>CM036591.1:22315000-22900000 GCA_020745705.1 Hemiprocne comata
AGGCAGCTGAATATGAGCCAGCAGTGTGCCCAGGTGGCCAAGAAGGCCAATGGCATCCTGGCATCGTGTAGCAAGCAAGACCAGGGAGGTGATCGTCCCTCTGTACTTGGCATTGGTGAGGCCACACCTCGAATACTGTGTCCAGTTTTGGGCACCTCAATGCAGGAAAGACATTGAGGTGCTGGAGCATGTACAAAGAATGGCAACGAAGCTGATGAAGGGCTTTGGGAACAAGTCTTATGAGGAATGGCTGAGGGAACTGGGGTTATTTAGTCAGAAGAAAAGGAGGCTGAGGGGAGACCTCATCAGCATCTACAACTACCTGAAAGGACGTTGTAAAGAGGTAGGTGCTGGTTTCTTCTCACAAGTAACTGGTGATAGAACAAGAGGGAATGGCCTCAAGCTGTGTCAGGGGAGGTTTAGACAAGACATCAGGAAAAGCTTTTTCACTGAAAGGGTTGTCAGGCACTGGAACAGGCTGCCCAGGGAGGTGGTTGAGTCACCATCCCTGGATGCATTTAAAAGTCATCTAGATGTGGCGCTTGGGAATATGGCTTAGTGCTGGACTTGGTAGAGTAGGGTTAATGGTTGGACTCAATGATCTTAAAGATCTTTTCCAACCTATGTGATTCTATGATTCTAGATAGCTATGTTACAGTTGCTTCTTTTACATATGCAGATTGTAATGGAGTTCAGTAAAAGCCTGCATCCAAAACTTAGAAGCAAACTTAAGGAATATTATCACTCAGAAGTTGACCATCAAGACAGTGAATAAATGGAGGCACATGGCAGAGGTAATGTTGGCTAGCTACCTACTGCTCCTTCTGGTGAAGAAAGAGCTAACAGCCCACCAGGCAGAGAGTGGTGTGGTGAAACTGTCCTAAAATCCAGTTAACTTACAAAATTTTCAAAAATTAAATGTTTGCAGTGGTCTAAAGTAGAAGCAGGCATGGAAAAAGTAAGATTCTGTCTTGTGCCTTGCACCTTCTCAGAGGCACCTGGTAGCAGCATAGAGGAGCTCTAACACTTTTATAAATCTGGTACATTAACCAGATAATTTATAGTCATTACAGTCAATATGTGTTTCAAAAATTCAAGAAAAGAATAAGATGGGGTTATTCCTGGCCAGTGTTTGGAAAGATGAAAAAGAAATAACAGGAAGATGTTTCACAGCTTTTTCAGAACCACAACTCAAAGGAATCATTATAAAGTGAAGAAGTAAAGGCCAGTGTCGCCGCCTTGCACAGAAGGATCTAAAAAGTTTTTGTATTTTCTATCTCTGATTTCATTACTCCTAATAACTCGTTTCCTGATGGAAGGTAAAGAGGCACCTGAAATACAGATTTGAGTCCTTTTAGTTAAACCTTTATCCCTTTGTCATAGCGGGTTTTTTTCTTCTGTAGTTCCATTCATCTGCTCTACTGGAACTTTCAGTCGCACAGTGTTAAAATATGGCTGTTCTAAGCTAATATGCATTAACTTGTTAAAACCTGTTTTATACATAACCTATTGTATTAATATAAAACGTTAAGGCCATTTTTCGTTTCCTGGGAATGGCCCATTACATTGTGAGCAATCTACTCTTGCTTTTTTAGAAAAGACTTTGAACTCAATACAAAAGGAAAATATAATCATGTACAACTATAAAGACTGCTTTTTTCCCTTTTGTGCAGTGTAACAGAGGTGGATGAGTAGCATGGTAATGAAGAGATGGACCGTCTTTATTAGCAGGCTCGGTGAAAGGGTTCTTTTCAGAACTTCAACTTTTCTTCTTAGTTTTCATTTCGTCTATTCGGACTCATTCCTTTTCTTGACTTTCTTTTAAATATGCCTAACAGACTGGCAAAGCCAAGCCAGTTCATCCTTCTTTCCAAAGAAGGCTAGGTACAAAGTCTAGTGGTTTAGATGCTTCCATAAAAGTTTTTCATATATTTAGAGAAGTATTGCTGTTTGCATTGCTTAGGAACTGGTCAGGTATATATCTCATAGTCATTATTTAATTTCCCTAAATACAAGCACAACAAAACCATTGCTATGATGTTTTTATATTGCAGTTAAAGGAGGCTAATGATATAGGAAGTTTCTTTGAGTAACAAAGTAGAACTAGAAATACCACTTAACCCTCTGCCCTAGAAATTGGTTAATATAGCAGATTTGTAGAGGACTATTTGATGATCTATCGCCCTCTTCTACAATGTGCTCCATAACCTTTTTTGATATTTCTCTGCTCCTCCTTCATGCTCCCTATTTTTCTGGTGTTCCTTCCACTCCTTCCACTTCAGTATCCGTTGTTATATAGACAGTTCACTTTTAATCTTGCTCACTTAAGGAATTCCATTACAATGAAAGGAAATGGCCATGTGATTGCAAAAATTCAGTCCAGGTGGTAGAACAAAGGACAGCTACCATCCCTCCTGTCATTCTGCTGCAGGGGGAAGTATCCCATCATCACTGTGTTGAGTTCTGAGGAAGGAACCTCAAAAATAACAATCAAGAAACAGGAAGCATTATTTATTATCTGAGGCTGGAAAACTGGAACCTTAGTTTGTTAACTCGTACCTATTTATTATGGTATCATAAAGAATATGACAGATAGATAGCATGTGTAGTCCTCTGTGAAGAACCACTACTGTTGCATTACTCAGAGTAGAATATTCAGTCCCAGAAGTGTTGCTATTTAGCATATGTATCATTAGTGCACTAAGCTATTAATAGATCTTGGTCTTGAAAGAATATGGGGTTTATACCAAGACTACAGAGCAAAAGTAAACTAAAAATAAGAAATTATTAATGGTGTAGACTGAAGAGGCTGAAGGATGAGATAGTGTCATAGCAAAGTTGATTCCAGTTAGATCTTATGTCATGAATATGATTAGTTTGGTTCAATAGATGATGTCTTCCAAAGAAACCAACCACCTGCTTTGTAAAAGCACACTGTATCACACTGTATAGAAACAGTATGAAAAGGTGATTTAAGGCCTTTGTTGTAACAGGTGAAAAAACTGAAAATTCATAGAAGTGTGAATCAGAAAGGGGCATTTTGATGACTCATCTAGAATGTGCTTTGAGAAGGAAGTTGGACTAGACAATCTCCAGAGGTCCTTCCAGCCCCAACAATTCTGTAAGCCATAACTTTGTTCTGCATATAAACTAAATCAGAAGTCATGTAGTCTTTATATTTGACCATTTACAGAAATTCAGCAAAAATAAACAAGTGTGTGTATGTATTTCAGCAATAGCATTACCATCCCAGGGCATTATACCCCGAAACTGATGTTAATTGTATGCTTATCAAATCAACCACTACAAAGTGATTTACACAGATATGTAAGAATTTCTTTTATGCATATGGGAAACTGCTGTCATCACTGGCAGTAAGTCTGTTTTTAGCTTTTCATCAGAAGATTATTGCAGAGCTGGCTGTTGTTATTTAAATTAATTGGCTAGTGGTGGATTAATTTAGATAAAAGAAAGCCAATTAAAACAATTTTAGTTTTTTTTTTGTTTTAACCCAGAATGCTTAAAACAATCCACTCGTTATAACATAGATTTGTTTTCAGGATGGAAAATGTTTCTCTAAAAGGAAATAATTAATTATAAAGCAGACATTTTTGCCAAATGTTAGGAACTGTTTAGGGGATCTTCATTGTTTAAAATTCTCTTGATCTACATTGTGTGTAGTTAAAATAGCATTTTTCCTGGAAATTTGTATTTTTTAATTGGAAAACAATTTTTCTTGGGAATATACCAAGTGTTGACTTTTTGGGCAAGTGTTGATTTTTTTGGACATTTGAATTCGGGATATGTAACTAGAGGTACTTTCTGTTTCCTTTGGTGTTGTCAGCTATATCTGATTGGTCAGAGACGTAAACTGTTTTATACCTAATTATGGTCAAGTAATAGCAAGATGTAACTTGTGCACAACTCACATCTATGCTCAGCATAGTGTAACAAGTTCTGACATGGTTATTTCAAACTGGCTACAAGTTGTATAAAATATTTTTTCCTTGGCTGCCAGTTCTCACTCTATTCTTCTTTCTTAAGCATAGTAAGTGTATTATTGGATTGAAGGGATTCCCTTTTTGGTCCAAGTGCCTTCAGATTGAGAAAACTCTTGAGACCATTTTATTATACTGATATGAATGTTTTCATGTAATTTAAAAAGGAATGTATAGATTTTACTGGAGTTTTTTTCTAAGTTCCAGATTATTAGTCTCCCATTGAGATGCAGGTGTGTTGATGAAGAGTTGCCTGAAACGTAAAGCAAAATCTTTTAAATGCTCTGCACAGAATTTCTGTTGTCCTCAAATGGTTTTCATTCTTTGGCTGCAGCCCATGCCAAGAAGGTATAAATTTTTTTTATTAATATTTCATTTGGTAGGACAAAGGCATAAAACCAATTTGCATCATCTCTCCAAATGCTGTAGTATCTTTTCTGAGCATTTAATTATATGAAAAATTTCTCAGCCTTATTGTATTTATTACATCTCTTCTAGGTCAAGTGGTAGGAATTTCTCTGCAAAAAAGGGAATTTGAAACTTGGAGTTGAGCAAGAAGTGTTGCAAACATCAGAATATTGATATACCATTAAGTATATTAAAATAGCCTTGTTTTAGTCTGTTGGTCTGGTGAATGGCTTGCAGTACAAGCCAATACATTGTGTCTTAGATCTATTAACTTTCATATAAAAGCATTAACTCTGTCAGTTCAAATGAACCTCATTAAGAGCTGTTCAGGTCTAGGCAGTCTATTGGGAGAATAGCCAGCTTCATGTCCATCTGCCTTTTGCTACTTATAGTAAGCATTGATGACACAATAAGAAAGTCCCCACATACTTTGTACTAGTCTGAACAAGACCAGTGATGGGTATACTGTATATTCAGAAGGTAAGCTGGCGGTAAAGAAAGTGCATGGGCATGTTGCTTTTGCTTACAGGAATCTTCAAGCTTCTGGGAATACGCAAGTCACACACTACAAAACATTTAGCCTAGCCACACCCATGGTAACACTGTGATCCCCCTTCCAACAACATTAGAGATAGGATACAATCTTTTACAAAATTACTTTAGTCATCATACAGTTTCTGTAGAGTCTGTTGTTGCAATCATCCAATTACCAGAATAAAACTTATCTCCCTAATAATACACAGAGCATGCAGACTTCCTGTCTTTTAATTTGTATGGATAATAAAACATAAATCTTTTCCTCTGTGTTTAATCCAATGAAAGCATCAGGTTGGGTCGAAGCACTAGGACACAGCTGAGTGCAACAGGCAGTTCTTAGGTTAAATGGTTGCTAGCTCTTGCCTACAACTGATCACACTGGTCCTTTGTAGACAGCCTAAGGGATGGTGTCAGTACAGCAGCCGGTCCTTACCCAGGAACCACAATTTAGATTCAGGCTAAACAGACACAAGGAAGGTTCAGCTATACATTGCACTTCACCTATGCAGATTATTCACCATTCTCCAAACAAGTATGACTCAGCCTTTGGTATCACACCAGTGCTGCCTGAAGGCCTTGGGTCCGGGCGCTCAGATTCTGGGCCATGAGGTGACAGGGACCCTGTGACAGCACGTTCTCACTGGATAGTGAATGTACCCCAAGTGCCACTTGCATGCTGTGCAGCTGATCGGGCTGGCACAGGAAATCTCTTCTGCTAAGCTGCTTGTGTGCATGCAAAGACCTAAAATTGTACTCCCCTGTGAAACATTACCTTTATAGTTTGAACATCTGTTCTCAAAAAGTTGGATAGAATAAAAAAAGAGATCAATCACAAAACTAAATATGTAGATTTCCAAATGAGAGGAGCTGAAAAGTCTGGGACTGTGCAGCTTTATGAAGATCAGCAAGGTAATGTAGTGAGATAAAAAATAGGAAGGTAGATTTGCTGCTTTCAATTACTACTTCTCCCAATCCAAGATCAGTGCAGGGATGAAACAGAGAAGCATCACAAATTTAAAACCTAAATTTAGAGTTAGTGAAATATATTTTAGATGCAACGTATAAATTAATTGAATAATTCACTAGTACAAGATCTCTGCAAAACCAATAGAATGAACAGAAGAATAATGAATTTCTAAAGGGTAATATGAACAGCCACAAATATTTTAGACAATATAAAAATAGATGATTGGGCCAGATAGAGAAAAGGGCTAGAATAAGGTACTTTGTTATTGTCCTCTATAGTTTCTATATATTGTCCTCTGTATTTTCTCTGAAATACATAGACCTTGCCAATGTCAGAGACTGGATGGTGGACTGGACAAAGCAATTATTTGATGAAGAGTGACAAATGTAATGTTTCTGTTCCAGAAGAATCACTAAACAGGCTAATTCCTCCCTGCTATTTTAGCATTTTTCTCTGAGACTACTGATGAAGCTTATTCATTTTGGCAAATTTCTGTTTGCTTATTGTTTAGCATTCAAGAACTTAGAAGGAAATGCACTGACTGTGTATTTCTCTTCAGCCACACAGAGGTTATCACATAGATTACAGATGAAAGTGGTTACTACCCAGACTAGTTATGGCTTCGTGACACGCTAGTATGTTACATGCCTTTCTCCTAATTCCCCAGGAACATGGCCTGTTCTGGAGGGACTGTTCAATCCACCTGGAGGGCACAGGAGCATGAGGGGAGGAACTGGAGTAAATGGCAGAGGCAGCTGAACTGCCCAATTCATGCATAGTGGTACCTCATGGCTTTTTGTGCTTGAGAAAAACAGCAGGACTTTTCTGGTAGTGATTTGTTTCATTTTCTTTATCTCAGTTACAGTGGTAAGTATCCAAATATGGAAATAAGGTTAAATTTGGCTCAGCTTCTGAAAACTTGAGTTTGAATTTATGCTTTAAAGTGCAGCTGCAGCATCACTGTGAAATATGCTGCTACAACTGTACATCTACAGTGAAGGGAAAAAAGCATTTTAGAACCTAGTAAAAGATAAAGCTGCTGGCTGAAGGGTGGCAGGCTGCTGTAGCAGCATTTTTTTTGCTAAGCTCTTGCTGTTAACTATTCTGGTCACAGTCTTTGAAATAAATTCAGAAATATTTCATTTGAAATATAGGCTTAGGTAAGCCATGGATTTAATCTCTATAATGATAGGATTTTGTAACTAATTTGGATTTTCATTTTTAGCTGAATGTAATACTATTTTATGGACATATATTTCACAAAGATTCCCTCAGACACTTTTAATAAATTAATTTATAGCTACTTGCTTACATACAATAAATAAACCACTGGCTTATTTTTATGGAGAATCTGTACAACTTTTGCGTAATATTCAACAATGGCAAGACATTAAAAAAACCAAAAAATTAATACAATCTGTTAATATTCTTACCATTCTTAAATGTTTTTTTAAGATTTAAATTATTCTAGTCCATATAGAGTAATTGCAAAGCCTGGATTAATGTGCTAGATTCATTGCTTTTTTAATACAAAGTCTACTGCAGATGGTATTATACTATATTATACATACAATGCTACAATGACATCTTTTGTTATTTTTTTTTTTTCAGCCACGATGCTTGAGCAGTATTATTTCCCATTCTAATTGTTGGACCAAAAATAAACATGAGCATGTATACTCTGCTTCAGTTTTAGATCTACAAAATTCTGGAGGCCTAGAAATCCTGTTCTCATTGCTGATGATTGAGCTAAATGTACTGCATCACACGAGTAAACCGAAACAGATATGAATATAACTGGAAGGTAGGAGTACCATTTTTACTTACTGGTATGTTGACCCTTAATGCAAGTTCCTGGTTATAATGAGGAATTGGGAAACAGCATTTGTTAAGAGTAGAAGTATTTTTTCTACTGCTGCTTCTTGTAAAGAACAACAGAAAACACCTGGCTTTCAAAACAGTTTAGTGCGTTACTTGTGTGGGGTATTGTATTGCTGTCATGCTCAGACAGGAATTGTCTTCCCTTTTATGTTTTCCTCTTTCCTGTAGCTTATACATGTCATCTGAGCTGATTTCCAAAAACATATTATTAGAAATTTTAGAAATTGCCTTTCCTTTGGAAAAAGAGCTTTGTTGAGCATTAATATAATAAAGTACATGTTAAAGGTAGCCATTTCTCATGGTGTATTTGGACAAGGGTTCTTCATGCTGTACTTGGAGATCACTCCTCGTCACAAGAACTATTAATGATAATATTATGTGGACAGAAAACACTTCATGGTTTGGAAATTGAACTTGCACAGCATTTTAAGCACATATTTTGTTAGTAATTTTCTCAGCCTCAGCATTAGTACATGTGTAATGAAGATCTGAACAGCATGAGTATTTTGATATCATATCTGTTTGTATGTAAGTGATGTTTTGTGAGTGGAAAGAGAAGTTAAAGCTGGTGTGGTTAGTATTTATAGTTCCTGCTTTCTTTTATACACCCACACAACTGGAAATATTCCATAACTTTAAAAGCAAATCAAAGGTCAAGAAAAAGTCAGTTTTATTGTCATGTTCTGGTGCCAACAGCCCTATATTATCATGATTTGCCTTAAAATTGTGTTTTTTCAGAGGGGGAGTAATGCTCTTCTTGAGTTTTCACTGCTGTTCACTTTATTATCTAGCTTACTAAGTCTCGAGGTGAGGGAAAAATCTAATGAACAGCCAGAGGGGAAAAACCAAACAAAAAAAGGAAACTGCTACAGGCCGTGCTGACAGCATGAAACTCCTGGTGGCCCTCAATTTGGACACGTTGTAAGCAAGTGAAATAGTAGCACAATCAGTAGGAAAAAAATCCTCATAAGGCAATGGTAATTAAGACATTAAACCATGAATGTAATAGCTCATCCAATTTTCAAGCACTGAGTTATTTATTTAATAATAAAATATTTTTCTCTTGCTTTTTATCATATATAGCTAAATTATATAAATATTAACTGAGATGCACATTTCAGTAGTGTTACGTATTGCCTCTTCTCGGGCAAATCCAAAAGCTCTGTTTTAAAACCTTGCATTTGAGTAATTAAGGAAAAAAGATATTATCAGAGATCAATGCCTTAACTATGTAAAAACTTACGCTAAAAAAAAAACTAACAAAAAAGCATGTGAACGGAATGAGAATCTGTCCATTCAGACATTGTACACCCAGGAAATATCACAATTTATGAGGGAAGTTCATGTCTCAGAATGCTAACACTCCTCTCAAAGAATCATAGGCCTGTAGATCTGGTAGAAACCCCCAAAGTCACCTAGCCCATCCTCCTACCTTGTAATGGGATCAGTTATAGTTCAATCATTCCTGATAGACATTTACCTCATTTCTTCCTAAATACCTTTGATAACAGACAACCTGTAATCTCTCCAGGCAATCTATTCTAGTCTCTCAGCACATGCACTATTGGTTTTTTCCCCCTGATGTCTAATTTTAAACTTTCTTCCAGTTTATTACTTCTTGCCCTGTGCAAAGTAGACAGGGAAAATAATATTATTCTCCTGTTTACAATGCCTTTTTATGTCCTGGAAGACTGTTACAATGTTGCCTCTAGTCCTGTCACACCAAAACCTTTCTGAAATATAGTGCCCAAAATCGGACATGGTGCCTTTGCTGTGGCCTAAACTAAGCAGAGCAGAGGGAGTATTTTTCATGCCCTGCAGGTTATTCTCTTGTTTATGCATCTCAAGATCATGTTGCTGTTTTGCTTTTTTGGCTTGTTGAAAGCTTTCCTTTTTTGTTTTGCTACAGTGTGCTCAGAGGCAGGAAGATTTTTTTTTCTAATGCGTGCTAGATGTTGTACATTCCCAGGACAAATGTCAGTTATTTTTAAAATATGTCAAAAACAAATTCTGACTCTAATTTTAACCTTCTACATGCTGATTGTGAGCAGTGCTACAGGACTTGCCAGATTCCAGCTGCCTTCTTTTTGTCATTTTCCAAGCAATTGAAACATAAAATGTTCTGATCTGGCTGCCAGAATCTGAATGTTGATGTGTAGAACAAAGTGTATTATAGTTATTTATTGTAAAGAATAGCTGTATACAGGCATATATTTATATACTTTCAGATAGGCTTCTGCATGGGTACCTACACAAACAAACACATTTTGTTGTATTCCATCCTATGGGACAAGAAAAGTAAATGCAAAAGTGCTTTAGTTTGGTAGGTCTGTCTTATGCTACCCTGATTAGGCTCCATTTTCCATTTGTTTGGTGGAATCTGTTCAGTGCCTTTAACTTTAAGCAGCAGGAAGTCAACACTGCATATTTTGGTCAGCCAGAAATAAATCTGAATTTTAAAGTCTTTAAACTCTAACCCCCCAGTCGGATGGTTCTAAGAAATTCTTGACAGAGTGCCATTTGTATATGCATCCATCCCTGTTGGAACTGTTTTTTAGAATGCTTCCATATCATATTCCCTTTAAATTTTCATTGACCTGTGCCTCAGAAGAAAAAGTATTTCTTAATTTAAAATATATCATAAACTGTTACTGATTTTCAAATTATAAAGTGGTTGTTACAGAGAACTGTTAATTTCTGTAAGCATTTTCAATAGATTTACATGTGTTGTTTTCATCTGAATATGAGAGGGTGGAGGTGGCTCAAAGGTTGGTTCAGGCTTGAAGAGAACTGCATCACAGGCAATTGATTCCTACCCAGCTCTTCCTAAAGGCTGATGGAAAAAGTTATCTGTATCCACACGGAGACTTGTATATTTCTGTCCTACATACATAAACATTAATATCCATGTGGGCTTTTTGAAATCAACTGGACTCCAGAAAGACAGCCCATACTTGTTCGGAATAAATTGGTGTAGTAGGGATTTACCTATATTTTTTATATGTACATAAATAGGCTAGCCTTCACTTGGTGCTACAAAGGTAGATGCTATTTCCCTTTAAGGATTTCCTAAAAATCTTTATATGCAAACTTTCTGATAGACCAGAACTCACTTGTGATGAACTAAACGTGGTACTTCGCAAGGTCAAACATTTCAAATATTTGATACATTTTCAAGTATTTCTGGAAGAACAGAATGGAGTATCAGCATGGTTTTAGCATTTAGAAATAGTGACCTGGAGCCATACAATGGCAGTGCATTACTTTGAAAGAAAACCAAATAACTGGTTATGAAAATGCTCTTCCAGGAAGAAACACAAAGACAGCTTCAAGAGGGCTTAGAAATTTATTTGACCTGTCTGCTGGGAGACTTGGCTGTTCATCAGTCTCTCTTTCATACTTCTGGTTCTGAGTAATGTGTTCACTTCTAGTCATGTAAAAACAACTTCCTTTGTATATTTCTGTGAGATCAGTACAGATGCATTCTTATAGTTCAGTGAAGTTTGTTTGACAGTCTGTTGAAAATGTAATTGCTGAGTCATCACTGCCTGTCCATTATGAGTAAATCCCTCCTACCTTTTAAACAACATGACTCATTTTGAAGGATACAAAAGGTATTTATTATTGTTATTGCTTCTTGGCCTAAGTGGTTTTCCAGAGTTTGAGATCCTACAGACTATTTCTGTTGGAAAACAAGCTCATGATAAGAGCAGGGGACCTCTGTAGTGAGCTGCATCAAAGAATGTATGAAGATCGAATTTTGTGCTTATAGGAGGACCTGAACAACAAGAAGTAAATTATTTCGCCCGTAGCATCACCAAATTTTAGCACAAAATATATAGAATTTTTTCTAACAACCATTCTTCTAGTGCTGTTTCAAGCTGCATTTCACGTTTTCTTAGTATTTTTTTCCTGGTCATGTTTCACTTGTATTTCCCCTATACAAAGATAGATACAGACTAGTCAGCCTCACCTCCATCCTTGGAAAAATTATGGAGCAGGTCATTCTGGAGGTCACCCCAAAGCACATGGAAGAGGAGAAGGTTATCAGGAGTAGCCAGCACGGATTTACCAAGGGGAAATCATGTTTGGCTCACCTGATAGCCTTCTGTGATGTTGTGACTGAATAGGTAGATACAGGGAGACCAGTGGATGTAGACCTTGACCTTGGATGGTCTATCTTGACCTTAGCAAGGCTTTTGACACTGTCTCCCATAACATCCTTGCGAGCAAGCTCAGGAATTGTGGGGTAGAAGAGTGGACAGTGAGATGGATTGAGAACTGGTAAACAATAGAGCCCAGAGGGTAGTGAACAATGGTGCAGAGTCCAGCTGGAGACCTGTAACTAGTGGAATCCTCCAGGGATCAGTGCTGGGTCCAGTCCTATTCAACATCTTCATCAATGACCTGGATGAGGGGACAAAGTGTATCCTCAGCAAATTTGCTGATGATACCAAACTGGGAGGAGTGGCTGATTCACTGGAAGGCTGTGCAGCCATTCAGCAAGACTTGGACAGACTGCAGAGCTGGGCAAAGAGGAACCTAATGAGGTTCAACAAGAGTAAGTGTAGAGTCCTGCACCCGGGAAGGAATAACAATATGCACCAGTACAGGTTAGGAGTAAAACAGCGCCATGGAGAAGGACCTTGGAGTCCTGGTGGACAAAAAGTTATCCATGGGGCAGCAATGTGCCCTTGTGGCCAAGAAGGCCAATGGTATCCTGGGGTGCATTAAGAAGACTGAGTCCCGCAGGTCAAGGGAGGTTCTCCTCCCCCTCTACTCTGCCCTAGTGAGACCACACCTGGAGTATTGTGTCCAGTTCTGGGCTCCCCAGTTCAAGAGGGACAGGGATTTACTTGAGAGAGTCCAACAGAGGCTACAAGGATGATTAAGGGACTGGAACACCTGTCTTATGAGGAAGGGCTGAGAGACCTGGGGCTGTTTAGTCTAGCGAAGAGAAGACTGAGAGAGGATCTTATTAATGTATATATCTGAAGGGTGGGTGTCAAGAAGGAAGGGCCAATCTCTTTTCAGTCGTGCCTTGTGACAGGACAAGGGGCTTCAAACCTAGTTTAAAGCTCTTTCAATGAGCCCTGCTAACTCTCATCCCAGGATCCTTCTTCCCCTCTGGGTTAGGCTTTCCCCACCTGTAGCCAGCATGCCTAGGGTCCTGTAGATCAACCCATGATAAAAGAAACCAAAGTCCTGCCAGTTACCAGGAGTTAATCTGCTGGCTCTTCCTGTTTATCCTCTCATCAATCCCTGCAACTGGTGGGATAGAGGAGAACACCACTTGTGCTCCTGATCCTTTAACCAGCCATCTCAGGGCCCTGAAGTCTCTTCATTGCCCTTGGACTTCTGGTAGCTACCTCATCACTGCCTACCTGAAATACCAGTAACAGGTAGTAATCAGAGGGCTGAACTAGGTAGGGTAGGGAGTTTTCTCCAGATATCCTTAATCTTGGCCCCAGGGAGGCAGCTGAATTCCTTAAGAAGCGGGTCTGGCCTGCATACAGGGCCCTCCCTTTAGAAGTGAGTCAAGGACCTGGTCTTTTTTTCTTAACCAAGGTGGTTCAGACGCAAGTCGTGGTCTGACTCTGCCTTAGTGGCACCTCTAAGTTTGGTGAACCATCATCCTCATCACTATTTGGTTCCCCTTGCAGGGCATTCTATCTATTTTGCAAGGTCACCTGGGGAGGTGGAACAGTTACTCGAGGGACACACCTACCACGCAGCTTGCGCCATGCAGGAACTTGTCGCATTTGCTCCCTATCCGTAGGCCATCACGTTCAGCCAGGCAGAGAGAAGGCAGGGAGCTCTCTGCATCATGAGCCCTGCCTGACTGTTGGGCCTGATTCAGGGAGGCAAGTCGTGACACCAATGGTCTATCTCCCTCTCACACTCCCTGATACTTTTTAGCCTTTGTGTCACTAACGAGGAGGCAGAAAGGTGGTGTAAGGAGGTCCAAGTTTGGATACCCTCACTTTTGTTCCCTGGTGGGCTGAAAGTCTAGGACTTGACTGTGGGAATCATGAGGCAGAGGAGTACACAGTACTCACACTGCAAGATGAGACAGTTTGGCCAGACAGTGGCGGTTTCCTCTGCTGTTTCAGGCCATGACTCAGACTAAGCCAGAATTGAAGAATGCATGATGGAAATTGCAAACTGGGTGGCTACAGGCCAATTAAATCTGTAACTTGGACAGTGACAGTGCCCACCTGTGTAAGTCAGATGATATATACTTTGCAAGGACGTTCTGTGTTTTGTACAATAATGAGAATCAGTCACAAACAGAAAAAAAACCCCATATGTTTTTCTAAACAGCCTTAAACCACAACTTCCTGGCACTGTTGCAGTCCCGCTGGACACTGGTAATTACTACTTTTCAGACATAAAATAACCTAATATTTTTGAGCAAATGGGTGTTGAAACCCATACAAAATGTTGTTGATCACTCAAGTTTTTTCCTTATATTCCCAATCCAACAGCCTGTAAATCTAGCAGAGGTAAATCCCATTGTCAGTGGAAATTTCACCTGAGGAAGGGTTTCGTAATAGTGGTTTTTGCAAGGCACATTTGTAGCAAACAAATGCCAACCATTCCTCTTCTCTACTGCAGGGTAATTGTGTTACAGTGAAAGGCTTTTAACTACAAATCTGACTGAATTGCTCAACCCCCCGAGGAGACATTCCTGAAACATGAATTCCAGTCTGGCATGCTGAACGTACTGTTCCTGCAGCTGCTGCTATTGCTGACCAGATCCTCTGCAAGAGGAGGGCACTTTTAAGACAGTAGTGGCAAGGCAGTCCTGAGAGAGTGTGAAAGAGAATAGTGCTGCTTTGAATCCTGAATGGCATTGATTAAAACTTTAGCATACATTTTTAAAGTGGTTTAAGAAGTAGCAATTTAAACACAAAACACCCATCTATGTAATATGGTTTACTAACTGTCATTCTGCCGACCACAGCCTTCTAACTGCTTCACTGTTTTGTTAATCAGAGTAATAGAATAAAAAGTGATGCACTTTTTAATTTTTCAGGTTAATTTCAAACTCAAAATCAATTAAATTCTGTCATGTACTGTGCTACTTGCAGCAATGAGATCAATTGTGCATCAAAAATTGCCTTTTCTGAACAGTGTTTGATTCATATATATTTATTTAATGTACATAAGCATGAAAACATGCTTATTATTGAGTACCTGTCATGATTTTGATTTATTCTTATGAAAGCATAGTGTTGGTATTTAGCTCCTAGAAAATTTTGCTTTTTGTCTTGGTGCCCTGCCCAAAAGAAGTGAAGAGGCCTCGTGCAGTTCTAATTTTCTTCTGAAAATAATACAGAAATACACTTCAAATAATACTATTTTCTTACTCAAAATACCTGAATACATAAGGAAAGGACACAAGACTTGCAGAGTCATTCTATGGATACTGTCTCTTATCAGTTCCTTTTCTGATGTCAATTACTGTATTTGTTTTGTGCTTTCCCAAACTGAGTTAACTCTTCAGAAACTTGGAATTAGCATTTTAAATGCTATCAGAGAAATTTAGGAAGTCCTGTGCTGCTCAGAACCCTCCTCTCCTTGCCCTGGCACACTTCTGAGTCAAGGGAGAGTCCTTCCAAAAACTAGTCCTAGCACACAGCTCTTTAGATAGCAACACATAGCAAACTTGAGAACTTGTATCATCTGTGTATCAGTGTGATTGTGTGATTAATATTTTCTTCTCTTCAGTAAGAGGTAGATGCAAATCTAAATCAATGGGAGACAGGATTCATAATAAAGTGACTAATCTCTTTTTGGTCAGTGGACTAAGATGAAAAAAGGTTTCAAAAGCCTCATGACACACACAACCACTCTCCTCCTTCTCTGAGGGTATTTCAAAGAACAGTAATGCATGAGAAAATCCCTAAAACTGTTTAACAGCATCTTTCACATGATCAACTATAAGTGCATTCAGGGCTGAACATTGTTCTGACAAGCAAAACATTCTAATGCACAGGATTTTAAGGTTGTGCTGTAAGATAAATGGATTGTCAGGGGCAGTTTCAGGACACTTACCCACTATTGCAAGGTCACACAGTCCTAGAGGATGTAATGGTTCATCCACACTCACAGGAACATAGATGCTGGAACAGCCTGGAAGACAGAAAATGAGGAAAATGTCAGTTCCAACTGGATGTCCACAACAAAAGTATTTGAAATAGAGGATAATAAAGGATCAGGATATGGAGCCAGGGGCATGAGTAATAAATACTCTGAATGAAGGAAACTCCACATGGGAGAAGTATTTTTTTTTATGGCTAGTCTGGGATCAAGCAAGTTCTCTACAGCTTTTGAGGGGCTATTATAAATGTAGTGGGCTTTCCTCTAGCACTTTAAGTCAGAGAGGATCCCCATCTATCATACCTGCAAGGAAGTATAAATGTGTTTATATATGCATGTAGTTCTGTTAAGGCCTTTTTATTTTGTCATTTCCTCTGATAATAAAATCATACTTTATTTGCTGTTCATTTTAAAAGATCCTTTGAGAACATATCGTAAGTCCTATGAAAAGCTGCTGTTATCCATTCAGATTTGGACTCTTTCAGATTTGTTTGGTAATAAACATTACTGGGGTACTGGATGTGATCTCAAGCTATGCATTGTAACTGCATCCTCCTTAAACTTGGAGGTGAGACTTGAGCAGTGTTTCTAACCAAAGCTCTAACTTTCACGCACAGAAAGCCCTTAGCATGTGAGCCAAAAAAAAGCATTACATGGTCCAAACAGGTCTCAAAGGACTTAGATCATGTAAAATGTTGCTGTCTATACCTTCCAGGTATACACAAGATGTAAACGTTGTTTCCAGATCCCACATGGTAAGAGCTCCAGAATGGAAAATAAAAATAAGTAACTTCATGGCTTAACACTAGAAGATACTTGGCTTTGAAGTTGGATCTTGAAAAGAAGTAGGAGCTTTGAGAGTCTTTCTTGATTGATCTGATAGACAAGAAAAAATGAAAAATGTTTTGCTACATCTCCCTTGCTCTCTTCCAAAGGCTTAGGATATCAAGTATCCAGGTTCTGGGCTGTATCAGGCAATGTGCCTCTCTCACGTTTCTTCTGAAGACAGCCTGAAGAGAACATAAGGCTTATAATTCTTCTATTTCTCATTTGCACCGTTTACACTCCTGAAAGCTCCCTGTCTTGTTGGCAGATCTCTTTCCAAGCTCAGTCAAGAAGCAGCCTAGTTTGCTTGTGTTGAAACTTTTTTTGCCTATAACAACATTTAAGGGGATGGTGGCTCATAAAGGCAGATCTGAACTCTTTAGAAACCATCATGTTAGGTACCTGTCTTACAGAAGTACAAGGATAAGAAGAGCATAGAAAGGAATTGTCCTCTCGCAAATATAGAAACCCCTGTAACTGGGAAATCTTACAGTGCTACGATGGTGTAGCTCATACAAATGTGATTAATACGTAACAAGTGAAGGGCCTGTGTAAGGTTAATTACTATGCCTGAGGAACATGCAATATCCAAAAGAGAACAGAATAGCTGGATACGACTGGGGCTCTCAATGAGCTAATCAGAACACATGTAGGTCAGCACTAATGTGAGATTGCCCCCAGGACTCAAGATAGCTGAGGTGTCTCATTCTGTTGTCCAGCTCTTAAAGAACTATTTAAAATAGTTACTACCATTGATTAAAAAGGTGTGGTTTGGTTTTGTTTTTGTTTTTTAAATAACAGATTTATTCCTTTTCAGTGAAACTCAAAATGGTACCTTTTTAATGTCTGTGTCAAAATATGAAAACTCAAACCAAGTTCTTTAGATGGCCAAAACAGGTATTTTTAACTTATGTTTTAAAAAAATAGTCATTTTTTGAAATCTGAAACTGTGATAGATACTAGTATAAAAATTCAAACTCCATAACTTATGCAAGAAGTAATTGTAACAGCAAAGGAAGGATTTACTTGAACATTTTTTGAATGCTCATTCTGTACACTGACAATTTGGGAAAAGAGATACAGTATTCTTCATACATCTCAAAGTGATGAAGGCAGAGACGTATGTTTTAATAAGATGGTGGGTGAAATATAGTAATATGTACAAACATATTTCTTTTTCAGTTGAAAATCTTACCTGTTTCCATTTGAAAAAGATGAAAAATGTCTACCAGAGCCTCTCAACAATTAAGCAGTAGCTGTATATTGCACATTTCCATATGTGTATGTATGTCTTTTTGCACACTAGAATTAATTTGATATGACATCAGTGAAAAGCAAAACGGACCTCTTTTGCGGTTTTAATGACCTTTTGCTCTTTTTAGATTTAAGGTGCTACTACAGAAAACACCTTACAGATATAACCCTGCAGAATTCCCATAATACTGGCAATATGAAATTTTCAGCTTGGACTTCGCACATATTTCAAGGCAGCAACTCACAAAGTGGGTAACTTTATTTCTGCTTAAAATTCTGGGCTCAAGTAAATTTCAGGTGCAGCCCCCATTTTTTCCAGTGGAGTTGTGAACTTCTGATACTCCTTATGGTGCAGACTGTAGAAACATATAATTTCATGTGGAATGATTCATGGGATAATTAGCATAGCATTCTCATGAAACAGGTATTATTGACTGTCTAGATCTATTTATTCTTGAGAGGTGGAGAACCATTTTGACTTCTCAATAAATGCCCACATATCTCGGTTGTATGAACCAGTACAAAAACTATCCTGCCTTTGAGAAAAGATTCTTCCTGTCTAATGCTAAATGTTCTATAAGAATTCCTAGCTTGGGACTGAGTTGAACAGTAGCTCTGCTACCTTTCTTCATTCACTGAGACCCAGATAAAAGGCAGAAGGAATAGGATTAGTAGGGATGGAGAAACACCAGGACAAACATTTTGCATAACATACTGCCTTTGAGTCCCAGTAGAAGTTCACGTTGCCAGTACTGTTGGGAAGAAGTATTTTTCACCTGGCTCAAGTGATGGCTTACTGAGGTAGGCACAGATGTAAGCCTCTACTACTGGGATATCATCACTGGCATTGCCTATGAGGTGTTCTAAATCTCTAAGTAAAAGGCTACTTACAGTTTTATAAAGAAAAAACTTAATTGAAAAGCATTTAATTAATTTATTCCTTATCTTGTTCTCCATATAATAATGTGAAACTGTTTTAAGTTTTGAGTATGTTGTGCCTGGACTCAAATTATCAAACTGCTCTAGTAATTTCTGTGGTGAAGATTATGCAGTTTCATATTGGCGTTTTAAATTTTGCCATAAAACATATTGCAGATTTGTGAAATAAAGAAGCCAAGTAAATCTAGACATTTTACTTGGGGGTGAGGGGGAGGCAGACATCGGTGAAATTGTGTTTCCGAGTCATGAGCAAATGAAGTGGTGTTTCTGTGCTGCTTAGCTACAGTTTCTGTTTAGTTGGCAGTGGAGTTCACCAAAAATATTTTAATTTCTGCTCCTGACAGCTACAAGCATGTGTTCACATGTAATCTTCTAAACTCAAATACTGTTAAATGCATGCCTAATATACCTCCTTAAATAAGTGCAAGGGATAGCATTGCCAAGTTGCAGGATCAACACTGAACAGCACAGCCATACTTGGCTAATTATAAAAAGTTTTCACTGGTCCGACCATTTCTTCAGTTGTTAATACTCTGCCCTGCCATATGCAGAACTAAGTTCAGGAGCAAACATGAACAATTTGCTAGGCAGTACTGATGGCCTCAGGAGACTGATGCTCAGTTTATGCCCATTTAATCTCTGCTCAGCCTCCCTGATTTACCAAAAAAGCTACTTTTCTTTCCAGCCACACTGATAAGGGCAACACACAGAAGTCTGGTAGATGACTAATGCTTACCAAGTGTTACAAGACTTGAACGGAGGGAAATGTGAAACCTTGTGACCCTGACTCAGAATAGCCAAACTCCATCTGCTCTAGAGCTTCATATGGTAAGAATGCCTCAGGTTTTTTACTGTGGACATGTTTGGAGGTAGGGTAAGGAATGGTGATTATTTCAGTCTTGTTTGTTTTTAAGATGCAAAATCTTCATGAAAAAAAAAATAAATATATATTAACATCTTGGGAAGAATTGATCTTAAGAGATTGAGACAATCCTCAGATTTGAAGCTTAAAGTGATGTGTAGGATTTAAATATAGTTAGGAGTCTTAAAGTAACCACTAGACAAAAGACTTGGCAGTTTGCCAGCTGAAGTAACTTCAGAGTTCATGCAGGAACACAAAATGTAAATGGATCATATGGACCCATTTATAACATACAGGCAAAAATGTATTATCATGAGGGGTTGAACGACATACCACACATCTCTTGTTGTCAGGACTAAAATATCTTTGGAATTTTAAAAGTTCTCAGTGAGCATTTCACAACTCAAGGAGTAGCATTCAACACAGTGAAATTCTGTGAGATCCTATTTTGAAAAGTAAAGAGGGACTAATCACAGTGTTTAAAATTAGTAGTAGCTTATCTTGAAAGGATCATATGATCAAATTTTTATCTGCAAATGGAAACAGTGAGAACTTCTTAAATATATGCAGTTGGTGAACTTGTGGCTGAGACAAACAATTTTAACAACATTCTCTAACTTTCTTGGAGTATGAATCATCCTTCACATAGTTTTACATGGAAAAATGGTTATGTGGGTTTTTTTACATTACTTTTTCCAGCAGGGAAAGCTCAGAAACTGCAACTACTGAAGCTCATAAAAACTAAAGAAGAAGAATGAAGAGGTACTATAGGTTACAGCATATTGATCAGTGGCTGGTAATGTGTTCTACAGCAAAATTCAGTATGACCCTTTAGCTGGTATTTGGTGTGAGGAATCACGATGACAGATATATTAAAAACACCATGTAAAATGACCACTGATTCCTCCTTACACAAACTGAGTCATGCCAAGTCAGTGTCAGTACTCCTGAAGCCATGTGTTTAAAGCCATACTAGAGGATGCCTGACATCTCACTGACATTTTTTCCTGAAATATCAATATCATGTTTCGTTCACTATCCTGAATATTAAGGTAGTTTTAAAAAGAAAAATATGAAAGGATCAGTACTCTGACAGAAAATACTAGTAACATTTCACTATGTGCAGTTTATTTAAGTTGTTTTGTCATTTATCACTCTGACTGTTGTCAGTTTTGTGGATCTTGTCGGCATCTTTGAAACTGTCAACCAGGGAAACCCTAATCATTGTGTACCATTTTTACAGAATGCTTTTGGCTCTTGTTAGAGGTCACTGTTTTTTTGGTGAGAAAGTATTTATTTATAAAATTAGATAACCGTAATTTCTACAAATATGCCTACAATCACTGACAAAAAGTAGGTTTACTGTCTGTACTACCTTTTGGGTTTGGCCCTAATAAACTGGATAATACAGTCAGAGACTTCTTGTTGATATTATTTAAACCATCACCTCTATATTGGTTTGACAATAAAAAACTGAAATTATAAAAAATAATAGGAATTACATCCCTGACCACATAAAGATGTCAGGGTATGCATACTTGACTCTCCTTATTCCATTGGAATCCAGGAAATTCTCAAATGCTCTAATGCTAAAAATGTGTACAACTTTTCAGAAATTAATATAAAATGTTCATTATTTTCTGCATGCTATTTAAAATTAGTTGTAGATACTCTTTAACAACAACTAGAATGATAAGTAAAGTGTTTGGCTTAGAATAATCCAGGAGTATACTTCCATTGCCCCATGTATTTACCTCAGGCAGTTATTTCCTAGAGCTATATTTTTCCAGATTCTTTTTCCTTGTTTCCATGTTATTTGCAAACGTGTAGTCTCATACTGAAAGGCTTTCTAATCCTGCTTTTGGAGGCTGGAGAGGAGGTTGGCTTTTTTTCTAATGATTATAAAGTCAGAACATTCATGGTGACATCCAAAGCCCCCCTTACCTCCAGCAAGCTATTGTCCAGCAGCTTGTGAGCTAATAGCTGTATCTGTCTTCAAACAAAGTCTGATTTAGTTTCATCTAACTAATGCAGTTGAAGAAGATTTGCTATTGTTATCAGAAATCAAACAAGCCCAGTTTTATAAATGAAGTTATTTTCAGATACTTTGTTTTGAAGAGGATTTTATGGAATTCTCAACATAAGCTTTTCAGTGTATTTCTGAGTCAGATGGGCTTTTCATTTCAGGTTTGATACATAGCTGTGCAGTTCACATAAAGGTATTTATTCTCTGTTTACTGTCTGGAAAGCTGTATTTAATTACATTAATAGAATGAAGAATAAAAAGCATGGATCATGCACGCTGGTGAATGTAATTCACTTTGCTAATTGTTTTTGTGGTAATATTGGAGAAGGTAGCAGGTATTCACTTTGCAATGGTAGGACCAGGGAGAATAGTTCTGTTTCTTGCAGTGGAATACTAAACAGCAAAAACACTGAAAATTATAAAAATTGTGATCTTTCTACAAAGCACCACTAGGGTCACTTGGCTGATAAAGCCACTTGGCTACACTTCTGAACATATTCACATTCAGTTCCTTTTTTATTTAATTTATGAGAAATCTAAAAAGCTGTTGTTAAGGTTGCATACAAATCCTACTTTGTGCAGTGTAAGGAGATAAATTAGAACAATAAAAATGCCAAATCCAAAAAGCAACAGTTGAAATTTCCAAACCAAGGCCCACTAAAAATTTAAAGAAAGCAGAAGGAAAGTATTATCAGAAGAGATACAAATCTCATAGGCTTCTTGCACTACAATTGAAGACAAGTGAAGCACAAAAACATTACTTTCAATTCCCTCTTATATAGAGTCTTACTGTTGAGGTGTCTGCTATGGCATGAAGAATTCTTCTGCCAGAAAATCACAAAATCACAGATTTACCAAGGCTGGAAAAGACCTTTAAGAGCATCAAGTCCAGCCTATGACCAACACCACCACACCGTGTAGACTATGGCACTTTCCTTGAACCACATCCCTGTGCTTTTGAAATAATTGAAAATGTAGAGTATATTAGAGAACATTAGAGCATAATATTAGTTAATCAGATATCATGTTGTAGCAGATACCAGTGCAAAAGCATAATGCAATGGTACAATTTATATCAAGCACTTTAATCCTCTCAGAGTGCTTGTTAATAGTACCAAAACGCTGGCAATATTTGTACCTACAAAGTGAATGTGTTTGTATTTCTTGTACCCAGCAGCTGTGGAGTGATGGATTCCAGCTCCCATTCCACTTTCTCCAAAACTCCATGCAAGATAGTAATGAGCAATGTTGTCTCTGTTTCCTGTGTTTAGGGTCTACAGGATCTACAAGGTCACTTCTGCATGACTTCTGTTTGCATGACATTTATATTCCACTACTCATCCAATCTAACTGGGTTAATGGCAAAACTTCTGTGTTCCTGAGAGCTTTTAATAGGAAAGCAGTGCTGATAGCTTGGTGTGGATCCCCTGCCAGACTGCTGCTGGACACTTGCTTCCCAGGAGGATCTGTATAAAACAAACGCTTTCAAGGTTTTATTCTTCCTGTGCCGCATCCAGGTATTACCTTTAAACAATATCTTATGGATATACTTATATGGTCAAAATATGAGATTGGGTCCATGTGTCAGATAGAAACGCATAACAGATTTGTGAGCACAAGTAGCTCTGGGAAGGAAAGCAGACTGCCTGCTGGAGTGCTTTTTAATACTGAGCCTATTGCATTAGTAAGTACATAGCTAGTAGAGCTTGGTGCTTCTCACTAAATATCTCTGCTAAATATAACTGTATTAAGTCTTCTAGACTCACCAGTGAGGAAACGTAAGAGCCTTACCTTATAAGTAATTAAGGTTACTACTCTAAATCCACCACTCCACTGCCACCTCACTCTGGAACTCATACATGCTTGAAGCATTAATACTAAAACCCAAGCATGTCTCCCAGAAAAGACTGTATCATAACATTGGTGTAGGTGCACTGCATCACTGGTGATAATAATGGAACATCAAATATTTTCTTTGCAAAGAACAATATCAGCAAGCTAATGCCTGAAAATGTTTTGGTAGGAAGTGAGTGTAGCATTGCAGTATTTTTGGATTAGTTTGATCTCACACCATGTTGTCACTCCTTTCCTTCCTGCCTGATACTATTTTAGCAATATTCAAGGTTTTTAAAAATCAGGCCAGAAATCAAGAGCCAGGACTTGATTTCCATACTACTCACAAATGGCAGCTGTAGGGCAAATAGAAAATGTCAAGTGATCACAATCAGTGCCTTTTTTTCCTACTGAAAAGACTCTTTCCATATTCACATAGGGTAAATTCAAAGAAAAGGAAATAAAAATGCATTTTCTCTTCATAGTATTCCTTTGGCATGGATAAGAAGTATTTAAAGTACAGCAGATGTGCTTCTGCTGTACAATGGAAATGAAGTCTTTTATAACATCTGTTTAAATATTTTTACTTCAGTACATATATTGCTGTAATTGGACAGTGGCATGTTATCCTCACAGTCTTCCTTCCCAGAGGGAAAGAAGGCCTATGTTAGTTTCAAATATGTAGGTGTTTTACAAGATTATAATAAGATGACAGAATATTTCTTGGCTTATTGAGGGCAAAACAAAAAATGCTTTAAAAAATGAAAGTTGTACAATTTGTGCATTTCCCTGGTTTGCCTGCTTGCAAGTATTAACTCTGAAGCATTTCTGGTGGATCTGTGTAGTATGTTCTCAATAGGAGGATACTGTAACCTCATCTCTTCCAGAGAGGAGAAAACCAAGAATCAATCACTCCCTCTGCCAAAGTATACTGAGATAGGTTAGTCAGAGGCAATGTGTGCTTGTACAGTGTACGTCCCTCAACACTCAAAAAACTTAGCTGAAAACCTAAAACCTTTGATGTAGGTAAGCCTGAAAAAGAGAGAAAGCCTGAAAAAGGAGAGCCTGAGAGAGCTGGAACTGGTTAGTCTGGGAAACAGAAAACTTGGGGGGGATCTCATAAATAGTTATACATACTTGATGGGGGGTGGAATAAGGAAGATGAAGCCAGACTCCTCTCAGGGGTGTCCAGAGACAGAACAAGAGACAAGAGGTACAAACTGATGTGTAGGAAATTTCACTTTTAACGTTAAAAAAATAAAAAGTACTGTAAAAGTGACTGAATAATGGAACAGGTTAGATGGAAGAGAAATATAGAACAGGAACACACAAATCAAAATGTCAAAAAGTGTTAATATGGAATGAATCCTTGCCTTGTCAGGAGCAAGTTTTGTCTATGGGAGGATAGTAGAAGCTGCCAGCAATTGTGCAATATTTTGTCACTTCTCTTTCCTCTTTCAGGAATGCTTCCAAATACCAGATAGTTGGTGAGCCATTAGGTCAGTGAGGAGGTGCTTCCCTCACTGTATTTATTGGCTGCTCCTAGAAGCCCAAATTCTTCTGCTTAGTGTCTATGACATCTTTGTCTCCTGTTACTTCCCTAGTGATAACTTCATTTTTTCTTTATCTGCATGGAATTTTCTAAATGAGCTTCTTCTCTATGGTCCGTGAGAAATTCAGATCCTGTACAAATTTGGAGTCAATGAACTTCTGACCCATGCAACTTAACAGTCTGCTTTTTAACCAATGAATGCCACCTGCCTGTACCAGCCAGGACGCAAGCCACAGCCACAGCAGTTTCTTTCCCCACTTACCAATTGGTTCACCTTTTTTTCTTGGCCAGAATACATTATTAGGGCTGCCTATGCTCTTTTCAGCTCACTCTTTAGCCATTTGGTATGAATCATTTGTGTGTAAGCCTACAAGCAAATTTAGTGTGAGTGGTATTTTCAAAGCTGTGAAAAGAAGGTGATAAACATTATATATAATCTGAGGTGTACTGTGTAAGCTTTACCATGTAAATAAATGATTGAATTCGACTTTTTTGTTTCATTTGTCTAATTTCATTATTTGCTTTTTTACGAGTGTGTGTTGGTGCCCCCCGCAGGCTCTCAGAAAAACGAAGTCTTTAATCCTGTGAACCAAACCTTGCAGAGAGAATTAACTTGTTTACTGTATTGTGATGAATAGAAGAGCTGCATTGAACCTATATGAAGCTGCACAATGAATTACTATATAAATGTGTTGTCATGTGTCATGTTTTACAAGCAAGGAATAAGTGGTACAGCTAAGGTTGCTCACTTCTATTTAAAAAATAGAAAAAATATTGGGAGCTAGAGAGAGAAGGCTATTGAAATCACCTGTGAAATACAGGACAAGAATTTCATTTGCCAGGAATCTAAGTACCATGTCCCTTTTTCCCTCAAAAACTTCTAAATTCTAAGGACAGGTGTGGCAGTCACAAATAAAAATCTCTACTACTGAGAGGTTGTTTCATGAACTATCATGGAGCTCAGGGGGAGTAGAGTCAACTGATTTTATGCCACACATCTCATGAATAATAAAAAAATAGAGATAAATAGAATAATGACATGAGAGCTTTTTTTTTAAGTACCTATGCATCAATACAAGAACACAATTGTGAACATACTTATAAATAGATATATTTATTTCTGGAACGATTGCTAGGAGAAATGGGGAACTGACTTCAGGAAAAATAAATTTCCTACAGTGATTAAGTAATGTTGAAAATTAAATTTAATTGAATTTAGTATGGAAAGATCAATTATTATGAAAATAATGGACCTAAGGAGGATCATGTTCTACACACTACAAATTTTCCAGTTATCTATGAAGACATAGCAACTACAAGGATGTTTAATGGGGCATCTTGCTCCTAGAAATTTCCCGGCTTCCCTCAGACTCCACACAGCAAAATGATGAAAACTAGTTATTTCATAATAATAAATTATTATAGTCTAACAGCTTCACTAGGAAATTTAGGGGCAGGCCATGAACTAGTGTTCTTCTTGCCTAGAGGTACATCCATCTGTATCCAGCAGAGAGAGCTGACACTAAGTTCTGAAAACAAAACTCATCCCAAACAGTTAAAACTGTGCCCACCTGGCTCTGCAGCTAAGCAAAACCACCTTTCCTTTCAGCCTTTGATAAAAAACTATGATTGCTGAATTACAGCAAAGCTGGCAAGGAAGGATAAAGGAATACAGAATTACACATACAGACAATACAAAGTTTACTTTTGTACACTTGTACACCCTACACTTGTAGGGTCAGGTCAGGTCCAGACAGTGGGAAGCTGTCAGGCCCTTGTGGGTATAGGGAGAGCCAGCCCAGCACTCCATGAACCCTATTCCTATGACTGGGCACAAAGCCAGACTCTCTTGACAATGTCCATGATTCAGCCTCAGCTGATTAGGTTGATTCAGGTCCATCAAGAAGCAACTAATGTGCCCTATACTCACCAAGTAAGGAGCATGATGGCAGGCTGTGTGGGTCTAGTGTAGCACTAAGTTCTACTGCCTCCTCAATGTTATACTGAAAAGGGACATGGCACAGTCTGAGTCCCAGCCTGCCTTGTATCTTTGGCAACTGCAAAGTATTTTCCTAATATTTATTATCTTGAAATTCCTTACGTTGTCCTGATTTGTGCGTACAAAGTTCTTTTAAACCCAGTATGTTGATGTGTCTGAAGATCTGAACACTAATAAATTCAAGAACATGTAGATATTCAAAGAGCTATACTTCATCAGCTAATTAATCTTTACAATACTCTTGTGACCATGTTAGAACTTGTTGGTTATTTATATCAATAGTCTTTCTTTTTCCTGTGAAATAAGATTCTGGGATTCTGCCTTCCATTTCCAGCCCAGCTAGTTAGGTCTTGAAACAACTGGGGAAGTGGATTAAAAAGAGTATCTAGTTTTTTTAAGACAGGAAGAATTTGACAAATCCTAAGGAGAAAACCCCTATTCAAAAGAAAGTAGTTAAGGTAAAAATAGGAAACCTATGCATACCCATAATGTTGCCAACATTAATAAATCAAAGCTTATTTTTTACTGTGTGGTTTCTCTTTTTGGAATTAATCTCAGGATATAGACTCAGATTTCAGGTGTGCAAATCAAATGACCATCTGTTCAAAATGCAGCACCATAGAAAGGCTTTGATATTGGTCATCAAAGAGAAAAATGTTTATTTTCTTCTTCTGTGCAACATGCTGCTAAACCTGTGCCAAGTAATAATACAAAAGGTGATTGCTGCATCGTCTTTTCTCAGTGAGAAACAGTATCACAGACTTATTGTAATTCATGCTATGAATCTGAGAGTATTTTATTTCAAGGTGTATAAACTAATACAATCCTCCTTGTGCTGGCCCTTTCTGTGATATGGACAATGCACTTATTTTACATTAATTAGGAAGGACAATGTAATAGAATCATAGACTCACAGAATGGTTTGGGTTGGAAGGGACCTTCAAGATCATCTAGTTCCAATCCCTCTGCATGGGCAGTGACACCTCCCACTAGATCAGGCTTCTTCTCAAAGCCCCGTCCAACCAGGCCTTGAACACCTCCAGGGAGGGGGCATCCACAACCTCCCTGAGAAACCTGTTCCAGTGCCTCACCACCCTCACAGGAAAGAATTTTTTCTAACCTAAATCTATCCTTTTCCAGTTTAAAACCATTACCCCTTGTCCTATCACTATACACCCTGGTAAAAAGTCTCTCCCCAGCTTTCCTGTAGGCAAATAAGGTTGGGTAAAAAGATGCAGAATACAGCACTATATGTAGTGAATAAGCAATCCTTTACTGTTCAGAAAATCAGCATAAGGCATATGTAATATGTAATGCCATATATAATATAATCTGTATGCCACGTGTAAGACATAAAATTGGATATATGTTCTAAGTCCAGCTACCTCTTTTGCTTTCAGGAATTTACGAAACAGCTCTGGTCCTGCTGAACACAACAGCAAACAGCCAACTAATTTTAAAGAGCCCAGAATCTGAACTTTATTTATTCACATAAACATCAGCTCAGCTGTATTTTCTCCACTTCCCACCTGTGCTTATGCTACTTCTTACGCTGTAGGACACTGTGTGTTTTCTTTCCAGTATATCTGTTTCCTTCCTATCTGTATCTTTCTTGTATCTATTTCGTTGTTGGCAACACTGAGACCTTTTCCAGAATACCACAGCACAACTGTATCATGAGAAGTGTGCTGGAAGGGTTTCTTGAATGATTGGGGTGTGGCTTGTGCTGCTATGGAATTTCTGAAGAAGCTGCATGAGGACAGGAGGAAGAAAGAGATCGAACAGGGAACGATGCAGGAAGTTATATTGGGAAATAAGTCCTTACTTGTTCTAAAAAAGCCTTTGCTATGTCATTACATGCTAGGTTTAAGAATTAGCATTGGAGAATCAGTATGTTGCTTGCAGGCTTTGCAGGACAGTTTTATTAATATGCATGTTAAGGTTTAATTTTGTACATCATCACATCTTTTGCAGCTCTCACAGCATACAAATATCAAAACAACTCATATGCAGGTTTCTCTGTGTTTATTCCACTATATCCCGATTACTCCTTTGAAGTCAATAGGTGTTGTGTCTGTACAAATGATAAATCTTGTTTCCTACAAATCTAACTATACTGCATGTGGCACTGCTGGATTCTAAAGATGTATTATAGTTCTGTCGGTCTTGATTTTACTTCCAGGACTTCTGGGTAACACATTACTTTAAACTATTGTTTGAGGTAGAATTTATGTGTTCATTCTGGACATATGCTAATTAACTTTGCTTTCATATAGCAACACAAAACATGCTTAAAATCAGCTTAACTGACAAACTCAAGATTCTTCTGGAGACAGGAAATCTCAAATGTTTTAAAGCTGCTGGAGCTGGCCATATCTTACCCTGTATCACAGTTGTATTTTAGGACAAAGGATTGTAGCCAGTGTCTTGTACTATCAATTACATTCAGTACAGTCAGTCTGAACTAGAAGAGTCCTGAGGCTGAGCAATACTTTAACAGACACAGGAATCAGGGGAACACGTTGGTGGCTGGAAGCCAGCTGTTTCCCCTAGGTACTCTCAAACACAGATGGCCACAACTGAGGACTGAGCTTCTGGGGTTTTGTGTTTGCTCTGAAATTAAATTGCTTTATGATGCCAATGGGCATGTTATAGATTCTGAGTCCTCTAATTTCTCACTGTATCATAACTGTAATTTCATTAGTATGGAGTATTATACATAGGATACAAAAATGCTGTAGAAAAAAGGGCAACCCCTATTGTTCTTAACAGTATTATTACAGGTATTTGAACCTTCTTAAAGTTCTTGATGTAATTAGCAGTGTAAAGAGGTTTCCACAGTAGCCCTCTTTTGTACCCTATTACTGTGTAACGCACACCTTAATAAATACATGTAGTAATTTTTTTTTTTTTCAAACTTCAACAGCTATCTTTTGGTTCAAGTTTTTCACAGCAAGTTCCTATTTGAGGGGAATTTATTTTTTTATGGCAGATTTTAGCAAGAGCTCTTTGGCCATATTTCAGTAAAAACATGAAGGAATGTGTATTGACAAGAAAAGGCAAAGATATGAAAGGCAAAGTCCAGGTATGAAATTCAACATTATCTGTGTTACGTCCCATACTGCAAACAACAGTTTGCATGCAACACTTTCTGTGTCTTAGCCTTACAGGCACAGGATAACTTGAAGGCTGGTTGATTTCTGGTTTTCTGTGGCTTAAGGGCTTCTGCATGGCCCTGTCACTCCTTTGTAAACTGTAGAAAGTTAAAAGGCCAGTTGATCTTTCACACACCTCAGCTGGCAAATCTTAATTTCCCAACAGCAATCTCCTTTGAAAGCAGCTGTCATCCAAAATTTTTGGCTGTATAATCAAGCCTCACAAGTCAGATCATAAAAAGTCCCGCTAGCTTTCTATTCAACAGGGAGAAATTAAATCTGAAACATTACTGTGGAGTTCCACAAATGCTGAAAAAGAAGGATGTGTTTCTAAAAAAGTTATTTTTGCACCACTAGTAATTTTAGTTATGCATAATCCTCTATGTTTTCTCAGGTTAAAATTCACAAAAGGTGTAGCAGATAAAAGCGAGATTGAGCATAAGTGCATTTTTGGTCATTAACAATCCTGTGTCTCAAATATCTTTTGGGTCATCTCTTTCTCATACAAGTGCATAGTTGAGAAAGGTAATGAAGAATGGGCACTATGAGGCACCAAGAGGAGCTGCGGTCCTTATACTAATGGAGTGTGTTTCAGCATTTTCCTTCTGGCATATGCTCTTACTCACAGGTGACTGGGCACTTGACCCCATTATCATAAGGCCAGTACTCTCAAGTAATATGTTTCCTAGGCTTGTTATGGTCTGAATTCTTAAAAGTCACAGGATAATCTGCATTTTATTTTACTCGTCATGTGAGATATATATGGCTTATTTAGTACCTTTTATCTCAGGAGAACGTGCACTGATCTGGGGTCCAGGATTTTGATTTGCAGTAGTCAGGAGTTCCTGATAATTCTGGCTAGTTTGGATACGCTTTGGTTGCCACAGTCTGACAGCTGAACCAAGCAAATATTTATTCCCTGCTTCCTAATTTTCTCTGAGAAGTTTCACTCATCTCTTAATAAGAAAGCTACGTCATTACTCATAACCCAACTTCCAGAGTATATTTTGGCTGGCTTGCTCTAATTGAGGCACTCCTATCTTAGAATCATTACGGTTGAAAATGACCTTTAAGATCATCAAGTCCAACCATCAGCCCTACACCCCTGTGACCACTAAACCATCTCCCGAAGCACCATGTCTACCTGTTTTTTTAACATCTCCAGGGACGGTGCCTCCACCACCTCCCTGGGCAGCTTGTTCCAATGCATCAAGACTCTTTCAGTGAAGAAATTTTTCCTAATATCCAATCTGAACCTCCCCTGGCACAACTTGACGCCATCTTTTCTTGTACTATCGCTAGTCTATACCCTGGGTTTCTAGCCCACTCTGGGGCCATCTAGCTTGCACAATACACAAAGTGTTAAACTCTTGTTTAATGCTTACTTCACAAAAAGGTACATCTCTGAGCAGTGTCTGCTTACAGCCAGGCACTTGAGCAACATCCCCCTCTTGCCTATAAGCACTGCATTCCTTGGAATCAAAAGCATTGGTAACTGCAGAGGGCTGTCTCAGGGCAGGCAGGTTGCTTGGTCAAGGGTAGGTTCATGAGCACCAACAAAGGTTTTTGCAAGTTACATCTCAGGAGAGCTTTCCAAAGGTCTTGCCTTTTCAAGCTCAGCCTATTTTCTCCTAGCCATCTGCTTACCAAGGAAATAGCCCTGCTTGCTACCTTTTATGGAGGCCTAGCCCGTCCTCTAGCGGTTGGGTCATTAAACATTTTACGGATGGGAGAGGACTTGACAGAGGTGGCTTGAGTAAACACTGAACAGTTGTGGCACTGTGGTTTTGCTGACTGAGCTACGCTGTTGCTATGTACAAAACTGCCGGTACTGGTGTGTAGTGCTGTTTGTGCCAGTGAAACAGCCCTTAAGAAAAATAAAGGCCTTCAGCTAGGAGTAATTTCTGGGCTCTTTCTCACGCCTGATGCCAGTTAAGAGGAAGAAGCATCTACTGCATTTTAAAATGGGTTGAGGGGAAAAAGAGCAGTAAGGGCTGTCTGGTGTGATTGCTCTGGAAGGAAAACTGTAATTATGTGGAATAATGTGACAAATGTTTTATAAGGGAAATACAAAATTAGTGAGCTTTATTGATTAATCTGTAATGTACATACTATGTTATAAATAATTGAGAATGTAGTTTCTTACATCTTAAACTCTTGTTCTGTTGGTTTCCAAACACTCACATATTGAGGAATGAACAACACTGATTTTCTTCAAGCAGATTGATTTCTTAGATGCAAGAATTAATCATTTTTTTCCCCACAGACTATAGCAAAGGAAGAGCTGCAGCTTTGATCTCACTGACTGACAGCCTCTTCTATTCCTCTGGCATGCACTTTAATTTTTTGAAGGGAAAATGAAAGAACTGGCTTTTGTTGTTTGCCAACTTATTAGCTGTATCCTTTTAGCAAAAGGGATTTTAAGACATATCACCTTAGATTTTTCATCATACTGTTCAGTATCCTGATGTTAACATTTATTTCTGTTAAAGTGCTGAAGAAGGTGGCAGTAATGGGACCATTAAAAATGAGATGTGAAATGTGAAGTAGCGCATGTAAGAAAATGACACTTGGTACAGTGAAAGATATTAGAAGAGAGGACAGAGAAGATAGCCTATGGAGAACTGTAAAAGGCCCTAACAGATTAACAGCATCTGAATTAATCATTTGTGCCTACACTGGAAAGCAGAGAGGAGCTACAAGATGGAAGGAAGGCACAGTTTTAATCTGTTAACATCTACATGTAACCCCAACAACTTGTGGAGATTTCTGCAGCTTCCTACCCTTCTCCCATGCTACTCAAGCAGGTTGTGTTACTGTAAGTTGAAGTTTATGGTTACACATAGATTACCAGGGAAGATACGATCTAGGTCCTAAAATATTTTCTAGAAAATATTTTACATACAACTTGGCACAACAGTGGGACTGGCTGCTCTGCATTCCTTCCTTGGTTCATCACGTTTTTAATCCTGTATGCATTAACATCCTTTAAAAACCTGCATTTTGTAGGCCAGACTATCACAGTAGAAGGGTACAGATGGTTTTCACTGTACACTAGACTCACCTTTCTCATGCTGCTTGTTGGGTTCCTGCCAATTTTAAAATCCTATTCACAGGCTGTGCTGCCCAGCTCATTTTTCACCTACAATAAACCAGAGTCTTTAGGACACAGTTTCATGGACGATGACAAGATGGACAGTAGGCTGAAGGAAAGGCGTCAGAAAAATTCCTGAAATGTAGACTGCACCTTCCTTCCACTCAGCCACTGTATGTTTACTACTGAGGGGACAGACACGGGGCTCTGGACAGCTGCTAAGTGACCCCTGAGATGCTTATTATAAGTAAAAAGCTTGTATTTCCACCCCCGCCTCCGCGCCTCAAGCCAGCCAAGGACACCTCTGGTGAAGCAAAGGCAGGGACCAGTAAGCCGGGCTCAAGTGAGGAGCTCACGGAAGTCGGGGGAGGAGGACAACACCTCCCTGGAGGGGAGTAACTCCTTTCCCTCCCCTCCCCAGGCCGCTACCTGCCGGCTGCGGGGCGGGTGCCCCGGGCGGCCGAGGCGGCGCCAGGTGAGTCCAACTAGGGGCCGAGGAGGAAGGGTCCCTGAGGCAGGCTGCGGCCAGGCGAACTCACACTCTCCGTCACCGCTGCCTGCGGCTACCAGGGCGCGCTGCCGCGGGGGCCTGGGCGAGCCCATCGCGCCGTGCGCGGAGGGAGGGAGCGACGGAGGGAGGACGGACCAACCGACCGGCAAACGGACGGGGGGAGCCGCCGCCAGGAGGGTGTGCGGCGACCTAATCCCTGTCCAACATGGTCGCCGCTCACACTTCCCATTCCTCATCCTCCGGCGAGTGGATCGCTTGCCTGGATAAAAGGTATCGGCATCTTCACAGGAACGGCTGCGGAGGGAATGCTGTGTGCGTGTAACCTGCCCCCTGCATGTATGTATGTATGTATGTGTATGTGTGTGTGCGCGCTGACACCCCACTCCCCATCAGATCCTGCCTTACATAAGGAGCGTGCAGGTGGGAAGCAAAATGTCTGGAGGAAGCAGAGCCGGCGTCGCGGGGCAGGATGAGGGCTCGGAATACTGCTGGAAGCGGAGACGATGGCAGTCCCCAGTGGGACAGCTGCTTTCCGCCGGGCTCTGCTACCCGGAAAACGCTGCACGTGGTGGAGGAGGGGGAGCTCCGGGGCGGGGAGAGGGCGACGCGGCCCGGCGGCCTGGGGATGCCGGCTAGAGAACTGCTAAGCGGGCACCCGTCCTGCCGGCTGTTCGCTGCCCGCGGTGTTCGAGCCCCAGTCTCCCCACAACCTTGTCTCGCCTCAGCACACCGCCCCCTTCTCCTCGCCTCGCCTTACCTCAGCACACCGACCCCGCCTCGCCTTACCTCAGCACACCGCCTCCCGCCTCCCCTCGCCTCCCACTCACCTGGCAGTCCCCGGCCCAGCTGCCTCAGGTCGGGCGAGAAAGGAGAGACCCTCACCCTCAGAGCGCTCCGTGGTGCCAGCAGGTGCAGGACTGTTGGCCGGCGGTCGGGGAAGGGAAATATGTCCGCCCGCAAAGTGGCTGCCTTAGGCTTCTCTTTCTGCGGCCATAGGCTCTTCTCCCTGCTACAGCGTCCTGGGGGCCTGCGGTTGTCACCCAGGCTGGTGGGAGCATTTGCTGCGGGTCAGGTACAGGCGGGCAGCCAGCACTGTGTAGGTGGGAGTTATGGCTGGCTAAGGTGTGCTCCGTTCTAAAAACAAAGGTAAATTATTTTAAAAAAAACCACATTTTTTGGAGTGCTTTCCCAGGGTGTTGCAGCAGAAAGCGTGTCTTGCACTGTCGGGTTGCATGGTGGGTCGTTTCAACGTCTTTTGCTGTATTCTTACCTTCACCAATTGCTGCATTAGTTCAGAAGTGAAATAATTCTATTTCTGAATGCTCACTGTGTCTCCTGTGATCTAGGAAAACAGTTAACAGAAATTTAGACCATAAAGAAGCCACACAGTTCAAGTAAAGCTATTTAAGAGAATTCACTTACCTGGCATATAGTGGTTTACTGAGCATTGTTACCCAGCTGTTGATGGTTGATGCCATGTGGGGCTGTGCTGTGGGGAGAACCCATCATGCACACATAAGGAACATTCCTCTTCTGAAAATTCCTGCCATTTCCAGGTAACCTCCTAATGCTGTAGTGCTGCACCTCTAATTAGGTTTTCTTGAACAGTCCAGGCAGCAAACTGTAAGAAGCTAATGAAACTTTTGGTCTAGGCACCTACCACAGATACTGATCCTCCTCTGTAACATGTGACTTAAGACAAACCTCTTAGAGGTTAAATAATGTGTTTAGATGCTGAAAGTACTCGAAATGTAAATACAAACAGAACTGGTGATAGTAATGCAGCCATATAAAAACTGAAGTGAAGCAGAGGGCCTGATTCTCTGCTCTGTAAACAGATACTGTGCTGATTTGAAGAAGCAGAGCATGAGCTGCAGTACTCTTAAATAGCTGATCCTGTAATTTCTCGGGTTTCTTAAATGCAATGTATTGTGAGATCTAAATTGTAAAATTCAGGTGTTTGTGCTTAAGGTGCATAGCCTTGGGAAGTGAAAAATGTAGTTTTACTATGTTTTAATTAATGAATATAATTATAGTTTCTGGAGCAAGGCTAGTTCTAAAACTAGCATGCTTTGGAATTGTATATGAGCCTCAGGAAAGACTATTAAAATAGCATTTAATAAGGACTATCCAACATATTCTTTAAAAAAAGAATTAAGCAAAGTATGTAATGTTCAGAAAGTGTGTTTTCTATATATTTTTAATGTTTTTCCCCGATATAAGTATCAATCTAGAACTGCTAACATCTAAAATGACAGCACATATAAAAATGAAGAACCATCAATGTGTTTCAGGAGAAAATGTTATATAGTGTACATATATATACATATTTTATATATACATATAGTGTGTATATATATAGTGTGCATATATATATAGTATATTATATAGACATATAGTAGGGTACTGTGAGCTAGAGCCACCAGTACTTTGATCATGTAGCTTCTGTGTGTGCTTACTAACCACAAAACCCAAAGATCAGCACTTAAAAATCAAATAGACAGGACATTATTTATATGTAAGTCACAAGTGCAAAGGTATGGAAAAGCAGGAACAGGAAAGGTCAGAACACTGTGCTCTATCAAGGATATATTTTTTTGCAGGAGAGAGAGATGATCAGCAGGGAGCAAGTGTATGTCCTGGTTTTTATCTGGAGACAAATAATTTTTGTGTTAAGGAAACCAGTCTTTTTATCTTTGAAGTTAATAGTCACCTTGCCACTGATTTCCTAGGGAGTGAGCCTATGTCTAATCTGCACATAATTAAAAGAAGGTTGCTGATTTATGCAAGTGTGTATAATTAGCTCAGGAAAAGTATCTTCTCTACTCCCATGGTTTCTTTTACACCAAAGGCTATCTAACCAGGAAATTTCCATGTTGACGTATCTTTACTGAGTGGTAGACAAGGTATTTTTTACATACCTGTAATTTCTCTAAACCTGATAACAGTTATGAATTCAGACAAATGTCTTGATTTGATTTAAATACAAACTTTTTAATTATGTACAGCATTCACAACAGTTAGAGGTCCCAGGTTTTCAGATCTTGTGTTTTTCTCTGTATTGTATATAACTTTCAGTGCCTTAAGCAGACTGGAGGAGCAGATTACAGAGCAAAGCATCTAACTTTGCTAGCCTGTTGTGCTGAGAATGTTATGATCTTTGCTAAGCTATTTATAAATAATTTAAACAAGATTGGTTGTTTCGAGGACATACTGTACATACTGAGCTTTCTTTGTTAGACTTTTGACTTGCATCATTTACCTCTAAAAAAACCAAAAATAACACATTAAGGATAACATCTTGGATCTGTACCTTAAGCCAAACTCCTGTAGATTAGAGTGCAAGTTCAGACTAGAGCTGTGTAATAGCAACATATTTGAATCAGGATTTCTTTTTTAGTTCATTGTAACATATATTTGAGATGTAAGTTATTTTTATATGCTTAGTAGTCGGCAAGTCTCTTGTGACTATACAGATAGGCTAGAATGAAAAAATGATACTGAAAGAACTGGTGTAAAAGAAATATGGAAAATGCTTGCTACTTTCTATAACCTGTAATTATGTCAAATAATGGGGTATAGATTTATTATCAGGCAATATTATAAATATTTTAGAATTGCTTTACGATGCTATTTTATTTACTTTTAAAATATATTATTATATGCTGACTTCTATATATTTTCAAATTTTACCCTTCCTTTTTATTTGTAGCAAAACCATAGAAATAACCTTTTCCACATAGTTTGGATCTGAACAAAATAATGGACATACACTGCAGCACCTTTTGGTCTATGTGTTTTCTCTGTGTGTCGTACGTGCCTAAGCTGTTGTATCCTTGGGTCAGGTTTGCTTGGGGATACAACAGCAGCAGGCACCAGGATGTGGAAACTCTGAGACAGAGACATACTAAGTGCTTTCTAACACTCATGCAAAGGTGCAGTCTTCTGAGAGTGATGAATAATAATGAATGTATCTTTCCACATCATGCAGCTGATTTTCTAGTCCAGTACAAAGGTGCAGTCTTTGAATAATATAAAAGCTCTTTTTCTTTCCATATCACGTCAGAGAGACCAAAATAATTGTCAATATAGCTTGCCATAAGCTTGCAGTTCTGTGTATTTATTGAATATATTAATTCAAAATAACTCGTAGTGAGAGCAAGAATTGTATTTCAAACAACTTCAAGCTAAGCTATTTTATTCTCTGCGTACAGATTTAGGTATTTCAAGTATCAGCTGTCATTTTGTTATGTGGTCACAGGAAGTTACACACTTGTTCTACAGACAGTTATTAAGAGGAAGAAGTGATTTCCCTAGCATTCATGTGTATTATAAACGTTGTCATGGCTTGCCAGAGTGAACTAGTATGTGCATATGCCTATTAGGACATGAAATATTTAAATTTAGTTTGTAGTCTTGTGAAGTGGCTGTATGATTTGCGTGGTACTTGCGCCTCTGTAGGCTTTCTCTTTTAGCAGATGAAACTGGAAACTTGTCTGAACAGTCACTGACTGAGTTATTTCTGGTACGTTGTTAGGATTTGATCTCTAAAATCCTGTATTCTTAGCTGATTAAATATCTTTTATAACAAAACTCATATTCCAGCAAAGGAATAGAAACCAAGAAACCAGCCAACTGAAATAATGCCCTCCATTTCAGGTGGGCACAAGATATTTTTCCAAGACACAGTGTGACATTTGTTTTTGTCTGCCTCTTAACATTTGCTGCATTTAGCAAGGTCATCATTCTTATGATACTACCTTTGTTCTGTTGTATTTTCTGCACTATATTTGGTGTGATCACTTAATGCTCCTGCTGCTTTATCAGTATCCTCGATGAATGGATCCTGAATTCACTTTCTACTCCATCTTTGAATGCAGCAGTTGTCAGAATCTATATCAATGTCAATCTGTAGAAGTTATTTAACAGTTGCTAAGTTTTAAATTTTCATTAGCTGTAGCAATGCAGATTCTAAACGGGTAAAGGTGCATTTAGCATAGTGTATTGGTGGATGGCAGCCTCCAGTTTGAATCAAAGGATATTGTCACTTGTGCATACTGTTCAATTACAGATTTCATTTGCAATGTATCTCAGAGTCTGTGTTCATATTAAAGTGCTTTTAGTGTCTATTATGAAGCTACAGTGCTGGTTAATGGAATTTCATCCAGATCTACTTCTCTCACATGGAATTTTAGCTGTCCTTAGCTCCAGTTCACGTTTCTGAAAGTTGGAGGGTTTATTCAGTAAGATTTAGTCACACCTTGGTTGCAGAGCATGCAACATACATAAAAATTTCCCTAAATGAAAGGAGAAAATTTCCTTGCAATTTAATTTTTTCTCTTGAAGGGTTTTGTCTTTTTAAAAAGTGTATGAAGGTGAAAAAAAAAATGTTTGTTCCAATTCCTGTTATAGCTGTGTTGTCCAGGTAGTGTATTTTTAACTTGAGGTAAATCTTTATGAATGTCATTAATAAATACACATTTTGCCATTCCACTGATTATACTAACCTAAAAAATGACCTATTGGAAAGATGAGTAATTTGTAGAGCAGGATTTTGTAAATAAATGAATTATGAAGAAAAAGGACACATTGTATAGTACAAGAGAAGGTAAGAGGTTATAGTTAGATAAATTTCATAAAAAAAACCCAAAAAACTCTTAATATCTTCCTTTCTTCTATGTTAACAAGTCTTTCACAGTATATATAAATGTTCAAGTATTTAATCATAACACCATCAAAACTGTTTCTTTAATAAAGCTATATATGCTGCCCATGAACAGAAATACTTGCCCAAGTTGTGTATGTTAAGAATCGTGGCAGTTATCCTCCATCTGTATTTAGACTCGAACTTGACGAGTTTGACCTTAAAAACGTGGAACAGTCTTCTGAAGATATGCTTCTGGCAAGTTTTCTCATAATGTCCTTTTACAGATAGTCAGGCAGATATTGTCAAGACAATTGTATCTCTGTAAAATACATGCCTGAAATTTGCACAACCAAATAAATCAGGGGTAAAATATCCTTTGAAGAAGCCTTATTGACATAATTGACTAGAGATGGATAACTATCATTGATGCTGTTTCTTGTATATGAATGCTGTGATGTCGCATTGAAGAAGCAAAACATAGATGACATCTTGTGTAAAAACTTTACTGCCAGATAAGACTTGCTGTGCTCTGAAGAGTCACACGAGATACATCAGCAGCTGCCCCACAAAGATGCTAAAAACTTGGGATAAAGGAATAAGTAGCTGGGTTTTTTAAGCAAAAAAGATGAAGGCAAATGTGACATTTCCACAAATTGTTTTACTTAAAATGAATTTTAAATTGGGTGAGGCAGCCTAGGCAGTGAGTGCTTCACTGGACAGAGTAATAGATTTTCTACAAGAAGGATGGCCTTGCCTTACTCTGGTTCAACAGAGTTGTCCGCTCTTCTAGATTCATCCATGGTCCTATTCCATACATTGAGCTTTCAGAAAAAAGACTACCCTTAGGAAAGGACAGAAGCTTTAGAAGAAATTCCAGTGGTAGCTGAAGTCTCAGTGAAATGCATTTTTTAATTTCTTATGGTCATAGATATCAAGTTATAACTGCAGCATCAGCAGTGATGTGAAACTTCAGTAGCATACCAGCATCAGTGTCACAGAACAGAAGGACATCCTCAGCAGAGGGGGGACTAGGCTCAGTGAGATTGCTCTGTAGTGAACAGCACTGGTAATCACAGAGAAGTAGCTTTAGATGCTCAGATATGGTCTCTGGAAAAGCCTTTCCAGAGGCTTTTGGAGCCATGTAGGGGGGGTGTAGGGAGATTCACCTCCTTGGGATTGACTTTTGCAGCCCATCTCCCTGGTAGGGGATGGTTCCCTTCTGGATTAATACCACGGCCTCCTGTCAGTGTGACTACGGTGACATTAAAGCTTGAATAATTCTCCATCTGCCATCAGTAGTACTTTTCTAATCAATAGGTTTAATCATTAATTTTCTAAGGAATATATTATAATGTTAGCTGTTTAAATATTATTCCAATTCAAAAAGCCAAGTTTACATCAATTTAGTAACATAGCTTCAATGAAGAAGTAAATTTATGTTGTTCTGTACTGATGTTCCATGCTAGGCACCTTGTACTTAGGAAACAGAAAACAAAATTTGGCATAATTTGAAAGCTGGGTGTTTTGGTTTGCTGATCCTGCCTTCAGTCTAATCTGCTCCCCTGTAGCGGGCGGAGGCTGCAGACAGTTGGAAGTGACCTTGGTTATTATCAGTCCACTGGTGCTGCTAAAAAGTTCACTGAAAGGAAGAAAAAAAATCAGCTTGCTCAAACCAAAACACTGGGCTAGGGCTTTCTACACAGGTGTGTATTGAGAGGACAAGGAGCAATGGTTTGAAACTTAAAGAGGGAAAATTCAGGCAAGACATTAGGAAGAAGTTCTTTCCTGTGAGGGTGGTGAGATGCTGGAACAGATTGCCCAGGGAGGTTGTGGATGCCCCCTCCCTGGAGGTGTTCAAGGCCAAATTGGATGAGGCCTTAAGCAACCTGGTCTAGTGGGAGATGTCCCTGCCCATTCAGGGGGCTTGGAACTAGATGATCTTTAAGGTCCCTTCCAACTCTAGCCATTCTATGATTCTATGATCATAATAGCTTCCATAATGTTAATGTAATGAATATGACAACAGTTAAAATGATTGTAATTTTATTAAAATCGAACTTTGCCTGAGTTTTGCAGCCAGTGGGAAAGTGGTCGATTAATGCCATAGTATTGTGTTACTCTCATTATGCTCTCTCACTAAGTAAAACTATCCTTTTGAAACCAGTTTCGTTGTTATATATGGTAAGCATTTACTAGAAATGAGTTTGAGTGCTACTACTGTTACTGTTACACTGCAATGTGGAGTTTTTACACAGGCAAAATTCCATGTCCTAGTAAGGACTAAGGGCCACCTCAGCTAATACCAAGTGTTAGTTAATCCCTTACTTCTAAATATTGAGACTGTTTCCCAGGAGATGTGATCAAATCCAAAGGCATTTTGTTGTCAGAAAATCGAATCCTAGTTAATTTTTATGCTTATTCATTATCTCACCTAAACAGCTAAATCTTAAACTAGGCATTTGTCTATGTGTCTCATTTGAGAGACATTAATTCCTTGCATATTTTTGTGCTGACTGCTTTTTTTTTTTTTTTTTTGGTAAAACACAGCTAGAGGAGAAGGTACATATTACTTAGAAGTTTGGATTCCTCTTTTTGTTTAGAGCATGTCTGCTTGTCTCTCTTCAAATGCCAACTTCACGTACTCCAGGTGGAAGTAACTACTGCTAATACAAAGTGCTGTAGCTCAGCTGCTTGCTAAAGTAAGCCATTAGGAGAAAACTACTTCAATTTGTCTTTCCCAATAAATACCAAGTTTCATTTCTTGCTGCTGTGTTGATGTTTACAATTCTGAAAAGCATGGCTCAGCTACCTGTGAGAATGCTTGTCCTTCACTTTACTGGGATCATGAAGCAGTTTTGTCAGAAGAAAGAGGTTTTCCTGCAGTTCATCTGCCTGACACAAGACACTCCAGGGAAATGAGTCCTGCTCTCACCTTTGTGTGTACTAGATGGACAGGCCATCTTTTGAGCAACTCTCATGAAAAAAAGCCACACAGTCTGTGAATTAAATTAAATCCCCCCCCCCCCAATCTTGTCCTTTTGACAGGACTAGAAGTGGGAGAGATTTCTGCACTCACATGTCAGAAAGTGCACTGAGAGAACAGTGTTGATTAAGTTTATACAACCTGATGCATGTTGTTTGCTAGCCCTGTTTGGTTTTTCCCTAACTGCATTGAACAAAATCAGCAAACACTGAGGTTGTATAGTCAATTCTATGCAAATGAACTGATGGACTTGAATGGAGTCAGCCACGAGCATTGTATGAGTGAAGCAGTCTCAGACAGTTTTTCTAGGAAAAGGGGATATTCTGACAATGATCTCTCTTGTTTTCCTTGCTGTGTTTTGCTGTTGATTTGGAAGTCCATAAATTAAGGAAGTTAGTGTGCCAAGTGCTAGCGTAGTTTGGGTAGGAATCTTGTGTAAATTAATTTGAAATCTGTTTGCAAACTGCACCTTCTTCTTTGAAAGGATTTTGAAAACAAGAGTTAGTCCATGTTAATACCTGTCTGCTAGTGCACAGTAAAAATAAAAGGAACAGGTGAAAGTCTTACTTGAAATATTTCAAAAGGAAATCATTGTAATTGATTGTGGTTCAAAGTTGTAAGAAGATGTCACTGTGATGTTGAAGCAACTGGATACAACAGAGAGTTACTATTTTCACCTGAAGTTAATAAGGGTAAGTTGGAATATAAATGAGGGTAGAGATTTAATCCCTTCTAGACTTAATTTATTGAGAAATACAAGAGACGGGGATTCAATGAGAGTAGGATCTGGGCTTCTTCCCTGAGACAGAGATTTGGATCCCTGAAGTCTTTGATTCCAAAGAGGAATTAAAAAAAAAAATTCTGTTGGAAGGAATACTTACACTGTGGGTGTAACAATAAGATGGTGAAGATATGTATTTGTGAACTTAGTCTTGGTTTGTTGTAAGCTACCTGACTTGTGTTCATTTAGAAGCTCATCCACTGGTTAAAAGAACATTTTTGTCAGTAAAATTAACCAGCAGCATTTGAGTGAGTGGTAAGTCTGGTGATCTCAGAGAGTTGTCTATCTTTCTGGGACCTCTTTATACATAAATGATTTCTGCATCTGATCCAGCATGATCTCCTAGGAACGTTCTGTGTTTCTACGCATAGTGGTAGGCATTTAGTCTGCTATGAAAGATTCTTTCTAATGCTGTGAGTTAGTGGTTGGCTTAATTTGCTGATTAACGCTCGATAATAACATTTAAAATGTATGTTATGGAGCTAATTCACTTTATTTTCATAAATATGTTGTTTTATGAACCTGCTGAACTGCTGATTCACATGCTACTTTGTTGGAGTTCAACAATTTTATTTTTCTTGAAATCTTGTTTTTTTAAAGGTGTTACTGTCATAGATTTTAAATATTTTAAATATTTGGATTAAAACTCTTTACCCTTACCAATCAAGAGTTAAGATTCTTTCTTGTGTACCTAATTTGTCCAACATTAAAAGAAAGGAACTGCATGAAAGAGAATATAAAGTGATCTTGCTTGCTTGCAACTGAGAAGAGAAAATGGAACACTCAAGTTAGTTTGTGCCCAGTAAAATGCAGAAGTGAGATGTAGATATAGGAGTTACTGCTTATATCTAAAATTTTCCTTTAGCCAGATAGAGAACTTTTATTTTGAGCACTGATTCCACAGACCTCTTGTATGTTTGGACATCTTTTTATTTGTATTCCCTTACAAACTTAAAACTATATATAATTCAAAGCTCCTTAGGATAAGGACTGTATCATCATACATACTTTTACAGTAATTCCTGCAGCAGGACTTTGGAGTTAACTAGGGTTGCTGGATGCTGCCTGTGTTGGAATGATAATAGTGATGCTCAAGTTGATAACGGACAGTTAGGATGTTTTGAAAGGGTTTCATTATGTACCTGTGAAATGCATTTTAATTGTTTTACAGTATAGTGTGACATTTAGTGAAAACATCTGTAAGCTTGGTGCATTCAGGTAGAGATGTTTCTCTGCCCTTGAGAATCTTGTCATTTGTTTCCTTACAGACCTTTGGAACGTTCCAGTGAAGATGTAGACATAATATTCACACGGCTGAAAGAAGTGAAAGCTTTTGAGAAATTTCATCCAAGCCTTCTCCAGCAGATATGTCTCTGCGGATATTATGAAAATCTGGAAAAAGGAATCACATGTAAGAAAGTTTCATCTGATGATCTATTTTATGTAGATAAAATTGTGGGTTAGGCTGGGATTGTCTCTAGAAGATTGATGAGAGAGCACGATCAGTGGAACAGCCGTAAAAATGTTTACAGTCTTAGTAATGGGGGAAGGCAGGACTGAAGTACTGCTTACTCTACAAATACAGTGTATTGCATCTATGGTAACAAGGCACACATTATTAAATTTAGAACTCTTACCACCGTGTTGTTGAAAGATTAGAAGCAAGTCATTGCACTTAAGCCTCATTCTTCCTCTGTAAATGTGTTATTGATTTCTTTCGTAGGTGCTTTGTGATGTCAGGGGCAGAAGTGTATCACCTAGGCATATCCCTAGCAGCGTGTGGTTTGCAGTCACTCTGGATAACACAAGACAGATTGGCAGAGCTGCATACTGCTGTGGGGTGCAATAGCTCTGTGCCTGCTCTGGCAGCCTGTGTGCCAGATGAAGGTGACAGCTGTGCTTGTTCTGTGAAGCTGAGGTGGAAATAAGTGATGGTCCTGTGGTAGGAACGTGTAAGTTCCCAGAGCTGGACCAGGGGAGTAGCTGATGGAGACCTGTGGTGTTTGGTAGAGTCTTAGGTACCCCTCAGGTAAATCTGGCATGCTTTAGGCACCACAGCACTGGGGTTTGCTTAGAGTAATAGGAAATCTGCTGCTCTGTAATAACACAGTTGGAATGCCTGAACATAAAAGTCCTGCAATTGCTTCTCAGCCAGAGCTCATACTGAAGTCAGTTGGAGCTGTGGCTGCATTGCAAGTTTCTCAATTTCAAAGGGACATTATTCAGGAAGTCTTTTTTTGGGTTTTGTTTGTTTGGTTTGTTTATTAGTGGTTTAAGTTAGTGGTAAAAGAGAAGCAAACTGGGAAGAAGCAATTGTGTTTTCATTGTTTCTGTTGTGTATCTACCTGTTTACTAAAATATGTGCTTTCCAGTGCCATTCGAAGTATTATAGTAAGTAGTCTGATATGGCAAATTCTATAGTGCCAGCAGAGACTGCAGTAGTACAGTAATATTAGGGAAAACGTTAATGTTGCTACACTTAAAGAGATTGCTCTTATTCACAAGATTTCACCTTTTCAGTGTTCCGTCAGGGTGATATTGGGACAAACTGGTATGCTGTTCTGACAGGATCACTGGATGTGAAGGTTTCTGATACAAGCAACCACCAGGTAAAAATATTTTTTTTCATTGAAACCATCCAGTCAGTCATGCAAAGAAAGAATATGAGTTATGCTGGAGTAGATAACAACAACATATATTGTACAGGTATTTTGCCTTGTCACAAACATGTTTCTCTGAACCTCCTTTAGTCTTAGTTGTCCTTTGTCAATGGAGGCAAATCATGCCATTGATTTCAGGAAAACTGAAATGTAATGCTCTGAAAAGGAGTCTACATTTTAATATGAAACAAGACTCCTCTGTCTTTCTAATAGTACTGTATGAAGTTAAGCTAAAGATCAAAGAGTTGTTAATTCATTCCCTGGAAATATGGTAACTTGGTCTTTGGTCAGAAAGTTCAAATCCACAAAGAGCACAGTCTGATAACAGCTGACTCCACTGTAAGAGTGGAAAAGTATTATAGTAATAGTGGAGTATTGGAACTGCTGCTATGTTAGACCAGAAGCCTGGCAGGAATACCTATTCAGTGTTAAGAAATAAAAGAATAAGTAAAATTCCCCCCAAATTGCAAGTGATTTCTCAGTATCTTGGCACTCCTGTATTTACAAAATCAGGAATTTAGGATAAATACCAAAAAAAAGGATGAGATCTTTCTTCTGAAGACAGTCTCCCACCCATGTCATCTAATGTCACGCTGACAATTTATGCACTTCCTGCTGTGAGCTGAGGCATCATGTCCCATTCCCTGTACCTGTGTTTGAGATCTGGGATTGCCCCATCATGTAGCTCAACATGGCGTTGTACCTCTGACATGGGACTCATTGTGCCTTCACATGCATGGTATAGCTACCCAGGATGTGAAGTATTACAATACCCCTTTTTCCCACTTTGAATATTAGGGGGCTGATTCTATGTCCAAAGTTTGGCCGACTGGGAAGTGTTTCTTGCTCATAGAAGATTGACAGAAATTGCTTTTTTTACTTTGTTGAGCACTGCATTACCAGTGAAATTGGGGCAGAATGCAAGTCAGGGCCGTGTACCCAAGTACCCAGGGCACTGGGTACTTTCTACTTTGTACAGTAAAATGACAGATACAAAAGGAACTTCTTTTATATCATTATTTTTAGCAAGCTCTTCACTATATTCAGTAGAGACTGATTGAGAGAATAATTAGCCTAATTTGAGCAATTCTCAGCATGGCCTGGCTGTCACTGATACTGTCACAATTTGGAACATTACTGGGCTCTTGGGAAGACTCTTTTCTGTGCAAGTCTAAAGGAATCAGGAATTTTTTTCTGGTGTTTGCTGAAAGATGGCACTATACGGTTGTTAAGGTCCAATACTCTTTACTGAATCAGAAAGAAATATATCCACAAAAGTGTTCTGAATGTGGAAGTTAAGAATCTGTTTGGAGTGTTCATTACACGAAGGATGGAACACTTAGCCTTTTAAGAAATCTAATGTAAATATTTTTTTGTGCTATTCAGGTTCACTGCATTTTCCTGTCAATAGAAATCTACAGAACTACGATTCATGTAGTTCTAGAAATTATGTTCTTGAGTAATTTCATACCCTTGCGTTTCCTTCTCACAGGAACAATGAACTGAATTCTTAACGTTGCCATAGGATACAGCCTCACTGCCAAAAGGACAGTTCATGCATTTACCATTCCAGTGCTGGATAAGTTTGGTGGCTGGGGACTCCTGAATAGTATTTGAATCCAATATTTTCCCTGGTTTTGCTTCAACTTGGTGTTTATACCATGTTCCTTCTTGTGCATCCTTGGTCTCCTGCTCCTGCCTTTAGTTCTGAGTGCCCTGTTCCAGTCTTGCCTGTAGTTTCTTGTTGGCATGGTGCTAGTAATCCTTGAGCTTGAAGTACTTGCTAGCGCTCCCTGCCTACTGTGCTCATTACAAACACAGATGATGGAGGAAGTACAGTGTAGCTGCACAGGCAGGCAGCCCTGACTGACTCCATTGACAGCATTGTGCTCCCAGCTAAAAAGGGATGACCAGTGCTTAAGATGTAGTGATGCTTGTAACCTAACCTGGGGCACATTTTCCAGTAACAGCACCTAGGAGTCAAAGCTTCCTTTGCAAAGGCATAGTAATGTTTAATTGCTCTGCTGTTACTGTTATACCATAAATGACACCAATGCTAATGAGAAACTTCTAGCAGAGCAGAGGAGATCCAGAAGTTTAACTGAGTTGACTAGTTTAGAAGTTTGTAATCTCGTGTAAAAGTACAGATGGACTATGTCATCTTTCCTAGAAGAGGGAAGCTAACTTTGTATTGAGGCTCCTATTGGTTGCGAAGTCTTTAGACATGACTAATGTTCTTTGAATTCTTAAGATGAGCAGGAGGTTGTACTACATGACCTCCTAAGTTTTCTTGCAGCTTGAGTTATCCTATGATTATATGATTATGCCTATAGTGTTAATGTAAATATAGAAGATCAATTATCTTGATTAAAAGTATATTAGTCCTACTTTTACAAGGTGTTTATCTTTTTACCCAGAGAACTTAAATTTCAGCAAGCCTGGGAATAAATGCGTTGCATAGCAGCTATCATATGCTGACTCTTTATGCAGTCACATTTGGAGTTTGGTAGCTTTCTCCCATTAAAAGTACAGTAAGTTATTGTGTACTTGGTGCTTATTAAGAGTGTCTTTGCTCCTACAGAGTCATGTAGTTGCATGTCTTGAACTAGAAATTGTATCCATATGCACTAATGGATTAAGACTTCAGTGCCTCTAGTGAAGTATTAATCATACACATTCTTACTCCACATAAGCTTACTCATGCAGACACCTGTGATTTCTCACAGAAAATGTTACTAATACTGATTAGGTCCAAGTTAAGAATTAATATAAACAGAAATACTAACATTTCCTATTTGCTATTTTGATAAGAGGAAGCTTTCCATGTGCTGATATAGATGCTTTAATAAAGAAAAACACATATTTAGGACCTCATGGATAAAGCCTCACTTTCATTTTGGCTTGGAAAAATCCTGATTGCTTGCAAAACTGCATTATGTCACAAGAGGGCAGTGTGAGGATACATAACAAACAGTACAGGCGCTACTTCACACTCAGAACAGCTAGTTTGAAAATCACATTAAACTATTTACAATATACCTCTTTTAAAGCGTTTGACTGGAGCAGATTTCTCTGCTACTGTTAGTTCTGTTCCACTGGGGTGGTAAAATATGCTAGCTGCAGCTGATCATTATGGTAATTTTATTTGCCATTGAAATGGGACAATACAATTTACAGTAGAGTTCTGACAGGATTACCCATCTAGTATATCCTGAGTAGCGGCTGGTCTGCTTTATATACAAATTGTTTATTGATTTTCTGGCTGTTAAACAACCAAGAAGAGACTGAAGATTTTTTTTTTTTTCAGGTAAAAATGTCACACTATGAATTGCAGAGATAAGTGTAAATTAACTGGTTTGGTCTTGGCTCATCTTGTTGGTATCAAATACCCTGATAAATATTGTAAGAAAAAGTCATACAGATTGTAAGTCCCCTTCAAAATAAACAGAAGATGCAGCCTGTTTAGAATCTGTCAGAAATAGTTCTTTACTGCTGACTGCCTTGTGTATGTTTAATTTTTGGACTTTATTTTGAAAGTGAACAGGTTCTGAAGGATGACTATTGGTGATGTCTCAGAATAAAGCTGGGAATAAATGCATTGTAACAAAAGCATCAGTGTGACATCTTTGCCAAGATTCTGCAGCATTGTGTTTTACTCAATTAGATTCAGAGCCTTTTACCCAAAATGATCAAGATTTTTATTCCTATCTGAGAAAACAGGAAGGAATGAAGAGAAGAAAGACAAAACAGCAATTTGATCTGCAGTTTTGCTGTAGTCTGCCAACTGAGTCATAGCTGCTGGCAACCATTGCTAGTTTATCTTGCCTGTATTTTGGTGTGGTTTTTTTAAGCTGATCAAATTTTAAAAACATAACAAACTGAACACAGGGCATTGACTTTACAAACAGCCTTTTTTAGAAAAGCTTGAAAGAAGGAGCTGTGGGTGCTTGGATGGTACAGCAGCATCAGTTGTAGGAAGGTGCAGAGGGCTGGGATCAAAGGCCAAATAAGTTAGTGGTGCTGCTGTGAAGAAGGATGGTGAAGAAAGACATTCGAATGTCCATGTAACAAAGGGAAGAATTTCCTGACTGTTTGAGATTGAGGACAAAGGAGGTATGTGATAAGATGAAGTGAAAACAAGGAAAGAGATTTATACAGAACAGTCCTGGCAATACTGCTTTCTGCAGATAAACAACCATTACATATTTTGGAGATAACAGGTGTGGAGTTGTTACATAGGTTTGTACTGTAGTCTGTAGTGGAGTGTAAATATGCCCAAGCTAGCTATAAATTATTTAGTTTGAGCATGAGAACTGCTCTACCCATCGTAACACAGAGATTGGCTGGACCAATGTAGACAGCTGAGTGTGTTGGCATGTGTGGAGTTCCGTGGTGTCGAGGTTGTACTAACTTTAGTTTTGAACTTAGCTTATTGAAAGTTAAGATAGAAAAATAGTTTCAATTCTGTCTGCCAGGTAACCTAGCAAAAAGTCCAAGATGTTGCAGGCAGCTTTTAGAGGATCAGATAGAAAGGTATGGAAATAATTAATGTTATTTCAGTACAATAAATCTGTAAACATTTTAATTAGAAACTAGAAGAGAATTTGGTCAGTCTTTCTAGAAGCATGATGCCTCCTTCAAGCAAGTCACCTCATCTTGTGTAAAGAGGATGGCCTAACATACATTGGCAAACTGCAATTCTAGTGTGGGAAGATATCTCTATGTTATCTTTAGAAGTAGTTTGATAAAGGATTTCTTATCTGAATGGCTGAAACTTACTCCAGTGGAGGTAACATACCAGGAAAATCACTTAATGGAACAGATAGTTTACTTTCATGCATATCCTTTGGTTTCTATGTTATAAAAGGACATTTTTGCCGAGGACAAACTGAACTGTGTTGAAGTAATAATAAGCGAACTTTTCAAAATGCCAGGTTTTGCAGATCTCCAATTAATCATGGAGGTGGTATGGAGTCCTGGAGGGACATGGGTGCAGAGGTGTGTTAAAGATACATGGTGTGGGAAAATTATTAAATTTAAAGCATACTAGGTATATTAGTTTTTTTCTCTATTATCTTCATTTCTCTTTCAGACACCATGATCTTGTTTACACAGAGTACAAAACTTCTGTTTGCCAGGTTGGAAAATAGAAGGTGTCACAAGTCAGGGAGGTGCATGGAGGGATGTGCCCTGTTATGTTGGGGGAGGGAATAAGGCAGAGCCTTGTTTCTGATTTTCATCCATCCCATAGAATATTCTTACAAATTCAATAATGTTTTAGATTATGGGGGGTAGGGGAGGGGGAGGTTTAGCAACTCTTTCACTGCATGTGTCTTACCTGCCACCAAGACTCAGTGAAACTGAGTACACAACTGAATACTGTGATTTGAACGCCACTATTTTATAGTGTGTTCAGAGGACAGATAGCAATGGAAACAATCTCATCTTTTTAAGTCTTCAATACTGCCTTTTAAACAGCTGTATGAATTTTAGCTGGTTACCAGCATTAGAACCCCCTGCTGCTTTTGGGATTGCAGAAGGGAACAGCAAACTGAGTTTTGAGCTGCCAGCAATCCTGAAGTCTACACTGAACAGCAGGACATTCCTGAGTGTAAGGTTAACAGGTGTAATAGGAGACACACAGCTGATTCCCAAGGAGGCTGGAGATGTATAAACATAGGACAGAAAAAAAATGGGGCTCTGAAGTCTTCACAGATAGGCTTGCTCTCTAGCTGGCTGTGAAACTGCATCTCTATGGACAGCAATGATGACTGGGGAAAAGAAACTGACAGAACTTTCACTTGATGGAAGCCTAGAGTTTAATGGATGTAGATAGGACCATTCCAGCCTCTTAACACCCCACAATGTTAATTTATTTCTCAGGCTGAACAGCTGCTTCAGCAGAAGTTATCTTAGAAAGTGGTTCCTTAACCAACACCTTTCCTTTTCTCATCTTCACTATTCTGTCTTCAAATATAATTTAGGGTTCTGAAGAGTCAAAAAAGCTGAAGCATTTCAAAGGACTTTATATTTTGGAGAGGGGAAAGGGAGGTTAGAAAGAAGCTGGAATATGTAAATACTGCTTATGATCTGCCTAATGGAAAAGTTTCTTTTTCTGCCAGGCTGTTTGGTTATTCTGCCCTAAACAGAAAAATTTATCTGAACTTTCTAAATAAGGTTGAGAATGATGTATGGGAGACATGGAGATCAAATATTGTGTGAGCAGTTGGCACATTTTCTTTGTAGCTTTTTTGAGTGGAATTGTGAGTGTGGTAGCATGCATATGGTGTTTCAGCTCTGAAAGGTAAGCGTGTTAAGGCAGAACTGTAGTGTATAGCCTGCATTACAGGCTGCTTGTGGAGACTTCTGTTTAGCTACCTAGGTAATCATTCCCAAATATTCTTTCTTTTAAACAGTGCCTGGTCATATTTGCCTTCCTTGAAAATATGTTTCTGATGGTTCTTCCTAGATAATTTCTAAGACATCAGTGATTTTATTTTCCCAAATACAAAATTTTAGATGGTAGTATCTGTGCAAAAGCAATTTGCTATGGTTCAGAGAACTGGACTACTATGGGCATTTGTCTTTTTAATGCAATTATAGAGCTACCAACTTGATCTTAATAACATTTGCCTATTACCACTTATTAGATGCATGAAAGGAAAGCAATGCAATTTTAAACACAGAAAGCAATGTTGAAATATGTTCATGCATCTCTTGGATTACCAACCACAAGGGTGTAGTGGATGGGATGTCAAAATGTCCTGCTTTTATTTTTGTAGATGTTTTATGAATCCTAGGTTTTAGAATTAACCTATATTTCTAATGTTGCATTAAGTAAAATTAGCATGTGTTTTTATATGTTTATGTGTATTTGTCAATGCTATTTTTTTAAATTACTCAAAAGACAGTCAGTTAAGGCCCAACTTAGAAAGACATACATAAGTGTTCAGATTTGAGCTTGTGCTCAGGAACGTAGCAGCATAAGCCCAAAATAGAACATGTATCTTAAGATCTTGATTCAGCAAATTATTTATTTTTGAGTACTGTAATTTTTTGGCTGCAGTAGCTTATAATTTATATTGGAACTATTACAGAGGAGTTCCTGGCCAAGGGAGATTGATTTAGACATCTTTCCATCACATGAATGGCATGTGCTCACATAGACTCTTTTGAAGTGGACATTACTGCATGTTTGGGACCATCCTGGATACTCTGTTCCAGGTTGTTTTGGAGTTTTGACAGTTCTTGAAATCCCTGACTTATGTGAAAATGATTTTTTTTTTTTTTTTTTGGTCTGGTACTTAAGCAGGCATCCGTTAACAATTGAGAGATTTACTGGCATTTTTAACAGAAAAACCAAGAGCTGATTAAACTGTACAACTGTTCTGCACACAGACCTTGTAGAATAGAGAAATGCATTATAAATACAAGAGGATATTCTAATTGGAAGTTAGTGTTTACTAAGAAAACACAACAGTCAGATTTTCTTTCTGATTAGGGTAGCCTGTTTAGGGCAGAAATTTGTGTTCCAAGATTACATTTCTGATGCTAGTTATCTTCTGATCACCTCTGGCATTTCTGAAGGATCTCATCATTACAACAGTCTTTAGAGGTCAATGAACAGAGGTCATAACTTTCTACCAAAGGTGAAAATGACTCTTGTGTTCTCTGCTTTGCAGATATAAAGGTGGTCTAATTCAACTGATGGCCATAGAAAACAGAGGTCCTACTTGCTTTCCCATTGAGGCTTCCTATGTTGTTAATCAGCATATTGATTTTTTTGTTGGCACTTTTAATTAATTTTATTTTAAAGCAAATTGCTGAAGGATCTTAAGGCGGTGTTATTAGCAAATATGACAGAAAGACTTTTAAAACATCCATTTAATGTGTGTCCTTTTATTTTTATTTCAAAGGATGCTGTGACAATATGCACTCTGGGAATAGGAACTGCTTTTGGAGAGTCCATTCTGGATAACACTCCTCGCCATGCTACCATTGTTACCAGAGAATACAGTGAACTCCTTCGAATTGAGCAGAAGGACTTTAAAACACTTTGGGAGGTAAATTCAGATTTATTTGCAGTTTATGCAGAAAAAAGTAACCTTTTAAGTGTATGTAATGAAATATAACCACATTTATACCATAAGCAAAATAACAGTTTTAAATTACTTGGTAAAAAAGAAAAGTCTTTTTACTTCTTTTTAGGGCTTTATATTCTGCACGATACATACTCCTGTGTTTCTCTTGTGGGCTTCTTCTAATAAATTAACTTAGGTGAAATTTCTGGTGGAATTTATTTGTATACTGCAGATGTTACTTTCGTAGCCTTAAACTTGCTTTTATTGCCAGCTTAGAAGAGGAGAGTCTATCCTTACTATACCGTGATATTTTAAATTCTTCTCCTTTACTTCTGTCTCATCACCAGCTGTAAGGGATATAGAATTTGCAGATGGATCAAGATCACTTAAAATTTAAGTTACTAATTACATGTGAATTCCCTTAAAACTTTCCTTTGTGAAGAACATACTGTTTTCATTTTATAATCTGTGTGTTGTTTGGTATCGATGCTGAGAAGACTTCATTAACATGTTACTGTGCTAAGTTACTGAACTCAATCAGTTTGCATTTTTGTAAGTGTGACACTTAATTTGAAAAGTTGTTTTAGGAATTAGAAGGTATCCTGTTGTTCTGGCCTACACGACTCCCGATTTATGCTATCAGTTTGTTTTAAAAGGTGACTGTACAAATGTAGGTGTTACGTAGAGCTGTCAGAGGGCATGACAGTGTCCTACAGTTGCAGATCTAGGGACGTGAACTATATTTAAGAAATATATGCTGGTTGTAGCATTTTAGTTCAGTGCCCCTCATCAGTGCAGATGGATAGGGTTTTTTTTGCTTTCTCTTCTCCTCAGAAGGAGCAGTGTTATACTCCAAATAGTTGTCCTAAAGCAGTACCAATGTAAGGGTATCACAAAGAAAATCAAATCCAGAACTGGGTACACTGACTGAGGAAACAGCATTAATATTGCCTGTTTGAAAATATGTTGTCATGAGCATATTTAATGGTGCAGCATGGCCAAGGCATGAAAGACCAACGTGTGTATGAAACCTGCTTGCCATTTAATGCTCTGACAGTATCAGATTTCATTCTTTGAATTGCATAGCCATAATTTATACTATTTTTTTGGCAACGTCTACAGCTAAAATAAAGTGCTCATAAAGTCTCATAGCAAATTCATAGAAATTCACAATTCAGTATTTTTCTGCAGTTCATGCGTTTTTTCTCTGCAGGACTTGCATTGTACTTTTAGACCCAGGCATTAAATGTGCTAGTGGTCTCATCTGTTGTAACATAGGATATGCTTGCCAGTGATCAGAAATTTTTCATGTACGTAGTACTTTACAAGCTCATGATGGAGGAGAATAAATCCAATTGTAGGTTTCTCAAGTAACATTTTTTTAAATTTACTTTTAATTGGTTTAAGTAGAGTAATTTCTGCTATGTATATGACTTTCCTGCCACACATTCAGAGATCATTGGTTTCCTATCAGAAGCATTGGAGGAGTAGATGTTAAGTTCCCTTATTAAAAATTTTTAACCTTCAAACATATTTAAAGTTGTTTCAAAACAGTGTAATTTGCTCTTTAATCACTAATACAATGGTGTTCCTAGCAATTTTGCTGATTTTTATGAGTTTTCTGGTGATGGGTGCTTTTGGAAAAGGTTGTGTGTGTTGAAAATATTGGGAGCTATCATAGGGAGCCCTAGCACACCTCTGGTATATTGCAGATTTTATGAGATTGTGCAGTAGAGCTTGTCACAGATGCTGCAGGTGTCAGTCACATACCACAGTTAGCTTTGTGGTGCTGCTTTGCCTTTTGTACTGTTCTACAGGGAACTTTTAATGTATTTTGATGTACTTTCTTTCAAGAAGGCTATTCCTGTACTCTTAGTGAATGGAAGATTATGCCATGAAATTGAGCTTTGCTGGTTAGTCTGAGGTGAAATTAATAATAAGATGCCTCTGTAATATACAGAACCACATATTCAATCAACCCTTTAAATACAGAAAGATTGCCTGTGACCTCAATTTTTAACAGTCAGAAAATGCTGGTCAAAACAAATTATATTGTCCTGACAGCAATTACCAGGGAAAATGGCCTATCCTGTTCTGGATCTCGAATGTATCCTCTGTATCCTCTAATAGCTGTCCTGTTCAGGGACTTCTGTTGAACTTCTAAGCTTACTCATCCTTGGAGACTTGTTTTCTCTCAATGGCTTCTATAGCAGGTTGGAGATGATGAAATCTCTGGTTAGGTTCTCACACAGCTGAGCAGTGTTCCATGATGAAGAAGCTCTAGGAGGTCATGAGAATCACAGGTGACATGCCTTTGTGCACTGATTGTCCCTGGCCTTAATCTCTGAAAACTACTAACGAACATGAAAAAAGTTATTAATCACTGTACAGCTTCCAAGATGCTCTATGAATCTGTAGGCAGGAGTACTCTTTGTGTTGGTAAGAACTTGCTTTCCCTCTTTAGCATCAATGAGTTAGTGCGGTGCTAGCTACCTTGCCCAAAAAACTGTTTCATAGCACAAAGGAAAATACATCCAAAAATAAACATGAAAGCAGAAGGCTACACATGAGGAGCTCTGGTCATGCACATCCTGTTGGGTCACTGGCTTGCTCCACCCCTAATAGTTGGATTCCTTTAAACAGAGTAGGAGTGAAATGAATGTACTTGAGCAGTGTTATAATTACAGAAATTCTCTGTAGGTCGTCCTCAAGCTTTGTCCTTTCATGCAGTTGCAAACTGATTCAAACCCAGACAGGAAGGGAGTGAATCTGCTGAGAGGTGACTTATTTTTAGAGGTCTTTCCTACCACAATGAATTACTCAGCCTTCCTTGGATATCATACAAATAACCAATTTCCTTTTGTGTGGAACAAGATTATGTTAGAAGTTACTGAACATGCCTTGAGAAACATTCGATCTTGAGTAAATGAAGAACAGCTATTACTTCGGTATGCAGTAACTTTGGAGAGTGGGAGTTTTGGCTCCTATAAGGTCAGAATGAATATTTTAATTATTTTAAATTAATATTCAGCAGCACTTACACTTCTTGTAGGATCATAAACAGTAGCGTAGCTTGCTTCCTGCTTTTGCCCATCTGATGATAATTCAGTAGCCCTCAGCAGTCTTCACTGCCCTGAAATGGTAGCTTGGGGAGAAGCAGCTTTCTTACTGTCTTTGTCTTCTGAACACTGTGAATGTTACTCTTTAATGAGCTAGTTTAAAAAACTGATCCTCTGTCAGAACAGCAGAAATTTTGTGTACAGTTTCAATGGAATGCTGTATAGGAAATGCATATATGAAATGACATGCTGACTTCACATTGTAGCACACTGTTCAGTGAGATTTCTTAATAAGGCTGAAGTTCATGAGAATTGAGACCACAGCTTTCAGTGCATTTGTGTGCAATATTGGTTTGTCTTTTTAAAATACATCTAATTATATCCCTTATATTAAGGAATAATCTAATCTTAGGCCTTATGTGTTAGGATTATGGTAGCATGAATTATGAAGGCACTGTAAAAATACATTAATGAAAATGGACATGTAAGGATTTTTGTTTGTTTTATCCATTTGGCCATGCGTGTAAGTACATTATTTATCAAAGTATGTTACTGAATCTCATGGAGGTGTTTTGCAGTGTAATGCAGTAGGCAGTGTTTCAGAGAGGCAGCCTTTTACTTGCCTTAGGCTACTGGAAAATGTATATTACATTGTTACTTCAGAATGTTCTTGCTTCTTTTCTCTGATAAACTCCTGAATACTTCAACATGTTTAAGGAGTATTGGGAATCTCATGTAAATGTCAGTACTTTCTAATGCACCTTTTCACGAATGAGTATTCCATACCAGAAATTCTTTCCAGTTCATTTAAGTGAGAGATAAAATTTGATCTGAGAAATGAAATATTGGGAGGGGGGAATCAAACAAAAAATCAGATTCATGTCCAGCCCCCAAGCTATCAGCTTGATTTATGGTATACTACTCTGCCAGTTTATTGCCCAGTAATCAATTACACAATTCTTTGCTCTGATTTACTGATTTCCCATAGATGAATGGAGTAGAGGTATAAAACTAGTTAATAAAATACAGATTATTTAGCTTTGCAGGATGGATGATCATGTGATTTAAAATACTGAAGTGCTTGGGGACCTACAGAAGTATAAAAAGGTGGCCATGGAACACTGAGCTGTCTTTACCGGCTTCATGTCACACTCTCCATTGACTGCTCAAACTCTGCCTTGATGATATATCTCTCTAATGGGGTTTTATTTGAGAAATGCAGAAGTGATCAAATTGTGGTAGTCTGCGTTTGCAATGTATGTGGAATTCTGTGTTCACCAACCTCTCAAATAGCCATCTTGTCAGAATAAGGAAGAATTATTCCATGTTACCAGATACAGAATACAGCACAGAAGGAAGAAGTGGAAGGACCCAAGTGTATGGAATGTATTGCCTTATGCTGTCTGCAAATCTTCAGCTGATGACCAATTCAAATTTGTATGCAAAGAAACAGAACTAGTGTGAGAGACATAGAAAAATGAGGTGATGATAGGCAAGCAGATTTTTTTCATAGAGTAACACATGGAAGGAGGAGGAATATAAAAAGTCCTCCTCCCCTTCCCAGCTTTAGAATATGACAGTAAACACAGAATGGATAAGATGGGAGCAATGCTTTGAAGGTAGCTGACATCCCACCTTCATACCTTCTGTGTTAATACTGATAAAGCATGCCAGTGAGTAGCAGGGAAAGGTTCCAAAATGGTTATTATACCAAAAGAAGTGCCAGAATGTACTCCCAGTTTTGCTGTTGTGAATTCAGCATATTTCAAGTGAATACAGTACAAGTGCTTTGATACACATGAAGCTAAGTGGAAGTAGAGTCTGGCCTTTAGTGCTGCTGATATATTGGTTTTGAGCATCCTTGTAATATTCTTTTACAGTTTTTTCTCGTGTTTTGCTTTGTCAGACATTTCTAATACTAATGAGTGGTGTTCTCTCCGGTAGAACAGATTTAAAGGAGTATGGAATGGCATTCTGTGCTTAGTAGCCAGACTTGTATCAAATTAAGCCATGTTTGTCAGCACAGCAACACAGTGACTACTGCTTTCATTCAGATATATTAATAACTTCATATTTTAAAAAACGGGCGCAGATTCTGTGAACACTGTTTATGGCAGTTTATCTCCTAAAGTAGCCTTCCTGGCCTTTGGCAGTGGAGAAACATATCTAGGAGTTAATCTAGATTTTTCATTTCAGTAACACAGCTTTTCTCTTGGTGTGATATGTACTGATGGAAGTGCACAAGTCTACACCACACAAGTACAAGTGAACTTTGCCTTTTTGATAGTCTTGCTATGATGTTTACTTTTCTACATAATGGCATGATCAATAATTATCCACTTTGTTTCAGATAATTTGCTGTGCCATTATGTATGTTATTCAATATTGTAAATGAGGCACAATTTCTGCAGAAGAACAAGGGATCCAGTTAGTTTTAACTCTGAGTTACCCTTTCTTTGTTGTTATTGTTGGTTTAAGGTGGCAGATGCTGGCACTTTGGACATCCCTTGAGGGACTGAAAAGGTAGAAAAATAACAAGCTGATTGGAAAGGCCTAATGCTTCCTCATATGTCTCTTTGCTACAAACTTTCCTGGTATATGTTTCTTGTATGTCATCCCTTGCGCCTCAGTCTCCCAGCTTACTCTGAGTCTATTTCAATAGCACTATTTTGTGACTGTGTCACTGATCACCATGCAGAGGTGGAATAAAGCTTTGTAGACCTGGTTTCTCTTAAGCCATACTAGCATGTCATTTCTCGTAGGTGCAATTCTGTATCACTCTGGTAATGCTCATCAGCTTGAAGCCCGTGTTGCATCCTATTATACCAGACATGGTGCAAAAATATACATTATCATTCCTATTTACAGCCCTTGTAAATGTTTATATGTTTATTAGCACTTCAAAGAATCTTAAATTATATTGCAGAAAGCTTGACTTACTTGAGGTTCCTTCTTTGGATAAAAAGAAATAGAAACATCCAGCAAGCATGTCAGTCTCCCTGTTAAGTAATGCCGTTATTGGTTTTTTCATATTTTATCATGGTTAGAGGTAATGTTGAAAAACATGAATTCATCCTATTTTCAAGAAAATAAATTATTTTTATTAATTCCTAAAAATATTTAAATTACAGAACATCTGACAAACTGAAATGTATACACTTAGTCTTCAGATGTTTTTGAGGCTGCTATTTTTCTTTGAAGTTTTACTGCCAGACTTGGACTTTCTATAACCAGCTTTTTTATTAGCAAAGAAAGTGCTTTTGATCCTCTGCAGATTGTATTATTAAGTGTGGTATCTAAGCATGATGTGCTAAATGGCAAAATCATATATTGCAAAACACAACTGGGAGCTTATGAATCTTATTTCAGGGAAGAAACTTCTGGTCTTTCATTAGTTCATTTTTATTAGCTAAAAATGTGTTTCGGAAGAATTGTAAGATTTGAAGCTTGTAAAATAGTTTCTGGCTTTTTTCTCCAACACATTTTAACTATCAAATATGTGTCTCGTTCTCATCTGTCACAGAGAGAAAAAATGCATAATGCAGAATTTTGTCTTTGTAGATGTGTGTGTATACATTCTGCCGTCTATCTAATATGTATTGTGTATAGATGTTATTACATTAAATTCATATTTGTCGTGTCAAACTTCTGTGTCAGATTGCCTGGAGCCCTGTTTAAAACTGCAGTTGCGGTTGGCAGTGTCCTCTCCAGCCTTAGAATGGATACCTCAGTGATGAGCTGCATGAGGCTTTGCTTACCCTTCTAAGCTTTTGGATTTGACACATACTGTCTGTTCCCTAACTCACCCATGGGGTTATATGTGGATGAAGTTATATTGGAGGTTGACCCTTTCTGATCTTCTGGTCACTGTTATCATTGCAATCCTTGGTTTCTTTTCATATGAGTTGTGCTTTTTCTTCCTTATACAAAAGGTTAATCTATTTTTACTGGTTCCTCCAGGTTCTTGGGAAAAATAGTAAGCCCTTAGAAGCTTCCTTTTAGCAATGAGTTTTTGTTGCTTTATGGCAATGGATATGGTTGTGTGTTCCTCCAAGGCATTTCTATAGAATGCTTGCTTGCATGATGCTTTTGAATGGGTGCTTTCTGCTTGTGCTGTATAATGGGTCAGGCAAATAATGTGATACCATTTATTAGATCAATGGATATGTTTTAATATTGACATTTTAAAAATCCATTAGCTGAAACCTCCTGGCATTAAAAAAATTAGAGATCTTTGACTCTAAGATCTGTAGCAGTGGGAGGTCTTATGCAGACTAACACAAACCAAAAGCAAAGATATTGTATTATATTTTATTTTATTATTTTTATTCTGACAGTCTTGTTTAGTTTATAAAACATTTTGTAAAAATACTGTAAAAGTGTTCACTTTCATTTAGATGGAAAAAGGAACCTGTGAATCCCATTTAGCAGAATGTAAATTCCTGCGTCCTTAAGGAAGCACTTGCTTGAATGAGCATTCAACGCCTTAAGACTTAAAACAAGCTAAACCTCAGACATTATGAATTTATTAGGTATATGAATTAATAAATGGCCTCAAAAAGAGAGTGCCCTTTGCTTGCCTAAGATAGTATGGTTCTGATAGATGTCTTTTCCTGGTCATAATCAGAGCGGTATGATTCAACGTTTGCGCTTTCCCTTAGTCTGGTTCCTCCCCTTTTTTAATCCATGGTGAAGCCCTATCTTATTGAAGGCAATGAGCATTGTGGGATTTCAACCCAGGTAATTACTAATATCTTCCTTCTCCTTGTATAGCATGCAGCACAGGCTGTTGGCAGTAGGTTTAAATCCTCTTTACCCTTCTGTAACACTTTCTATCCAGTGATATAGCTTAAATATGAAAATATAAAAGATGAAGAACTGAATATGGAATATCTCTCCTGTGGCAGAGAATAAGAATTACAAGGCCCAGCCTGTCATCTGTGATGATTATGGCCAGTCTCCAATATCAAGAAGAGAAAAAGATTTTAAAAAAACCCAAATTCATGTGCTTGCTTTTGAATCAATCCTTATTTCAGTTTGAACAGTGGAACTCCCAAGACTCAAAGCTCTCAGGGTTAGTGGGTGTTACTCTAATTCCATTAGTTCAGTGAGCTACAAAATTCCTAGAAATCAGTTCACTAGCAATGTGAAAATATCAGGCCTGAAACATGCCCCGAGGGGTCTGCAGGCCCTCTGAAGTGTTTGTATCTAAAGGGAACAACCTGTTAATGTATAATCTTTTTTTCTTATATTGAACAGTTGGTTGTGCCACAAATAACTCAAGAACAACACATAATAAGACATGGTGGCCTTCTAAAGCATGTGCTCCATGTATTTTTATACTCTGTAATGAAGTGGATGGGTGGTTTATCAGAATTTGTGGATTCATACCATCAGTCTGGTGTGATGCTTAAGGCTCAATTTCCTTCATCTCAAGCATGATTAGATAAGACCATTAGTGTGTATATCCTCTGAACTTTGCTTAAAATAGTTTCTTAGTTACATCTCGGATGAAGAAGTGAAAAGAAAAATGTTAAATTGTGAAACTCACAAATAAATGTTTACACATTAATATCTTCTGACTGAATTTCACTTTTGTTCATTTTAAATTACATTGATAAAATACTTTTGTCCTTCTTGATGCCTTACTTAGCTCTAAGCCAGGCTTGTATAACATTTGTTTAAGGGTGATAAGTAAGCAGCATTTAAAATTAAACCTTCCCATCCTGCATTTATTACTTATTGATATAATTCAGCTTGCTTACATTTTAACCTCTGACCACTTCCTGAGTAATTTCTATTTAATTTTGCATTTGACCTCTATGTTGACCTTTAAAATTTTTTTCTGACTACCGATGCAAACCATTTTCTTGGAGTATTAACCACTTCATTTTCCAAAATAGACAAACTTTATTCTGTTAATTTCCACAAAACTCCATCCAGACATTCCTGAATATGGGTTAGTGGAAACAGGGACAGTATAGTAATTTTGTTTTAGCATAACAAAAATGTACATTACAATATTATTTTTGTATGACCTGGTCTTTGAGAAACTGAGTCCTTCAGAGAATTCATGCTGTTATGAAGGGGCTGAGTTATAAGGGAACTTGTTTGAGTTACTTAGGCTTTTATGCTTAATCCTCTGTGGGGATAATGCTGGAGACTGTCAGTACAATTAAGGAAAGATTAAAAGCTCAGTACAGGCATATTTTCTTGCTTCTTTCTGTCAATACTGTTCAAGTCTTTATCCTCTCTAGAAGCATGAAACATTTTTCAAAGGCCTTTTTTTCTTTCTGCCATCATTTCTCAGGCAGTTTTCTGGTATGCATCTCCTCCACAGATTTACTAATATATATATATAAATATTCTCTGCCTGCATTTGTCACTTTTGTTCCTGCTAGCATTTAATGCCAGTTTTGTTAATCTCTGGTTAAGATGTCATTGGGTGTTTCTCCTTAGGTTTATCTGTGACATTTAGATCCTATTAGATAACCAGGGATCTCCAAGCAGTTAGGAAATAATTCTTGCACTGTTGAAGTTGGTGAGAATTATGCCATCACGTAATATTTCTTAGTACTTCTTAGTATATTCACTCTGCACAGCTAAAGGGGTGAAATGTAGTAAAAGTGCAGACAACTGAGCAGGTGCATCTGAATACACTGATGAAATAGCAGATTTGATCACTGAGCAGATACCCATTTTACATAATGCTTTATCAAAGAAGAGCTACACTTCAATCTGGGCATGTAATAGCTGGGGCATTCACCTGTGCTGATGCTGTGGTATAGTTGAAAGATCATATACTTCAAGGTTACAACAGAAGTTCATAACAGAACTCTCATCTTTGCAGGCTGTCTCTGTCTGATCTATTTACATACATCTGCCGAATGGAGTTGCCTTATAGTGTGTTACTTCCATCTGATCTTACATACAGAATGTACTTTGTGGCATTTCATTCTAAGAGACAGACTTTTCCTGTGGATTATTGTCAGCTTTGTATTCTATGTGAAGGTGTGAGGCACAGGAAATCCTGGAAATGCTTCAAGCCCTAGCAATGGTAGCAATACAGATTTTACTACTAGAGGAATTCTTAAAGGGATTGATTTTACATGGGCATCCATACTGTTAATCCAAGTATCATTACAGAATGGTAGGTGAATTACCTATCCTGTTATCCATTAATTGGACAGTGTCTTTGGAAACAATTGAGTTAATCTGTATTGGGTAAAATGTAGTGAACAGTTGTGATATCCAGAAGCAGAACATGAGTTACATTTTCTCTACTTATTTAGTAAAATAATTAATACTAGTAGTATGAGCTTAATGCTTTTTAATGTGTGAGAAAAGAGTAGTAGACTCACGAAAAACAACCCTTGTGAGGCTGTTCTGTTGCAAGTAGCTTTTGAGGGGAGATGGAAAGCTACTTTGTATCAACCTACTCCCCTCACCCATTATAGTAGTATGTGTATGTGAAAATGTCTAAAGAAATAGATTCTTGGCTGTGATTGACTAGTAATTCTTCCTTGTGCCCAGCTAATGCAAAGCTCTAACATGTTTCTTCTGTCCTTGCCAGTTAACATTTCTGTTGAATTTTCCTTTTAAGAGTACCTTTACTGATAAAACTTTCTCTTATTTCAGTCTACATATGCATATCTTCACTATCTGATAATGTTGTTGCCACATATGCAAATTAAAATTATTAATTTAATATGCTGAAGAGCTTTATAGCAGAGGAAAAAGCAACTCTTACTTTGAACACTGTTGAAGTAATAATGAATGCTATCTTTATATCGTGTTCTTTTTAAATGAACATTTTTCAATGGCTTGTTTTGTGTGAGTAGAATTTGCTGTAAGGGATGCCCATGTGACTGTTGCCAAAACCAGATTGCTCAGCATGAAAATAAATAGAAACATATATGGAAGTTTTCATACTGTAGAAAAGAAAATCTCTTAATGTTGCTAGTTTAATTTTCAAACTGTAAGCAGGACGTTCTACATTACTGGTCATGAATGTGTTGCCTTCTGTGGTGGGACCTTTATCTGGACATCTTTACTGCCACAGCAGTACTCACCTATACACTAGGCATTAATCACAAACTGCTGCAAAAGAGAAATGGGGGGAAGATATTCTTACTTTGTTAGATACTGTGCACAGTGAGAGAGCAGCAGCATGGATTAAGTATTTGGAATCTTGAAACAAGATGGTGGAGTTCCATTAGGTTGTGTTTACTATTGTTAACAGTACATAGAAAGGCACAATATTTTTCAGCCAAACCTGTCCAATTACACTAATTTCAGTGCAATAACGGACAGTAGAATTTGCTGTGCCTGTGGCAAAAGGCTGCTCATACAAAGTCTTCTGTCTCTTGCTGTGACCAATACCTGCTTTTTCAAAGACACTTGCAGAAGAGCCCTCAGTGAGCTATACATGTATTGTAAAAATGCAGTGTAACAGCATAGCATGCTGCATAAATAAAAACCTGTCAGGCTTCCTCCTCATCAGTCTTCAAGAGTAGGAGTGGTTCTGTACCTTGTTTTGGAACTAAAATTATGTCTTTATTTAATGACATATTTATTTCAATGTTTCTCATTCTATTCACTCTCTCCATCTCGCCTCCAGAGAGCTGTTGGTCAGAATTGTATGCTCTCTAAAGTTTTGACTTTGCACATTGTAAGTATCCATGCCAAATGGCATGGGAATGGGTGCTGCTTTTGCAGAAACGTTCCATAGCTAAGCACATCACATGCTACTAACAAATTTATTCTGATTTCCCCTCCAAAATTTGTTTCCAGACTTCAGTCTTTCATTCTTGTCTGTGTTGCTGTCATGTCCCCTGGATGATTCCTTCTGTCATCAGTATTTATATCCTTCACTATTTGCACACTGTGGTCATGTCTATGTTTTTTCACAATTTAAAAAAAAAAAATCACATAACTGATCTTAGTTTTCCTGAAATGCCATCATACTGCTTTGTATGAGCTCTCTGGAACACAAAATTGTATGTCTTTCATGCATATCTGGAACATACCTAATCTGTTGCTTACTATCAGTTTTACATGCCAGAATTTGGTAAGTGTTAATAACAGCAGAGATAACAGCATTTTGCTATTGTATTAGGATGGTCACAGTAGTTAAGCTTACGTAAATATCAATACAGAGCTAGAAGTGATGGCAGTGGGAGCTGTGCTGTGTACTGTGTTCAGGATTACTGCTTGCTAGACTTTGCTCACTCACTAGCTCAATGTAAATGATGACTCCATTGAAATTTTCCAAATAGATCTTTTCCTCAGCGTTGCTAATTCTCTAGAGACTTACGTGTTACATTTATCTTTTGTCCAGTGTTTTTATCTTCTTCTCTAGTATTTCCATAATATGTTACCAAGTTGTTTATTCTCACTTTTTCCCCCACAGGGAGAAAAAGCAGAAATACAACCGTTACACAGTGTGTTTGCAGAAGCTGCAACATTCAGTTGATTTCAGTGACTAGTAAAAAATATTTCCAATCCCCTTCCATGCAGGATTTCTGTAAATACTCAAGTGAAAGTAGACAAAGCAACTTCACTCTGTTTTCCAAACAGAACTGCGTATCAGTAGTTTGATTATTGATGTTGTGCTCATCCCTCTGACATGGCTGAAACAAGTAACTTTTGTTTCTATGTCCGTTCAGCAAACCTGATGCTTCTTGACCTTCTGATGATTACTCATTTATGTTCTCACAGTGGCTTTGATTTCCAAAATGCAGTTATGTTAAACAACTGTAGCTTACTTTTCAATCACTCTTGGCTTTTTACTGGTTCATGATTCTCTTTACATTTCTTTGAGAAAAATGCCTTATACAAGTCTTATTGATTGAGATTAGAGAGTGGTGCTAAGAACAAGAAACTTATTAAAAGGTTTTATGCACAGAAAAGTGAAAAGAAATGCACTAAGTATCATGAGTTCTTATAATCAAATCCAGGCTTGTTAAAAACAAAGCAAAATGTGAAATGAATCACTCACTGAAAAGAAATGGTGTACTTAGCATGCCTAGATTTACTTATTCCAAAGTTAGTTGCAGGTGGAAGAAGTTATGCTATCTAATGCACAGCTCATGGCATTGATCTCTGGCTAAGAAACCAGTCCCACAATCACTGTAGGTAAAGTTACCTCTTTACCTGTCATTTGCCAAAACAAACATTGCCTGTTCTTTTCACCCAAGTTGGGTTTTGACTGTCTCTAATGCTTTTTCTAAGTGTGATCTGAAATGTGTCTTACAATGGCCTTTATACATAGGGTTTCTGAAGTTTAACATGTTTTTGTGAGGCCATATCTGTCCATTGGGCAGATGCACCATTCTCAGTGAAGGAAGCTATTTCATCTGGCTGGGTTTGAAGGCATTAAAGGTAACTTTAGCTCTCTTGATTATTAAATATACATTTAATGATAGATTCAGCAGGCCAAAGATTCTTTAAGGGAAAGCAAGGGATAAAACACAATGTTATGTTGCTATGCAGTAAAACAGTTAATTACTGTCATCCTTTATTTCATCTTTAACCTGTAACCTGATCTGATGTGGGAAGTGGAGAAGGACATTTCACAACATTGCCACTAAAATGCAAGCAGACATATAGGGCCATTTTGAGAAAAGATAAATTCAACTTGATTGTAACACTATTGTTCTAAGGCATAACATGAGGCTGTTTGTTAGTTGTTCAGAAGGATAAAATGCAGGCTTGTGTTTTCTGTCTGTTCTGCTTTTTCCAGTGATTCTCAGTGCAGTAGCATTTGGCAAGTTCTGTAGCCCATGGCATAGCATATAATCTCTTATATTTTATTCTTAGTTGATCCTTCTGCTTTTGTAGCCTGTGTTGTGGCTTTTGCAGTTTGCAGCTAGTAGATTCCCCTGATTTTTAGGGATCTCTGTATTTCAAATCCCATTCTATCCTTTTATTTTGAAAGGAAGGTCCCTGTTTTTCTTGCAGAGAATTTTTTTTGTTTTTCCCTGCTGTTTTCCTTGCAGAGAGAGCCTTGAAATGTAAACTAGATACCTGGAGCTAAAGTGTTCCTACAGATTTATTTTCCCTAAACATTATTGATTATTTGGTCTTCTATTCACCAAAGCCAGGTCTTGTCTAAAATTTTGCTAGCAGGGTTGTAGGAAAAATGTCATAGTGTTAGCTTGGGAAACCAGTTTTTTTTGTGTGGTATAGTTAGCCAGTTAAGGGCTGGTATAAGGAATAATTGTAAAAGATTGTTTGCTAGCATAAATTGTTTTATCCCTAGGATAATTTTCTGACTGAGGTTAAAATGAAGGGCAAGCACTGAGTTGGCCTTTTGAAACTTGCAGTGTATTCCCTTCATTTTTCCATGTCATGGCAGTGCTCCATGGGAGGAATGGGCTGTCACCGATCAGATAGACTACCAGTAAATTCCTGTGTTCTTCCTTGTGGAAAGCCTTAGATAGGCTAGCTCTGCTATACAGCTGTTGTGATTTCTAGCTGTAAAAACAACTGGTCATATAAACTTGTCCCATGATGACCGTAGTCTTTTTGCAGTTTTGTTCAAGGCATTTAACTTTACCCTCTTGTTTTCTCCATAAGCAAAGTGAGAAGATAGTATGTATTTGTTTCCCCAAAACTTTTTGATGGTTGTTGAATGGTTGCACAAGCTGTAAACATCCAGATGTATCATGTGCAACACTTGAAGTCACAGACTCTCGTCTTCTGTGAAGAGTTGCCATTTACTATATGCTTTCTTAGGGCCTCAGCACAAGCAGCTAGGTGCCCTTTCTGTGATGGGACTCTGACTGTGGCTTAAAAATTCTGTGAATTTTTTGTGTGTGTGTTTGTAGTTGTTTTAAGTTTTAGATGTCTCCCAAACAATAATATTATTGATCATTTAACCTCCAAAATTCTTCCCGCCTATCAGTCTAATATTTGTCATTTTAAATGAATCAGTCACTTGCATAAATAAGCACCCTGATATCTTATCTGTGGTCATAAGAATATACATTTCTTTTTACCTGCTTATATTTGCTTGAAATTGAAGTAGGCTTGATATAAAGAATAAACTAGACATATATTTAAGTCTGCTTTTTAAATTATCTTTTTTTCCTGAGCAACACCTTATTTACAAAATATTGCTTTATTCATTTTTCCCCCAGTTAGCTATTTTCCCTTTTAATATGTTTTGAATATGTTTTTTTCAGTAGAGAAGTCATTATTAATTAAAAGTTACTTGCATGTTTTCAATTATAGATGATAATTTGTTTGACTTTACAATCATAATTGCCTTGAGTAATTTCCTGTAGAAATACATATAATCCATTTGCATGTTTGAAGTATTAGTATGTCATTTCCATAACTTGTGTGTAACACTTAAGCAAACCACTGGGGCTTAGGAAGGACAGATGCTGCTTTGTAGTGGCCAACTGTGATACAATGGCTGTTCTTTCCCTGCTGACTAGATATGGAACAAACTTTGCTGAGAGAACTGCAAATTCTGTTACAAGACCAACATGTCATTTCTGTAAATAATTGGGAGTTAAGCAAGTGGGCCATCAGTAATGTTATATTCCTATTTTTGCAGCGCAGATTGATGTTGATTCTTGCTTCCTAGTGTCATGCAGTATAGCAGAGAAAATACATATTAACACATTCCAGTTGGTATATGTCAGAATTCCATCACAGATAAAGCTGTTGTAATTTTTAGCTGCTGGAGACGAGATGGTAGGAGGTTTAAATTTTATTGCAACCATATATTAAAACCAGTTTGTTTGGTCTACTAAATCTCTGTGGTAACTCCTTGAGTGGAATATCAGATACGTTGTTCTGCTTCCCCACATTTAGAAGAGATGAAATCAAGCTGGTATAGTTGCAGAGAAGGACTACCATGGTAAGGGAGATGGAGTGTCTATTTTATATGGAAAGACTGAAAGAGCGTATCTTGGTTAGTCTGTTGATAGGGAATATGGTTACTGTCTATAAATACATAAGACCAGAATTCAGGGGAAATAAACTATTAAAGGCCAGTGCTGCTCAGGAGCAGGTGGGTACTAATGCAGCCTGAGTGTACATTGGAAGTTTGTAACCATCAGAGCAATGAGGTTCTAAAGCAAAGCTCTAATGAGAGTTTGAGAGCAAAAAAGCTGGTAAGTTTAAAGTGGAGTTGAACTCTTTTTTTAGAGTAATTTTCTGTGTGTACCTGCCATAGCAGCTCCAGTGCTGTTTCTACATCAGATTTCAGTAATTTTGCTAATGTACCCTTTTCCTGGTACAGTGAAGACTTACGTGATCCTGAAGAGGATTCAAAGCCAGAGAGCTCAGCATCCTGCCTCCATCTTTCTTGAAATAGAGACCCTCAGTTCTTTGAATGAGTGGTGGTAGGCACTTATCATTCAGAGACTTCTCAAATTCTTAAGAGGCTTACTTAGCATTTGGAAGGAGCTGCCTGAAGTCTGGGAAGGCCTGAGGTTGAAGGTCCATCAGCTCCTCAGTGATTCTGCTTAGCCAGCTGCTGGCAACTCAGCTTTGGAGATGCTTTGAAACTCTTTTTTCAGGTCTCTTTCCTTAGAGATTCTCACTCTAGCTTCTGGATGCCCTTCTGCAGGCACCCATTTCATTCCTTATCAACAACACACAAAAAGAAGGGGAAAGCTGGGGAAGCTTGAACAAGTCATGTGCAGTCCTGCACCTAGGTCTAAAACTGTAACAGTTCTGTGCTAATGAGCATGCTTAGGGCTTTATTACCTTCTGTCCCACAAGCTTGCTGTGCTCCTGTGACAGGTGTAAAAATAAGTATATGTAAAATCCAGAAAGCACTTTGAAATGGTTGTTGCCACATTTGGCTACAGTAGACTTCAACATTAGAGCAAAATTAGCCCCCCTTTGTTTTAGGGTTTATTATAAAGTAATGAGTTAATTCTATTTCCTTCTTTATTTCTTTCCTGGTTTCCTGTTTAGGGTAAGGCATTCCATCTAATGTTTATTTAAAATGACCAGTGATAATAAACAGAGAATAGGTCTTTATGAGTAGCTGAATTTTTTCTGCTATTTAAATATTACTAATGTGTAAGTGGCACATACAGTTCTTATTTAGTTTTCAGATATGGCATTTGGTTCTAAAGACAGAGGAATACTTATCTTCTGTGATTGGAAAGAGTAGCAGCTAGGAACAGCAGTGATGCGAATTATTTTGACAGTGAGCAAACTTGTCAGAATGTTTACATGTTCAAGACTAGATGGTCTAAGACATGCATTTTTCCCTAAATATTTTCAAAGTCCTAATGAACATTTAAACAGCTTTGTCTCATGGTGTCCTGAATTGAAAAGATCCTGAGTTAACAATTGCATTTCACTGCTAAAATACTACTTGTTTACTGGAAAATCAAAATAGTAACAGCAAGGATCAGTCAGGTTCCTTGTAATACTTTGAATAGCTGAATTATAGTGTAAAATATATCAATCCTAAGGAGAAAAGAGAGAATTCATAATGAACACACACACTGTAAGGCACTGAAATAATTTTTAACCAAATGAGTTTAACATATAAGGTACTTAACTTGCTTTTTTTAAAAAAGTTGTGTTTGCATTAATTAATTTAATATTTTCCACTTATTTGGAATAAACTTGAATTTCACTCCATGCATATGATACCTTTGTGTTACAAAGTGAAAATCCAGTGTTTTTGACTGAAATGTTGTGTATTACAGCCATCTTTTGCCTAGGGCCATCTGCATAGGGGAGTATTCCTTTAACAGAACAAATGACAAAATTACTATAGCAGACTGACTGGAACCATTCTTCTGTTTCTCTGATTACTGTTCTTGCCAAAGATAATAAAAAAGAGGATCAGTGGATAAAAACGTGTATGTTTTTGTATTTGTGTGAGACTATCTGCTTTGCAATGGTTTCAGAAAGGAGAAAAAAAAAAAAAAAGTGCTATGTTCACTGGCTCTTTAATTTGGATTGCCAATGATAATGCAGAGTCTACTGCTAAAGAAAGGTAGGATGCAGAAGCAGAAACATTAGTGCTAATCTGCTGCAGAAGGACTAGATAAATCAGCACAGCTCTCATACATCACTAAGAGAGAAGCTGATTGCAACTTGACCATGTGCCTAAGTGGTCACATCAGCAACAAGAACAGAGCATGGATAAAAAAACTAAAATGTACCCTTAGGGCTACTTGCTGTGCAGGACCTATAATAACACATCAATGTAAGTTTAAGATTTTTTGTTTCCTTCTATTGTAATTATTGTTGTTTACAAGATTATATTTTTATTTTGCATAGATTTAGGTGAAATATAATAGAGTGAAATATAATACTAATCAGATAATTGTTTGATACTTTCTGTGTCTGTGAGTAATAATGGGCTTTATTACTGTGTGTCTCAACATAGTTCTTCCTTTGAAGAGGTTTTAATATTTAATCCTAACACTCCTATCTCAGAAATTTAGTAAGGTTTTGGGTGAGCTGATAGTGAGATCTATCTTCTTCATTTCTGTTATCTTATGTTTCAGAACAACAGAATGCTAGAAATATAAATACAATTTCTACCATGAGAATGTTTACATTTTTTTATTATTTCTGTTAAGAAAAATGCTCATGAAGAGTGATTTCTGTGGACCTTTTTATTCCTGGATTAAGTGCAGATGGTAGTTTTCCTACATTTTTAAACATTTCTGCAATAGTTTAATTTAATGTCACTGAAGCATCTGCAAAAAGGGAAGGCAGAGATAAGATGGAAACTGAATAAGCATTGATTGCTAGTCTGAAAATTAAATTTTAGAAGTTTTTGCAGTAAGTCTGATTTCAGTTAATTTTTTTAGTAAATTAGATTATCATATTTAAATTCAGGCTACTATATAGCAAACAAATGTGTGAAGCTACCCTGGATAGCCCGCATATGCTGCTGTATCACACTATAAAGATGATGTTGATTGTAGCTACCCAAGAATACCCTAATTGTAGAATTTAGAGCAGCATGTTTAAATAATGCATGAGAAAATAAAAAGGAAAGGTGGAATTTTACTGTTCAGACATTAAGGTGATGCTTTGTTCAAATAGAAAAAATGTATAGTAAAAGTTATTGATGTGGAATCTGAGGCTGTCTCTCACACATTTAGGGAAAGAGGCAGGGAAACCAAAGACAGGTCTTTGCAGTCTGAAAGTGAGGGAAATGTGGAAGCATTTAAAAAAACCCCAAACAATAATGCTTTATTTATTAACTTATTTTTAGGGAAAGATAGGGGCTTCAAGCAAACAAATTTATGAAATATGAAAAAGGAGTGAAGGATGCTTCAGTGATAGGATCTTGATGAAGTTAAGTGTGAAGATATAGAAGAACATCCATTTATTTTATAGTGTTGTAGCTGTGGCCAAATATTATAACAGTAGGCTTAGAAACAGAAGTAGCATGCATGTGTTTAGTTTACAAATGCTTTATTTTTGGGGCAATTGAAAAATGGAGGGGTAGTTGTATCTATCAATTTCAGAGAGCTAAAATACTAAGAATGTGGGCCAGTTTCAGGTCTTGATACATAGATACTTTGTGTAGGTCTTAGCCAAAATAAAAGTTAAGATTTATCTATTAAAAGGTGCAACTTGTAATAATGTAAGCATTTGTAAAATACAAGAAAGATAGATGGGAATGGAGAAAGGAGAAAGTAGGGGTTTATGGCAAAAAGGGCACTCATTCCTCCCTGCAGAATAAATAACCAACCTGGCCAACTGGCAGATGAAACACGGACCAAGTGGAGAGTTTATTTTTGTACAAAATATGCATATGAATGATCACACAAGCTCTCAGTTGTACCTTTCAGCCCCTGGATGCTGAGGTCCCATTGGGAACCTATAGCTTGAACAGTCTGACTTCCAAAATAATAAACACCAAAAGAGAGGAAAGCTGTATGGCAACAGCAAGCAAAGAAGTTTGGTGATTTTTTTTTGGCCTTGTTAACTTCTGTTCTGATGTAGCCAATGGAGTATTAAGTTGTGAATTCCATGGCAAAGATTCCTGTATTTTTGTTCTGTGAAATATTCTCCTTTCACATGTGACACAGTTTTATAATCAATCTGATTCATCTTCAGAGTTGGGCTTCTCTTGGTAAAAGAAAGGCATCCTTTTTTTTCTGTGATCTGTGTTCATTGAAACAGCAGGAGTTTACTCTGGTTTATAAAGACAGGAAACAAGGAGTTTTCCTTTTCTGGTAACTGGACACAATCTGTAAAGGTTCCTATGAAAGTTGTTCTGAACAGTTAGAAATGCTATGTCTGCTAAGATAATCTACAGTTGTGTCCATATTGTGAACTTAAAGCAAACATTTGCTTCTGTGTGTTCCTGTGAAGTCGTAATGCAGTCACACTTAAATTAGATGCTAAGTGAATCACATAGCATGTGATAAAACTGGACTTAGGTTACTGCTTCTTCTAAGTTTCCTTTTTAGTTGAAGAGACAAAAGTCTATTGAGTGCTTCTGTAGGCTTTATTTGGTCTTAGATGAAGTTTCCATGCAGTGTCAAAACAAGGTACATCCTCTTCCTCTAGAGTGAAATTCTGAGTTTATCTGTTAGTATGCTGAGCATTTCACTGTTACCTGGAAGCTCTTTCACTAGACTTCAACGTGGTCTTCATTTCCACCTTCAGTTTTAGTCAATAAATTTATACTAATTATAGTTTCTTGTACTTCAGAGAAAAGCTTGCTAATGGACACTAATCCCTGCACTTTCAGATCTGCAGGGGGCTCACTGATGCCAATTTCAGTATATTGAATTTGCTTATACCTATGATATTTAGGCAAACAACATACAAAATACACTTGCTCCCATTGAGCTTAATGGAAAAGTTCTTACTAACCAAAGTTACAAAGGCAGGGCCCGAAACCTTAAAAGCAGCATGAGCCCTGTGGTGGTATCTCACACAAACAAAAGGCTGTCCTGAGGAAAATACCTGAGTATAATCATAGGAGTTGAAGCTGTTTTGATTAATAGCATTTATTCTAGTTTTCTGTCTACAAAACAGTACAACTGCCAGTTGAACTTGAAAGTTTGGACTCTACTACCTCTGTGTTGGTTGTAAAAGAAAACTGTATTGTCCCAAAGGGAGACCCTTCAAGTTCTCTTATACCAAAGGAGAAAGCATACTGCTGTATTGCTGTAACAAATACATCGTGTTCCCATCCTGTAGCTTTCCAGTTATGCTGGCCAGGACCAGGAGTGACATGGCTGTCGTCCTTCCTGCTTTTCCTTGTGTTTTCTGGGGTCTTGTCACTTCTGATAAAAGGAAACACCATTTTGCAACTATACCAACAGACCTAAGAACTGTAGATCTTTGAAGTATGCGAGAAAATCTCCCATCTTGCTTTATGCACGCAGGCCTAAGAGCTCATTGGTTTCTTCCACATGTTCAATAATTACTAATCCATCCACTGAATTGTGTCTGGAATACTCCATAGCACAACGAACTTCCGGCATAAGATGTTAACTCACAGGCTACAGTATATAAAGTAGCCACAGATCAACTCACTACCTTCACAGCATCAGTTACCACCTGAAGTACACTTAGAAAATTGTGGTAAACAACTTTGCCCTTGGAGAGCATTGCACATGCTGTGAGGAGAATACATGTGATAACTGTATCAACAAAGTGAACTCTTATCCAAGTATAATTTTCTTCTAGGGAAAGAGTGAATCTCTGGAAGGGGCAAGAGAATTTTACATGTAAGTTGACTATAAAAGCAATAGTACCAATTACAGCTTACAAGAAAAATGAACTATTTTATACCTTGATTGAGTCCTCCGACCAAATATTGGAACCTGTTTTGGAAACCATTTAGTAATTATAAGCTATTTTGGAAGAAGAACTACCTGAAAAGAAATGCCCTTTTTATCACTCCTTTTAGTTTTCAGATGGTCTTCCCAGCCTTGTTAAGTGCTTTCTCTGAAATGTGTTTCTTCCAGAACATAGTGAACTGCATGGTATCAAACTCTGCTGGGGTACACATAACAGTGATCTCAGACAGCTCCTAAGGACAACCACTGTCTGATATTTCAGTCTTATTTAAGGGACACTTATAGTGAAAATATATTAAAAAAGGGAATCATGCAGACTGAACCTATAACTCTGCTACTGGGTGAAAATAATAGATTCCTAATTAGGGTGACAGTGTCTCATGACATTTTGTGAAGCTTTTAACAGTTTTTGTTACCTCTCTGTTATTATCCTGCAAGGTAAATAGTTACATATTGGGTAACCATATGGATGATGTGTTAGTGGATTTTAAGAAGATTGCTCAGATGGCTCAGAGCCCATAATGGCAGTGCCAGGATTTTTATGTACTGAAAATCTAAACAAATAACTAAAAGATGGAGGGAGCAATCACTGAAAGGAAGAGTGAGCAAAAAAAATGTAGAATTTACCTTTAGCATTGGTGTCAGAGGTCAAGGCCATGGGAGAAGTACTGTGTGACTTCTCGTACTACGCTTGGGCCATGTCCCAGTTAGCTTCTCAGTTTGAGCTTAGGGAGCAGTGTGGGTGGTTGTTCCTTGTTTCCTGTCACAGCACTAGGCTGCCAGTGCTCCTTTTAAAACTCAGTATCCCTGCCTCTGTTTTGTATTTCCTCAGTGACTCCAGCTGAACTTCCCAGCAAAAGGGGCAGAGACTCAGGCTGAACTTTTCACCACAAGTCCATACAAACCCCATTTCTCAATTTACTAACTTACCATAATGACTTACTGTGATAACAAGGCTGTTGAATAACCTGGCATTATTTTCTACGGACAGATGATGAGTGGTGAGAGGAAGGAAGGAGGCAGAAAGAGAGATGTGAGGAATAATACGAAGAAAATTCTTGAGGGACTGAGTAATTCCCTCAGGGAGGTGCCTCTAATAATTTTTGTTTGATGCTTGAACACTGCTTGTACAACACATACAGGTATTTTCAGACTGTTTGAGTGGAAAAGGATCCTGTAACCCAAGCTCACTCATTGCACTGTAAATCTATGACCTCACTGGAAGAAAGGAACTGTTTGAAGCACTGAGACTTCCATATTTTAGTCAGGATTTATCATGATCTGTAAAGCACATAATTCTCATAACAAGAACGCTTCAGATGTTTTAAACCCTGGCCATTTTTTATCCAGCAAAGAGATTTGAGAAATACCCAGGCAGCAAGCCTTCTCTCAGATGAGACAGAGTGGGCTGTTTTATATCAGGAGCTGCATTTCCTACTTTGCTTCCTCTGCCAGAATTTCTCTTGCCAGAAACTCTGTCATTTCAGCTTTTATCTCTTGTTGAGGGGAAGGAAGTTAGCCATCCCAGTAACATCACCACCACTGCAACAAAAAATCTGCAGACTGAAAGGCTATGGAAAACTCATAATTGCACAAAAATCCATAATTTCCCCAGGCCATGATAAGCAGTGATAAAATTGCCAACTCCATTTTCCAGTGGGGAGATACTTCAGTACGGATCTATGCATTTAATTTTAAAGTAATCTGTGGACAATGCTGAAATAACATTGTGGAAAATATGTTTGTTTTACTTTTGTTACTATTTTTGCTGTATTGCTACATATACACTTAACTGTTACAGACAGTACCATGTTCTGATACTGGATCTGTATCACTGAAGGAACACACAAGTACAGGTTTGATTTTTCAGTAGCTTAAAAAAATTAAATGTAATAATGAAAATTTTCAATGTTTGGCAACAGGAGTAAAAACTTTGTTCTCTTTAATCTAGATAGATACACACAGACCAAAGAGGCTTCAGTGGGAAAGCTCTTGCATGCATTTGACAGAGAATTTGACCACAAGTGGTTGACAACCAAGCAAGCAAATAGAAGCTTAAATACACGAGACAGCCTTTTTTATATACCATGTGATAACAGTGGTTTTGATTGCTGAGTTCTTTACTTTATGGGTAGGCTATATGGTAGTAGAGAGTGTTTCAGTGTAGGCGTGGAGCTCAGCTCGCTGAGAGTCAGTAGGTGGTGCTCAGCAGTCAGAGAGACACCTCTCTGTTTCATTTAGTGCTAGTCATACCAAGAATTACTGCTGTGGTGAATGGCAACATTCCAGATTGGATCTCGATCAAATGGGTTATTCTTCAGAATAATGCTTTTCTGAGGAAGAGAATATCCAGGGTCCAGATTAGAAGCGTGTTTTGCCATTTTGATGAACTCAGAAGAACAGTCAATACGTCATGCACGTGTAATTGCTGAAAATCTGTAATGTATTTGCTGTCTATGCCAAGAGGCAGTCAGTGAATGCTTGCAAAGGTAGTTTTTTTTTGTGAGTAGTGAAAAAGCCTGAGGAGAGACTGTCCCAGGGATTAAAATAACATATCAGGTGTCACCTTTTTTTTTTTTTGTCCAAATTAAGAACTGTAGTGTGCTAATAACTTAAAGGCAATGATGATGAAAAGGGTTGTTTTCTTTGTTGTACATGCATTGTAGCCAATTTCAAAAGTACCTAGCACCTATTGAAAAGACTCTGGCACATTTATACAGCAGTGGTGATAGTAGTGGTAGTGGTGTGGGGTGTTGCAACAAGGAAGTTGAGCAAGGGTGAAGCACAGACTTTCTGAAGAAGCTGGAGCACTTGAAGACTAACAGACAGCTGTTAATCCAATAGAGTTCTCGCTTCAAATATACAGAGAGCAAGTGATCAAAAATACAAGCCCACTTGTATTCTTCATTATCTGAGAATGTTTGTTCCCATTGAACATACTTTTGAAGGCACTGATGCTGCTTTTCACCTCGATAGGCTCTTCCTAATTCACTGTATTTTTATTCACATGTATTTATAAAGTCCTACAAGTAATACACGCACATAAATCCTGTGCAGAAAGGATTTTATAAAAAAGATGGATGTTAATGCTCCAAAGAAGACTAGAGTATCCCCTGGGATTAGTGAGTAGGTGGGAGGACTTGATTGCCTCAGGCATAGCCTAGGGCCATTAATTCCAGCTAGTCATTAATCCTCTTGTAATGCCCTATGCTTATGCCACAGTTCCTGTTACCAACACAAAGCTGACTGACCTGTGGATTTTGATAGGTTATGTTATTTATATAGTGATTGCCTGTATTTCTGATTGCTCATCACTGTAATGTTCGACAGACTTTGAGTTCATAAGCTTCATATGTTTGCAGAGAGTTAATGCTTGGTTACTCTCAGGAAGCCTACAGTGATGTTATTAGTATTCTATTCTGCCTTAGCCTTTAAATCTTGAAAACATGGTAGCTGATAGGAGGTATGCTCTGTGTATTGAGTCCTGAGAAAGTAAAATTGATATCAACACTCTCCAAAGATGATTATTATACATATTCTCATATCTAGAAAAAATGAAAATTAAAATGTGCTTCCTTTACTCTGTGGTTGTCATGTAAGGCAAAGTGCGGTCTAAGTTGCATTTATTTTAGTTTTTCGTTTTGAGTGTTTTTGTAGAAAAAAGAAAAAAAGTCCTCAATTTTTAATGAACCTATTTCAATGCCCAAGGAAATAGTAATAAAGGAGAGACTAGTTATAAACCATTTAGAACCAACTGCCATCACATGCCCTTTACATGGGTGCTCAGCAGAACACAATAAAAGCATTGCTGGGCAGATCTTAAAGTGCAAGAGGAAAAAGTTCAGGAGCAGGAGACAGCCTCCAGCTCCCAGCTTAGCAGATCATGTGAACACCCATGACTCTAAGCAGCACAGAGGTTTGGTAGCAAACAGCAGCTGTGAGAATTTCCAGAATGCTAGACTTGCATGTCTGTTTAAATTCTCCTAAAATGTTTTTGCTCAAGAAGAAGGTTCCTAATCTGACCTTTACATAGAGTCCTTCTTTGTCAGGGATCCCAAAGTGTTTTACAGATGCAGAGCTTTAGTACTGACATGCATGTGTCAGAGGCAAAATTGACAGACTGACTGCACCATGGTTGCAGAGAAGTTTGGTGATGCAGAAATTCGACTACAGATGGGCTTCACTACTACAATCCCTGAAAGACCATACAGCAATACTGCGTAGGAGCTCAGGTCGGGAAGTGTGGGATACTTTACTCAGCTGAAAACATAGGTGAGTTAACAATGCTAAACTATGTGAGATCAATGGTAAACTGTTTTAAAAAAAGGAGAAGCAGGAGATGAATTCTCTGTAATTAGCACTTGTGGTGAAGACATAGGTTGTATTGCTGAAATGTGAAATTCCAGCACTACATTGATTCCAAGAAAGAGAGGGTATGAGGTTGTTTGAGGGTTCATTTAGGATAAATAACCACTTCCTACAGTGCTGTCTGTGGTCATTATTTACCCAGCTGGGCCTTGTTTAGTTTATGAATTCAAAATTGATTGCAGCAGAGAGGATGAGTTGGGGCATATTGTCCATTGGGATGAATTGTCTTTTGGTATACTAAAAATGTCTGAAATTTATAGAACTTAAAGTTTAACAACAGCAGTATGGAAGAAGGTGGGTATATGGATTTCTTTTCCCCCACCTCCTGATATGTGAAATCTTGTTGACCCTGTGCCAATCTCATACACAGAGGGAAAAGAGCCTAGAACCAATATTCTTTCGTTTTAGAAAGACTAGTTGAAATTCTTTTCTGTTTGTTAATTCTGACATTTCAGCACCTTTTATTGAAAACCAGCATTTTCAGAATGGGTGTTTTCCAAATAGTTTATGTGGTTCCTTTTCCTCCCTCTGACTTTACTGTTAGAGTTTGGTTTACCACTGCGCAGGAGGAAGAGAGACAAGGGAAGGAGGAGGTGGTAACCCTCTTTGCCTTGTTTACTGCCCATTCTCCTGCTTTCCAGTGGCTCAGAATAAGTTCTGAAGCGTTTGCAGAGCTGTCAGAGAAAAAAGAAGTGTGTGAGGGTGGAAGAAGAAAGGAGAACAAAGTGAGAATGGGAGGAAACCTTTGGCCTCTGGGGACATTGTAAGGCAAACATGCATCCATTCACCTATCTGAGAATCACTGTAATGTAAATTAGACCATTGTTGTGCGTAATGAGGATGTACTCTCCTATAACTGGGAGCTGGCTAATAAAGTCTGAATTTCATTTCTCTGAAGCATTTTTAAAAAGTGAACAGGTTAAATGATGAATTGACTGGGCAAACTAGTCCCTTAGGGACTGTATTTACCAGGTGAATCAGAGGAACTGACTGAAGGTGATCCTGATCTTCCAAGAGAGTATGGGTGAAGCGTTCACAAGTACTCCCTTTTGAACTAAGCAGTCCTGCAGGAACCCACAGGGGATTGTGCTAGTGGGCACTGGATGCCTGGTACTGAAAAAATCATGTGAAATTAGGAGTTCGTGTCTTTATCCCAGAAACCTGGAAGTAGTTTCACCTGTTACAATTCTTTTATTAGCAGATCTTCTGTCTGTTAGCTTTGACCATTTGTGGGATCTGGAGTATTCCAGGCTTCTGTTTCAAAGGTTGTTCTGTAGATAGGAGTATCTGAAACTCAAGGGATAATGTATGGAGCTCTGTGCAGACCTAACTGCAGTGTTTCATGTGTGTTGGACACAAGTGGAGGGCTGCTGTACCAGTACATACAGGGACAACTGAAAACCACTCAGATAAAACCATCCAAAGATAGTAATGACTTCCTGCTCCTTGTCTAAAATGTTCCAGAGAGGGACAACCAATCTTTATGTGCAGTTTCCAAAGAGACATGTCACTGCATTTCGATGCTGACTTACTGCTATTCAAATTTATCTGGTTTGAGTTTCCTTTTTTATTTGAAAGGACTTTTTTCCAAATATTTTTAAACTTCCTTCCTGATGTTTGTCTTTTTTCCAGATTCCAAAATTAGATCAAGTCACATTTCCTCATGGAACTTCTGCTGGAAGGAGGCATTGAGCTTTTGCAGCCCCTAGTCTGAAGGTGCCTGCTCCAGTGGATGACCTGCACTGTCATGCACGCTATCCAAAAACAATTGGACAATGGCAAACTTTAAAAGTTAATGCATGTCCTGATTACTGTTCCATCCCCCTCAGCTTGTGCTTCCTGACTCTTGCTTGATGTCACTGAGTCCAATTTGTTGAAGGTACTATTTAATTCATGACTTGCCTGCCGCATTCTTGTTGGACCTGTTAACTGTTAAAGCAAAAAAAAATTTTTTGAGAATGGGCTTGTCAAAGGGAGCATAATCTTCTCCCTTCAAAGACCTCTAAGGATGAATATTTCATTAAAATGTGACTGCAGCATTAAAATGGGTGCCCCGTGTCTTTTTGTAAATGAATTACTAGCACACTTGTGGACTGTCTAGTTTTTAATTGGCAAATTATTCAGGAATTGCAGGGGAAGGTGAGGAGTTAGTTGATTTTTAGATAAATTCATTACTACTTTTTATTCCTAGAGTTAGTCTGAGGATTACTAAATTCCCAGATGCATCTGCAAATTCACTTTAGATTTCCTCTCTGGAAGTGATGAAGAGGACATGCTCTAAAATATGGGATAAAACCCCAGGTCCTGACTGGGGCAGCCCCACATCAAAACCAGGAGGTTAGGTTTGTGGTCATCTTAGCAGTGGCTGTATGTATGACCCATGCAGCTGCTGCAGGATTCTTTTTGCCTGCTTCTGTGTGCCTGCTGCTTTATTTATGAACTCCACTGAATGGCTGCTGATAAAATCTGCTCGCAAAAGGGCTCGGAGACCAAAAGCCCATCCATTTTAATACTCTGATGGATCAGAAGGAGAGCCAAAACTTTAGGTATGATTATGTGCTCTACAGAATAGGCCAGTCAGTACAGAGAAAGAAAATAATGGATAGGCTTTTTGTACAGTTACCTAAATACTGGAAGTCTTAACATTGTATCAGTCTACTGGAAAGTATTCTGAAATGAGGTATCAGGACAAGGAAAGAAGCATAGCTTAAATCTGTTTAATTTTAATTTTGCGTTTGTAAGTCTTGACAGCACTTTTTAAAGGGAAGAGACTGTGCCTTTTGATGTGTATGAGGTTGATGTTGCTACCTTTGTTTCTTTAAGTAATCCAATGTAACAGCTCATGAGAACAAGGTGAGACACACAGGGCTCCAGAAACAGTCTCTTTGAGTACCTCTCTTACTGGTTCAGCGTGGGGCTCCTGCTGAGGTGTTTGACTTATTTTCATTTCTCAGTAGTTGGCTGATGACTTCTTACTAGAAAGAGAACAGCCAAAAGTACTTTAAAAGGGTTACTGTTATTTCCAGAATACTCTCTTTCAAACCAGAAAGCTTGTTAAAGGTGAGATATGCAGCCAGTATCTAATACCTAGATTCTCCCTGCCCTGAGAACTTGTGAAGGAGTAGTGATGCCAGCTGCAGGGAGAGGTTTGTTGTTTTTTTTACATGCTCCATGATCTGGAAGACAGACAATGGAAATGGTTGACTAATCTGGGTATTCATTTCTGTGCAGTTGGAGACAATGAGACAATTCAGGATGGATGGGAGTCAAGTTGTTTTAGCTTTACTTTCTGTGGAAAAGGGGCCATTATTTTTAATGAGAAGAAATTCTATACAAATAGAACTTGGATCACCTTCATGCTATATTTTTTCTTCTGTCTGATGTTAATTAAATTACTTCTGTGCAATACTCTGAAATGCAGTATGGAGTGAAATATATGCAGTATGTATCTATTCATGTATCTTCTTTGTTTCCCTTGAATGACTGCTAAAATGTTATATACAAAGACAGAAAACCAACTTATTATAACATTGGAAAACAAAACCAAGTACTCTGTTGTATTTTTTAGCGGTTTTTTGTGTTCTTTGGTTACTTTTATAAATGTCTAACAGGTCTTGTGCAGAAAAATGTTGCTATTTTTTCATGTTACAAAGAGGCAGATATTGTCTCAAGATTTGGTTTGCCCCTTTCTGGCTATTCTTTCTTGGCTCTGCAGCAATTTCGTAAAGACCTGAATATGTTCACTGATCCCTGTTTGCAGTAGGGCCCCTTCCCCAGTCATTACAGAGTTGCCCAAGAAGATGACGTGCACAGCAGTAGGAGCTAATGGCTGGCAGGGCATAGGCCATGGTTGTGTTGAATGCTTAGCATTGTGGAACCATGGCTGACAGCCATGGGCTGCATGGGAATGTGAGAAGGGGTTGGGTGTAATCTACGCTGGCACTGGTTCCTCAGAAAGGGAATTCCAAGTAAATATATTTATAGACAGAGTAACATCATGTGTTGCCACTCAATATCATCAGTATCTGCTACAAAGTTTTAAAGCTGGGACTATAGGTAATTAGATGCTGATGAAGAACAGACTTCAGGAGAGAGGGAAGAGAACGCAAGAGGGTGATATTGAACACATATTGAAGCCACATCCATTACTGACTTGAACTCATTTGTACCTGAATGAAAGTTTAACATTTGAGATTTTTGTTAGGGGAAAAAGAACTTTTCAAAAAATGTTTTGTTACAGCCTTTATTTATAGTTTCAAGGCTAAAAAAAATGTGCCGCTGCACTGACTTCTGTGGCTACCAGGAATGTCTCAGTGGGTTTGTTCCAGGTGCACCTCCGACTCTTAGGGCTCCCTGATTATAGCCAGTGGCTTCCATTTTACTAGTATTGCCATTTTCTGTCACCTCTTACAAGGGTACTGAAGAGCCAGGAATGGGTTTTCCAGCAATCTGCAAGATATATTTTCAGTCATCACTGAAGCATTTTGAATCTGGGCTGACCTTACTGTTGGGTAGCAATGTCCCAAGCACAATGGACTGGCTGTCATCATCTTCATGGGACTGCTCCTCCAGGAATTTCTAGGTTTGGACATACGGCCTGGTAATGAGATGTATGCAATAGTACCTTATTCTCTTTAACAATAGTGTATGTATCATGTACCCTTGTAATGATGTGTAACAACAGCAATAGCTCACTGAAAATGTATTTAGAAACAATGCACATGGTAGATTGAATTATTGGTCTAATCAAAATGTTTAGGCTCCAGGTACATTCTGTTGGAATTTGTGCGGAATGGAGGGCTGGGAGGAAAATATAGTCCCTGTAATGTTGCTGGGCAGACATTTTTTTTAGTCATAAGGGAATTACAATTGACATTTATTTTGGTCTTTTACTGGTGGTCCTGGCTGTTCTCTGTGCAGAATGCTTCTAAAATGTAGTTTGTCTTAACAGAGTTTCTCCAATTTTCCCTCAGCTTACTCACAATGGGAAAAGGTTTTCCAGTTAGGCAGGAGGGGCTTGTCAATCCCTAGTTACCCTTGTGCCCAAGCTCCTGTTTTTGTGCCAGCTTGCTTGCTTACTCTTAGCCATATTCATCTCCTGGGGAGGTGGTGCTGGCTTGCCAGATAGCAGTTGCCCTGCTATTGAACAAGCCAGCACAATGGTTCAAATTAGGGCTACTGTTTTCAGAAGCTGCCTCTGACATTAAAGGAAACAGAATTGGCCCAGTGCTTACCACTTTGGAAAAGCCATCCTCTTTGGAAAAAGCATTTTAATTCTGAATAAAACATTGGGTTGGCTTTTAGCTCATGAATAGCACTTTATTCCACTTCAATAAATATCAGTACCGACAAGTAACCACATCATGGTATGACCTTGTGTAATTGCATGGCAATGTGCCAAGTTAATTCTGGCTATTATTTCCACAAATACATAGAACAGGTTTTTGTAAGTATTTGATTCCTAGTTAGGCAGTGGTTTTGCAGACAGGGGCTATAAACCTGACAACTTCCTAGGCTCCGTGGACTAGTCCTGGCTCCAGACACTGACAGTATCTCTGGTACTTCCTTCCCAGACTCCTCCTGAAGATTTTGGTGTTTCAGGGAGCCCCTGACAATTGAGTGTTGACAGACAACTGAAGAGCTAGAATTTTATGAAAAGGTTTGGAAAGCAATATTAATTTATTAACAGGGAAAGTTCAAACAGTTAATAGTCACAGGAAGGCAAACACTCTTTCATCCTACTTGTGCTCTCCAGAGTCCACGAGGAAGGGAAACATATTTTCTTCTTGCATCACCGGGCTTCTGATTCAGACAAGCTGCTTTCTGTTTGGACAACTGAAAGAAACAGCTAATGCTTCATCTGCAGCTTTAGAAGATTGTAATGCTGCTGAAAGATCACTCCTGCACAGTCCCAACAGGCAGTTGCATGCCCTTGTCATGAGCTGTCATTGCAGAGGTGAACTTCTCCATCATGGTTCCCCTTTTAAAGATTGTGTTTGAATAGAGGGATATCTTCATTTAATAACCTTCTTACTGGAGTTGGAGACTTGATAAAGATAGGAGTTCATAACCTCACATGGAAGACCCAGTTGTCATATACTTCTTGTGGGATTGTTCAGAGGGCCAGTGCTTAGGCAACTGTGTCTATGAATGCTTAAATACCTTCAAATTCTGTCCCTGGGGTCACTGAATGTCAGTACTGTGTAGTCTCTGAAATGCCTGAGTCCTTGCTATAAATGGAGCATAGTTGCTTAAGTCAATCTGGAGCTTTGGGAAATGTTGTACCCTCAGCTTCTTTACCAATTAAATAGGGAAGGTTATTTTGTTGCAGATGCTTTGTGTAGGCTATCACTCAAAATATTAACATTAGGAAGTGTAGGCTTCTGCCAGATTTCTCTTGACATTTTTAATTTAATGCAGAGAAAAGCAGATTGAGGTTCATCATGTAGTGTTTGATGGAAGGCCTCTCTCTCTCAGTGCTCTGTTTCTGTACAGCAGTCAAATCCCACATACTGTACTATATTCTGCCAGGAAATCTGCTAACCTTTCAAATAATGTCTAATAGGCTTTATAGCCAGTGCTGCAGAACCATTTTCCATTCAGGAGGATTTTCAGCAATTTTTTTCTGCTGCCTTGGTAAGAATTGCAGCAGTTCTTTCTACAGTGCCAGATGTTGTACATAAAACAGGACATGATATACTGTTCTCTTGCTTATTGCTTATACAACCAGAGAGAAGAATCTGCTTTTAAAACCTAGCTGGGAGAGATTGCTAGCAATGCCAGGTTTAAAGAGGCAGATCAAGTGTGGGAGATGAGAAGGCAAGACAAAACTTGCCTGAATGTGATGATGAATGCTAAATCTCAACTGAAACACAGTTGATGTTCTGACATTAAAGGGAATGTACTGAATATATAATAACTGTGAATATATGCATGGGGTTTGTATTTTAAGATAATCAGATGAGTAGTTCTTTGTACATACATTTACTGACACTGATGGGAATCTCAGCAGAGGTCTAATTATCTGTATTTAAAGAGATATCAGCCCAATAACATACTGTAGTGTTTGTCTGTCTATTCCTGAAGGTATGCGATGTCAGAATAATATTATTTTTGTTAGCACTTCTATGGTATCCTTAATCTACATATCTTGAAGTGTTTTACAAACATTAAGCTCGTAATTCAGTAGCATTTCACTGGGCTGTGTTCTCAGGGATGATAACGCACTGATTATGGAGTTAAAGAGTCCCTTTTTAAATAACCCTGGTGCTCGACCTGGCATGCCTGGCCTGCAGGTTCTTTCTACTTGGCCCGCAGCTTTCCTGTCAGGTATAGGGGAGCAGCTGTGTGGCCACCATGCTGCCTAATAGCCAAGTGCCTCCTGCTGCTCCTCAGGCTGTTGCAGTGTCTGCAAACTGAACTCTGCCACCTGTCCACGCAGGAAGAGAGTATGGCCTGGGCTGCGTGACAAGCGACCACCACCAAACTGGCCTCTGGATGCTGTTGCTGCAGAGGTTTGACCATTCTACTGCAAGGCATGAGAAGAGAGCAATAAAGGAACACATCAAACATAGTATTAATTCTCATTAGTGAGCAATGCCTAACATGTGACACAGAGAATTAGAGTTCTAAGGGGGTACATCTTTTATCTTTCAGAAACTTCTAAAACATACTGATAAATTCAGAGATGATTTGGGTCAGGCTCTTTGTAGTCTTTTCTGCTAGACAGAGCCACTTTAGGGGTTGTTTATATGCATGTATGTTACTGTTCTTTGAACTGTTTAAAGCCATGGTGAGCTATCTAGATAAAACATAGCTCTGTGCAAGTTAGAGAAAAGATGATCAACTTCTCTATTGGGACTACAGCTCCAACAAAGAAATCATCAGTTGAGTCCAAAGTCTTGTCACTTTCATCTTCTGGTAGCTTGAAACAGCTTTTCTGGCCACCATCAGCTCCTTCTGCTACTAGTATACACCCTGGAAAGCTCTCCTGAATTACATCTCTATTGCTGTAATTAACCTGGTGTATGAGCATAATTTGAGTTTTACATCTTTTGGAAAAAAGTCACACTGGCATGAAATCGGAGTAACACATTGATAAATCAGACCTTTAGTTTCTGTCTTGGGGCAGAGCACATCAGCAGGCCTCTGCTGGCAGTGTTGGTCTTCTTTGGCATCCTAATTTTACATCTGTTCTTTTTTGCCAATTTCTTTATTTAAACAGCACCTCTAGGCACTTGTAGCACTTTTTCTTTTAAAGAGGTCAGATTTGATCCATGCTGTTGTTGACAAATGATTCCCTATGAAGTAAGTATTCAGGCACTAGCACTTTTTTCTCGTCTGGATTTTCCCACTTGTTTCTCTTTGCAGGAGGGATTAGCTCTATCTGAAGCAAGCACTTCTGACACTCACTGGGCAGTGCAGTCAGTCATTCAGTAGCTTTGCAGGTCTGTTTACTCTGCTCTTTCTAATCATGTCAGATTTGTAATACCTGTCAAGATTGCTCAAGTATAGTGATAGCAATGATGTGAAAACTTTGTGATTTTGCCATAAGAAAACACCACCAGTTTTTCAAGACAGTAGGAAGAGTATGTCATACCTATTTCATACAGCTTTTGTATACTGCTTTTGGAACCTACTGTGATTTCCTAAAGTTTGGAGGTGAGTCCTTTTAAGTCCTTTGCTCATCTGTGTTTCCTAGAAGAGAGCCAGGACACAACTGGAATGTAGGCTGTCTGCATGTTCCCACTGCAAAAACGACCACTAATGCTACAGGGTAGTCAGACTTCTTCCCCAGTTTGAACCGGTTTTGGTTCAATTATCAGTTACGCGGAGTGAGTGACATACTTGGGAATCTGGCAGAGATCTCCTGAGATCTAGTCTTCAATACTAGCTAGTGGACAATATGCCTTCCTGTTGGAAGACAAATGATCATTGGTGCTATTGAAACAGATCAATGAATACAAATCAGTTTTGGTGAAGCCAGTGAAACTTAATTTATGTCAGCTGAGGATCCATTTCAACACAGTTGTATATAATGGCTTCAACTCCATAGGAATTATGCAAATAGTCATCTTATATAGAAGACAGAGATTACAGTGGCTATCTTACCTAAAAGATACCAAGATTTTCACAGAAATCTGAAGTTCATAAAACTAGAGAGACAGTATAATGCTAAAATTGCACCTATGAAACTCCCTAAATAAGCAGCTAGCTGTCTGTGGGGTGATACTTGTAAATTGAAAACTAGCCGGTTAAATATGTTTGGCACATGTGTGTACAGCTCCCTTACTCTGTAACACTGAATACTCCTCACTACTGAGGAGAATCTGATCTGAGGCAGATCAGATAAACAGCAGTTGCCATATGAAAAAAAAAAAGGAAAAAATATTTTTGCCTGAATTCCTGTAGTTTTTTATTACAGTATGTCTTGCAAAACATGTCTCTAATATAGTTTTAGAGTTGTAAGTTAACAGAAGAATTATGTGAAGTGGATTTGGATGTGGAGGCAGTTTTTTCTTTCTGTTAATGAAACTTTTCTTAAGGGCTGTTTTATAATTACACTTGTGGCTTGGTGGATAATGCCTTGTTCTTATATGCAAGTCAGTTGATTCCTGTGGTGCCTCGTAACACTCAAGGAGCAAGGACTCCTGCAGCGTGGCTCATGCTTTAGCTTATTTTACTGCATATTATATATACTTTTTTTGAACGGTGAGTGGATACACAGGATTGAAGTGAAAATAACAAGCTTTGCCTGTCTTACTTCACAACAGAGAAAGAGCCCTACAAAAATAGGCTGAAGTGTAGGTCATTGGAAATTAGGTAGCCCTTCAATTAAGAAGTGTTCTAATTCTGGTAGTACCAGTGACCTTGTCTTCTAGAGGGTTGGGAAGTCTTGTTCCACTGTCGCAATACACTTGCTCCAAGAGTTAGCGATTCTTCTTGCTGTCAGAAGAAGGATGAAGCACAGCAGATTACTTATCAGTAAAACCTGCCTCTCTTCTATCAGGAATGCATAACAATGCCCATGTATATTTGTCATCACTGCATCAGCAGGCAATAGCCAGAGCTGCCTGTTTGAGGTGCTTAGCACCTTCAATACTGGTGTCCACAAAAACCTGACAAATGAAAACACTTGGAAGAATTGCTAATATTAAGAATTGAAGTTGCAAAATAAGTTTGGGATACAAATGTAATCACAGCCAATCAAAATGATTAAAAAGTTTTTCTGTGAGTGGAAGGACTGAAAAAGCGTATATCCTTACGATTTTGCTCTTTCCTGCCACCGATACTTCCCATAACTTCCATGATGTATGTACTTTACGGTAGACAATGTATGTGGCATTTGGATTAGCCAGCTGGTGTGTGTGGCTTTTACCCAGTGAAGTGGGTGCCCTCTTTTCCCTTAGTAGTAAAACTGTATTTTGGTCCTTATTTGAGCGCTCTCTCAAATTTGATTAAATTTTTTCCACTGAAATCAAAAAGTTACTGGGAAAAAGGGAGAAAAGGGAAGCATTTCCTGCCAGGCCAAGTGGTTATGTTTTGTCAGGAAAGCAGAACAGTCTTTGTATCCACAGTTGAGTACAGGAGGCCTGGCACATTGTGGCCACAATTATAACACAAACAACAATTAAAGTTTGTTTGGGTACACTTTTTATGAGAAGGCCGGGAAAATTATCCAGGACTGTTTGGCCTAAGAGAAATGGACAGAAAGAGGAGTGGGCAAGTTGCTCTCTCCTCTCAGCCCTCACTGCATAGAGACAGACAGGGTTGTTTACTGCATCATCCTAGTAAGGCCTTTTAAAAATAATTTTGTAATGTCCATGTTGTACATTTTCAAAATGTACTTGTGCAATGGAAGTCTTAAACAATCCATTCATCTTCATTTGATAGTCTACAGAAATAATATAAAATCATAGTGCAGTAATATTGTGCATTGTTATTTTTCTTCCTCTACTGAATACCAATTTAGTTTGCTCTCCTTATAGAAACAGTGTATTTCTCTAGTATTGCTTGTTGCTTTGTGTAAATATTATCCCTTGCAATACATTGTTTCCAATGGATTTGGAACAAGAACAGCCAGGGTTCATGAGAAGCAGGTTGTGGGACCTCCCCAGCTCAGGCTGATGTATTTATTTTAATACCTTTTTGTCATCCTTGTCAAATTGCTTCACAGAACTGTGTTGTTATGTACATAATATATGGCCAAGTTTAATGGTCTGTTAGTGAGTCTTCAGCACCCCCCTTTCTCATTCTTTTACAGTTGACTGTTTCCTTTCTTCCATCATCATCATTTGTGTAGTCCTTCCACAGAAACTTAATAGTAATAACTGTGTCTCCTTGAATCTGATTATGTCTAGGTAAACCTCTGTTTCGGATAGTGGTGGCTCATTGTATAGCTTTAGAGCAAGAATGTAATAAATACTTTTCTTTCAGATGGGAGAGTATTTCCTAAGGTATTTTCATTTCAGCCTTTGGAGGTCTGTCCTACGATGGATGCCAAAGCTGTGAACTTCTTGTTTTCAGTTACCTCATGCTCTGATATCATCTTACTTGCTTTATTTGAACAAAAATCCCTGGTGCCATTCTGCACCCTTTGTGCTGTGCCATTTGCCTGCTTGCATCCTGCAGATACAGGGTCTGACCTTTCATTTTGTGGGTAGAATTTAGCAAAGCTGGACTCAAGTCAAACTGATTTCAGGGTTTTGTTGGGCAGAGGAGGTGACTGAGATGATGTTATACTCTTCTCCTTCCACCCATCTTCCTTTTTCTGGAAAGTTTATTACTCAGTTTAGTTTAATACTTTAGCTTTCATTAACTTGTGAGTTGTCTCAATTTTTTTCATGTTCCTCTTGTTTCATTTTTCTCTTTTGGTTGTGTGTAGGTTGAGCCTTAACATCTCTTTACTGATTTTTCCACTTATGAAAACCTACAGTGCATCTTCATTACTGTGCCCAGCTGCATATCTGAAGTGCTGTTTTAATCTTGTTGATAGTAACATGACAGATCATAGTGAGAATGAAGGCTGATAATGAGCAATGAAAACCAAGGTGACCATTTTTTGGGATTATATATTGTACCATGAAAGAAACTCTCATTAAAAAAATGAAATACATAGAAAGTAAAGGCTTTTTTTTAAATACAAAATTCCTGCCCACACTGCAGTGTCAGCCTAGTCAGACTAGGCTACATGCTTGATGCTCAGCTCAGTTGGAAAAAAACCACAATCTCAGTAATTTTTTAATGGCAAATGAAAGGATTTGGATTATTTTTACCCTGCTGAATTAATCTCAGAGAATGTTTTGTAATTTCTTTAAACCAGTCACTCCTCAGAATCTCAGAGGACTTTTGATTTTGCAGGTAGTTTGGACTCTGCTTGGCTTGTACCATTTTAATCCTTTAAAATTAACATTTTCTATCCTATTTGCTAAAAATTTTGCATGTAATTGACATCCTGATGCCACAAGATATGAAATAACAAATGTAAACAATGCTTTACTATTTAAAAAGGAGGTTAAGCTTGTAATTGGAAAATTGACATGGGCTTGATGTTGTATTATGTGCTGCTCATCTGGATCTGCAGAATATATAAGCCTAAACTGTCTCAACAACAGCCAGATTTAAGGAGCCTAGCTTCTGCCTATTGCAAGTTTGCTTATCTGTTTCTAAGGTGGAACTGCTTCTTCAGTGGCAACAGGAGAGTGGAGGGAGTTAATTTATTAGGCATATTTATTAAGGCCACTTCACATAGTGGTTTGTTTGTTTTTTTTCTTACAGTGTGCCCTCTTCCTTGAAGTCTGTCCGCTCTGTGATATATCATCTGTCCAGTGCACTGAGGGAGTCTGTTTAGGCTATGTATTGCACTCCCCTCTTAACCATCATCCATTGGTCCCTAAAACATTTTCACTTCCTTCTTTCTTCTTATTTCATGTGAATGTTTCTTTTTCCAATGTTTAACTTCCAGTGGGACTTTCTTCCTTCTCTCTGTCCTGGTTTGAGCCAGGATAGAACTAATTTTCTTTTTGTGATTTTTACTTTTCAGTTAAGTCCCTTCTGAGTAGATAAAGTTACTGAAATTAACAGCATGTTTTCCAGTCAGCGTCTGCCTCTAGGACTGGTAACCTTTGATGTTTATAGTTATGGTGAGAGAATAGTATGTAGAACCAAGGCCACTGCTTGGTTCTGAAGAAAACATATTATGCTCTGGAACCAGAAGGGAGACAAGGGTCACACCTGAGACCATCCTTCTGGGGAGGAGCGGACCAGACAGGTGACCAAAGTATGTCACGGTTTGACTCAGAATCGAAAAATAAACCAGAGACAACAATGTTCTCGATCCCCTCCCCCTCCCACCCAGGTAGGAAAGGAGAGAGAGAATTAGGAGAGAGACTTAGCTGGATTGAAAACTAAATTAGGCAGCTTTAATTATATGTACAATTATATACAAGTATGTTCAGGAATGTGCAAAAGCCTCTTGCCTTCCTCCAATCCCAGCAACTCCCCCGGCACTCTCCTGAGCTGTGAGCAGTCCTGAAATGTCTCAGCCCGCAGGCAGGAGATAATGCAGAGCAGACAGGAGCTGAGTTATGAGGGTTATGAGGTCAGAGCCTAGGGGTCAATGGTGATGGATGGATGGAGTCCTTCCTGGATGCCGGCCATGGATGGAAGAGAAGGGAAGAAGAAGCAGGAAGGGAGTTGTCTTCTGTGATCTCTGACTTTCCTCGGAGCTTACGTAGATATATGGAATGGAATACCTTTGGTCAGTTCTGCTGTCTGTCTAGTCCAGCTCCCCTGTGGAGGGGTCATAGATACAATTCTCCTGCCCCGGCAGCCTCTGTAGCAGCAGAGCTAAGAAGCGACCTTGGAGTCTCAGCAGAAACATAAACATTCCAGTGTTATCAGTCCACTAGCTGGGACACTTGCTGCTAGTTAAAAGAGAGCTTACTGAAGGAAAAAAAAATCAGTAAAGGAAAATTAGCTTCATCCTGGCTCAAACCAGGACAAAGTATTCCATCCCATACACGTCATACTGGATATACATTTGAGGGATCACTCTTCTTCATCCATGGCCAGCATTCTGGGAAGACTCCGTCTGTCCATCTGCCTTTGATCCCAATCCCTGCGTTCCCACACCCCAGTGTTCCTGCATCCCAGCTCCCATCTGTCACTGACTTCAGGAGTCGAGTCTCAGACTTTTCCAGGGCCTGCCCTGCAGCCTCGGCGGTGCCGTGGGCGTTATTGGGGGGTGGGGGGAAATTACAGAATTTCACTACAGAGGAAGATGACTTCAGCCCCTTGTCAGAGCACAGCCTCCACTGGAAAGTTTGCAGCTTTGCTCTGTCTTGGTGGTACAAACCTGGTTCCCATACATTTGTATGTGGAGTAGTGTCATAGTGAAATAGTGTGTGTGGGTAGTGGTCAGTGGCCTGATGTCCAGATGGAGAATGGTGACAAGCTGTGTCCCTCAGGGGTCCATACTGGGACCAGTGTTGTTTAATATCTTCATTAACGATACTGACAGTGGCATTGAGAGCACCCTCAGCAAGTTTGCTGATGACACCAGGGATTAATACTCAGTCCGGTTTTGTTCAGTGTGTTCATCAGTGACCTGGACAAGGGGACAGAGTGTATCCTCAGCAAGTTTGCTGGAGAGTTGGGCAGAGAAGAATCTCATGAGGTTCAATAAGAGCAAGTGTAGGGTCCTGCACCTGGGAAGGAAGAACCCCAAGTACCAATGTAGGTTAGGGCTGGACCTGCTGGAAAGTAGTTTGGAGGAGAAGGATCTTGGAGTCCTGATAGACAGTAAATTATCCATGAGCCAGCAGTGTGCCCTTGTGGCCAAGAAGGCTAACAGAATCCTGGGTTGCATAAAGAAGAGCGTGGCCAGTAGATCGAGAGGGGTCATTCTCCCACTCTACTCTGCCCTGGTGAGGCCACAGCTGGAATACTACATCCAGTTCTGGGCTCCCCAGTTCAAGAGAGACAGGGAACTACTCGATAGAGTCCAGAGGAGGGCAACGAAAATGATCAGAGGGCTGGAGCACCTCTCTTATGAAGACAGGCTTGGGAGTTGGGGTTGTTCAGCCTGGAGAAGAGAAGACTCCAGGGGGACCTTATAGTGACCTTCCAGTACCTGAAAGGGGCCTATAAGAAGGCTGAGGAAGACCTGTTCACTAGGGATTATAACGATAGGACAAGGGGTAATGGTTTCAAGCTAGAGAGGAGTAGATTTAGTTTGGACGTTAGGAAAAAGTTCTTCAATATGAGGAGGGTGGATCACTGGAACAGGTTGCCCAGAGAGATGGTGGAGGCCCCATCCCTGGAGACATTCAAGGTCAGGCTTGATGGGGCTCTGTGCAATCTGCTTTAGTGTGAGATGTCCCTGCTTATTGTAGGGGGGTTGGACTAGATGACCTTTAGAGGTCCCTTCCAAACCAAGACATTCTAGGATTCTATTATTTCCTCAGATTAAGCCTGTTTAATAACATTCATGCAAAGACATGTTGGTCATGTGTATCAGGCCTTCTGTATTTGCAAGGTGGCAATTTCAGGGTGGAACAATACATTGGTTTAGAGGCTCTTGCTGATTTCTCACTTCTCTAGTACACACAGTCCTTGCTTTTTGCTTCCTCTGCAGCTTGTGTAATCAGAAACAAGACACACATGTTGCTGCAAATACAGAATTTACCACTGTCAAAGCACTTTACAAGCATAAATGTCTTCCTCGTGTGACCTTTTGTCTGAGCTGAAGCTCTCCTCTAGGAAGATACTATAGATCCGTTCAGGGAGGCACATCTCATGGAAGGAAGTGTGTAAGAGGCAACCCGTATCTGCCCAGATGAGGAGCTGAACAAACCAGCTTCATCCTGTATTTGCAAGTCTCATATGTCTTCTTGGATAGCACACCAAGAATGAGCTCACCTGAAAGAGTGCAGCTTTGCTTCTGCCCACATTAAAACAGTGTATCTGAACATGTGACTGTCTGAAGGTAGAAGGAAGTATTTTGTGCCCAGAACTTCAGGAAATTGTACTTAGAACAGGTTTCCCTTGTGCATGGCCCATGACATGATGGCTAGACTTAGCTTGATCTAAGTGCTGTCTATTTAGGTTTAAAGGTTGGCTGTACTGGTAAGAAAAATTATGTTAAAATGGTACCTTTTTCTTGATACTTGTCCAGGACAGTGTTTCTGCTCTTTGTTTTCAGACAAGAGAAACATCTGATTCAGACAAGAGACATCTTCTGGCTTTGCTAATAAAGATGCAGGTTTACAATTGTTAGGATTGCAGAACATCTTGAAGAGGAGTAAGGTTCTGTTCTGCCACTTGCGTAATTCAGAAAATTCCAGCTAAGGTGTGATTTGGTGCCTCTGCTACAAGTGATAATGAAAGGGGAAGAAAGGAGAGCACAGCTTGATTTTCTGATCTTGTCTTGAGTTTGAAGCACTGCTGCTGACAGTCGTCATCATCTGATTTTAAAATGAACAAATTCAACACAGATATCACTGTGAAGAAGTAAAAATGGAATTGTATAATGCTCTTCAGCCACTTTTTAAAACTTAAACTTAATGTTAAAGGCAGTTAAATTATTTGGGGTTTTTTCCTATAAATACATTATCTGTGGTTATACAAGTGTAGTAAAAGAAAACACGTAAATCAGATGAACTGTTTATTCTTTTTTGTATGTTTTCTTTGTCCTCTTTTTGGTGTATGCAGTCTTTCCCACCCTTCCCAACCAAGTCCTGTCTCCACCCAACTGCATTTCCTGAGTGAATTCCTCTAGGAGACAGAATCAGAGGGCTGCATGATGTCATTTCTATATTTAAATTAGATAGAGCAGAATAGGCTGTGTAATTTGTTTAATCATTGCTCATGCTCTAATTTCCTTGGATTTGATTTTTTGCCATTCAGTCTTATCTTCAGGTTTCTATCTGGTAGCCAAGGCTGCTATTAGGCATGATTTCAGGAAGCTGGGTGCATTTTTCTTTCCGACTAAAACTCAAGGGGATTCTGTGATCAAGCAAATTCTGCACACAGAGCTTTTCAAGCATGATAAATTGATTTAAGTGGGAATGTGACAGAAAAATGTATGCCTCCAAAGCAAAGAGATCAAATAAAATCTAAAACGTAGTTGATTAGGAGAACATTCAGAAGATGGTAAATAGGTAAATAAATTGAAAAGATGCAGATTGATTTGCTATTTTATAAACTGTACTGGTTCTGGGATCAGGCTTCAGCAATTTCAGTACAGGCATTTCCTGTGTTTAGTTTATCTAAATATGACTAAATGGTATTTTCATTTCTATTTCAAGCCTTGTCTGTCTCATTTTAATCACGTGATAGACTGATATGTACAAAACAGTCTCTATTCAGTAAGTCATGACAAGATCTTCACATGGTTTATTTTCTAAGTTTTCCACAATACATAAAGATATGTTTTGGTTATTGTAGAATTATTTTTTCCCTAATTTGTCTTTGAACTTTCCTTTAGAAATAGCTCAATTCTGTTCTCTTACCTGTATTGTCAGTGACAGTGAATATATATATATTCTGTCAACGACAAAGTCAAGTATTGGTGTTCTAGAGTGAAGCATCGGCTTCAAGAAGTGATTTACTATCCAGTGTTAAACAGCCATGGGTCAGGTCCTTTTTGTGATATCCAGTTACAGATCTCCAAATGTGTGGAAATTCTCTGATTGAGCTTGCTTAGAAGAAATATGCTTATTAATTTATAAACATACAAAAAAGGCAGTATCCAAATCGGTCTCAGCACATACTGTACTAAATAGGAAGGGTATTGTTTGGTTTCCCTTTTGTAACAGGATTTGGGTAAAAAACAACTATGGATATGATTATAAGGGTCGGGTTTTTTGAGAAATTCTCTAAGAACTTTAAGGAGTTTTTACTGGAAAAAGCTAACGGATAGCAGGCAGATGACCTGAAACAAATTGTTTTGTGTTACTCCCAAGTTTACAAGTAATGCAGGCCCTGTGCCTTGTCACCTTCTCTGCTGCGAGTGGTAGGCAGACCAGGAGGCAGAAATGCATCTGGTCAAAGGTGACCCTGTAGGCTGAGACTGTGAGTCAGAAAGAGAAGGAGAAAGAGAGAGATCGTGTATTTGACTAAGCACCTGTTGTGGTCTGCAAAACCTTCTCCAATGTTGCAAGATGTTCACTTCCTAATATTTGGCCATGTGTAGATTTATCTTGGGATGGGAAAGCATCAGAAGCCTGACTTGACTCCTTTGGTGCTACAAACCATCACTATCTGGCTCCCTATTATACAGCCCACCAGCTGCTCTTTGCTGACTGGAGAACTGCTGCACTTGGGGGAGTATCTGGTGTGGGACCTGCTTTCAAAGCTTTGTACCCAGGAGGTCTTCCCTTCATGAGTCCTGAGTCTTTCCCATTAGATTGCAGTGGTTTTACTACACAATGCTTATGGAAGACAAGGAAGGCTCATCTGTTTTCTTCACATCTACCTTGTTTGGAGTATTTTTATTGTATAGATACCTTTTTTGCCCCTTCTTTCCCTTTCTTAGCTCTTCAATACTTGCAGCGAAAGAGAAGGGACTAACTACAAAGACATACTTTATATACCTTATATATCCTAGAAAAATTTATAAGGAATTTAGAGATAGCTTGCATCAGAGTTATAATTCTGATTGCCTTTCTAAACATTAGCATATAAAAATATACCAAATAATGTTCACAGACTCAAAATCTATTGTAATAGTGAAAACCTCTGAGACCAACTGCAGCTAACTGCAAATAAAGTCTATAAACAAGAGCATGTGAAGGAAAACACTGAAAAGCCTGGTAATGAGTGGCCTTAAAAACTGATGGTATGAAAATTCACCCACAGCTCCTCCCCAGCAAGGCATGGGATTCTTTTTCCTCCTTTTCTCCCACCCCCAACTGTTCTTTGTCAGCACTCTTCTGTGCTTTAGGTTGTAGCAGTGGATGAAAAGGTCGTGTTAATTTTCACCACTGTGTGGATATGAGGTGGCCAGTAACTGGAATATTACTTATGCTGTCAGATTAGATGCAGGAAGTGTCTGATCTTTAAGCTGTTGCATGCTAGCGTTTGTAAATTGGTATAAATCTGGAGACAGAGTGAATAGGTCACTGAGTGTAGTTTTAAAACCTGCTGTCATGTTGGATTTACAGAGCTTGAAGACTTCTGGTAATAAACAAGCTTGTGATGATTTGGTAGCTGTTGTTGTCTTTCAGAAGGAAAGCTTTTCCAGAGTTCATACCACCAGTGGAATACATTTTCAAAAGCTTTTTGTAAATACTTAGTCTGTTAATCTTCAGGATGATTTTAAATGCCACCTGCCAGTACAATTCAACTTACTGTATTTCCTTTTCATTTCCAGACATTATAGTAGCAAGATAGGTCTCAGTCAGGATTGTGTTTTCCTCATTATCTCATGTTTGAGAGATCTCATGCCTGGAACTTCTTTACTCCATCAGATACATCTTTATACAGTTACTTGTGTCTTTCTTTGCATACTTAGGTTTCCTAGCAAACAGTGTTTTCCTGACTTCTTGAAAAGTAAGTGTCTCTTGACATTTGGTTTGGCTGATGAGGTGACACAATTTTAGGTGTAAATTATACCTCCTATGTCGGCCTGCAGCCCACCAAGGTATCTTCATGGGAGACCATGTGTAGAGAATCAAATCAGCCTTCCCTCCAAATACCCAGATACTGAGGGTAGTTTCATTTATGCAGAGGTCCCCTGGAGGAGTCTGAACAACAGAGCTTTCTGTGGGCATGCCTTCAATTAGTGCCTCTTCTGGTAATGCTGCCTGAACTCCTTCACAGGCAACACTGCTTACTGGTCTTGCTGTATCAGACTCATAAGTAGATGCACCCCATGGCAGGGTGGGACCTTCATGTGGAAGACAGAGTCCTTGGCAGCCTGTGCTTTTTTTCCTGGTGGGCTTTGGCGTCCTGAGCATGAGGTGGGCCTACATGGAGTTAGCTGCCTCCTTTAAAGTACTATATGCAATTCTGGCTTATTCTGCCTGTAGGAATTTTTATTCAGCTAGGCCCTCAGATCTTTTGGAAATTGTATGGTGTATTCTGTTTTGTTTAATTAGAAGAATAATCAGGAAAACTATTAGACAATTAATCAAAAGGGCAACTGCCATGAAGTGTATGATGACTGTGAACATCGTATAGGAAATAAAAGAGAAAAGTACTGTCTTCCTACAATTCAAATTCCTTATCAAAGTGGATTAAATGTGGAATAATAATGTATTTCTGGGACAATGCCATTTTGGGAAAAACAGGACAAATAAACAAATATCATGTGAATGATGAGAAACAACAAAAGAAAAATACTGATAAAATTTGATTTTATCCTATCCCAAATGAAATATTTCAATTTTCCATTTCTTAATCAGATTTCAAGACCAAATTCAGTGGAAGTTAGAACAAAACTTCTATCTACTGTTAGAATTAAATGTTATTTCAATCCCTTGTGATGTGCTTTCCTTTTTTTCCTTTGGCCAAGCAATTTAGTTTTTCCCTTGTTTTATGTGTGCGATTTACTAGTTGAACTGAGAAAATAATTGTTTCCTACATTCTTCCTCTCACTGAGTTCCAGGCATAGGACTGGATGCAGAGTATGGGAAAGTGAATGGTTTGGGAAACAAAATAGAGTTTTATCCTCAAATGAAGTAGCATTTATTTTGTGTGACTGATCAGGGATATAACATAGTTTTACTCCTATGAGTTTTCAGATGGATTATGGGTGAGATTTAAATAATATGTTACTAAGCTTTAGGATGTAATAGCTTGTCTAAAAATAGGATTGGATTATTAAGATTAATGTAATCTTTGTAGATTTTGTTGGTTTTTACCATGCAAGATACACAGTCTTTAGTGCTAAAATTGATGATATTTTCACATCCATTTCCAAGAAAAGGAAATGCCAAAGAGATAATTCAAGCATCTGGTAAAATTCAGCAGACAACATTTAAAAAATGAATACATACAAACAACTTCATAGAGCAAAGGATACAACTTTTAAATTAATATTGTACTAAGAGGAAAATGTTCTGTCTCAATTAGTATGTGTGCTTAGTTGAAACCTACATGAACTTCAGCTGGTTGGTTGTTCACGTTCAGCTCACTGCACACCCTCAGGACTGCATGACACGTTTCATTTATTTGGAGCATCACCATCCCAGTTGCACAAGCTTATTTTCTGACACTTCCAAAAGGGTATTATAATTCTTTACCCTTAAGCATGACAGTAATACAGTATGATTGACAACTAAAAAGTCTCACTGATTCATTGAATTATTTGTATTTGAAAAAAGGACATTTTTGTTCCTTTGTTTTTATTTTTTTAGCTTCTGTGAATTTCTTAAGCCCTAGACAGTGCTTTGAACCTTATTGATCATGTCACCAGCATTCACTGAAGAAAAATAACAGTTACAATTACGTAGTTTACAGACATACAAAGGACATTATTTTCACAGAATCACAGATTGTTAGGGGTTGGAAGAGACCTCTGGAGATTGAGTCCAACCCCCCTGCCAGAGACAGACCACCTAAGGGCAGGCCACACAGAAATGCATCCAGACAGGTCTTGAAAATCTCCAGAGAAGGAAACTGCACAACCTCTCTGGGCAGCCTGTTCCAGTGCTCTGTCACCTTTACAGTAAAGAAGTTCTTTCTCATGTTGAGTTGGAACTTCCTGTGCTCTAGTTTGCATCCATTGCCCCTTGTCCTATCACAGGGCCTGACTGAAAAGAGATTGGCCCTTCTTTCTTGACACCCTTCAGATATTTATATACATTAATAAGATCTCCTCTCAGTCTTCTCTTCTCTAGATTAAACAGCCCCAGGTCTCTCAGCCTTTCCTCATAAGGCAGGTGTTCCAGTCCTTTTATCATCCTCATAGCCCGCTGTTGGATTCTTTCAAGTAAATCCCTGTCCCTCTTGAACTGGGGAGCCCAGAACTGGACACAATACTCCAGGTGTGGTCTCACTAGGGCAGAGTAGAGGGGGAGGAGAACCTCCCTTGATGTGCTGGACACACTCTTCTTAATGTACGCCAGGATGCCATTGGCCTTCTTGGCCACAAGGGCACATTGCTGCCCCATGGATAACTTGTTGTCCACCAGGACTCCAAGGTCCTTCTCCACAGAGCTGCTTTCTAGCAGGTCAGCTCCTAACCTGTACTGGTGCATATTGTTGTTCCTTCCCAGGTGCAGGACTCTACACTTACTCTTGTTGAACCTGTAGGTTCCTCTTTGCCCAGATCTCCAGTCTGTCCAAGTCTTGCTGAATGGCTGCACAGCCTTCCAGTGAATCAGCCACTCCTCCCAGTTTGGTATCATCAACAAACTTGCTGAGGATACACTCTATCCCCTCATCCAGGTCATTGATGAAGATGTTGAATAGGACTGGACCTAGCTCTGATCCCTGGAGGATTCCACTAGTTACAGGTCTCCAGCTGGACTCTGCACCATTGTTCACTACCCTCTGGGCTCTATTGTTTACCAGTTCTCAATCCATCTCACTGTCCACTCTCTGCCCCACACTTCCTGAGCTTGCTTGAGAGGATGTTATGGGAGACAGTGTCAAAAGCCTTGCTAAGGTCAAGGTAGACCTTCCAAGGTCTACATCCACTGGTCTCCCTGTGTCTACCCATTCAGTCTTAACATCATAGAAGGCTATCAGGTTAGTCAAACATGATTTCCCCTTGGTAAATCCATGCTGGCTACTCCTGATAACCTTCTCTTCCATGTGCTTAGAGGTGACCTCCAGAATGCTGCTGCATCATTTTTCCAGGGATGGAGGTGAGGCTGCCTGGTCTGTAGTTTCCAGGATCATCCTTTTGCCCTTTTTAAAGACTGGAGTGACACTGGCTTTCCTCCAGTCCTCAGGCACCTCTCCTGTTTGCCAGGATCTTTCAAAAATTATGGAGAGTGGTAGGGCAGCAACATCAGCCAGGTCTCTCAGCACTCGTGGGTGCATCCCAGTGGGGCCCTTGGACTTGTGTATGTTCAGTTTATCCAACTGGTCTCTAACCCAATCCTTATTGACCAGTGGAGAGTTCTTTCCTCCAGGCTTTCTCTCTTACTTCCAGGGTCTGGGATTCACAAGGGCTGTTCTTAGGAGTAAAGACTGAAGCAATAAAGGTATTCAGTAACTCTGTCTTCTCTGCATCCTCTGTTACTGGGGCTCCCACCTCATTCAGCAGTGGGCCCACATTTTCCCTGTTCTTCCTTTTAGCACTGATGTATTTGAAGAAGCCCTTCTTGTTCTCCTTTACTTCCTTAGCCAGGTTTAGTTCTAAGAGGGCTTTGGCCTTCCTTGTTGCCTTCCTACATACCCTGACAACATTCCTGTAGTTCTCCCAAGGGACAAGTCCCTTCTTCCACCAACTGTGAACTTCTTTCTTCCACAGGACTTTTTTCAGGAGCTCCTTGCTCATATATGCAGGTCTCCTTCCTCCTCTACCCAATTTTTTACTCAAAGGAATGCACCTATCTTGAGCTTGGAGGAAGTGACATTTTAGTATTAACCAGCTCTCTTGGGCCCCCTACCTTTTAGAGTCTTAGCCCATGGGATTCCTGCAAGTAGATCATTGAAGAGTACAGAGTTAGCCCTCTGGAAGTCCAGGGTTGCAATCCTACTTATTGCCCTGCTTCTTCCTTGTAAAATAGTAAACTCTACCATATTATGATCACTGTCACCAAGGCTGTCCCCAGCTTTAATATCCCCAACCAGACCTTCTTTATTTGTTAATACAAGGTCCAGCAGTGCACCTCTCCTTGTTGGCTCTTCCACTACCTGCATGAGGAAGTTATCATTGATGCACTGCAAGAGCCTTTTACAGTTACAAAGTTTTATCTGATAAGACAATTTTTGATTGTGTGTATAGATAATGTGAGGTGCTGGGTTTGTCTGTTTAATAACCTTGTAGCTTCTGAAAGCCAAACTTAGTGTGTAGGAATTAAATGCTTAGAGTTTTCACGCTAAAATTTGTAGATTTCGAATCTGGCAACAGAACTGTAGTGGTACATGATTCTCACGAATCCTCAGTTAACAGCCTTGTCTCCATCCCTACAATAAAGCAGCTTTCTAGCTTGAGTTCAGCTGAGTAATGCAATTTCAAATGAGCTTTAAAACAGCCTTTTTGGGAAATCACACAACTAAATGCAATATTGATTTATTAGAACCCTCAAAGTCATGCTTTGGGGAAGATGAAGGATGGAACTGTTTTAGCACAACTTTTGATAAAATAAAGGCAGTTTGTGCAGTCAAGAAAGCAGGCCTTGTAGTGTTAAGAGTAAAGACACGTCTGAATACCCCGATTGCTTGTGTGCATGTGAAGCACAAGGCAGCAGACACACAAATGTAAATGCCACATTATCCACGGAATGAATGTATGTATCTGTACCTGACTGAATGTGCCATTGCTGTCTTTCAGAAATACCGACAGTATATGTCTGGACTTCTCACTCCTCCTTATGGTGTTATGGAAACCGGCTCCAACAATGACAGTAAGTATGAGAAAATAGACATCAGATGTTAGAAAAAAGAGAAAAGAGAGGAATGGGAAAGATGAAAGTCCTCTAGTTTTGGGTGTTGGAATTTAAATGTTAGATTCAATTCAGTATTACAGCTGTATTAATACTGCAAATAGTAGGAAATACTTTGGAACTTGCCTAACTGCATTCCCAACTGTGTACAAGTGTAAACGGAGCTGTACACACAGCTGTCCTGTGAACCAGGCCTGTTGACTAACGCATGCTGTATGATGTCAGGTAATTGGTTATAGGTCTTGCCTGTATTCCATGGAAATGGCCAGGAGTCCTGCTAGTAAAATAGATAGAACAAACTGACTTATATTTTTAATTTGAATGGACTACGCAATTTGCTTGGAAACTGAAGTTAGTGCTTGGGCAGAGAGTCTGCAGTAAACATAGAATCATAGAATCATAGAATGGCTAGGGTTGGAAGGGACCTTAAAGATCATCTAGTTCCAACCCCAGAGCCTCCTCTTCTCTAGGCTAAACAACCCCAACTTCCTCAGCCTGTCTTCATAGGGGAGGTGCTCCAGTCCTCTGATCATCTTTGTGGCTCTCCTCTGGACACGCTCGAGAAGTTCTATGTCTTTATTATGGTGGGGACTCCAGAATTGGACACAGTACTCCAGGTGGGGTCTCACTAGAGCAGAGTAGAGGGGGAGAATCACCTCTCTCGACTGGCTGTCTGTGCTTCTTTTGATGCAGCCCAGGATACAGTGGCTCTCTGGGCTGCAAGTGTACATTGACAGCTCATGTTAAACTTCTGGTCAATCACTACTCCTAAGTCCTTCTCCTCTGGGCCGTTCTCAATCCTTAGTCCTCCCAACCTGTATTCATGCATGGGATTGCCTTGACCCAGATGCAGAACCTTGCACTTGGCCTTGTTGAACTTCATGCAGTTTGCACAAGCCCACTTCTCAAGCCTGTCAAGGTCCCTCCGGATGGCGTCCCTTCCCTCCAGCGTGTTGGCTTCATCACACAGTTTGGTGTCATCAGCAAACTTGCTGAGGGTGCACTCGATTCCACTGTCCATGTCGCCGACAAAGATGTCAAATAACACTGGTCCAAGTACTGACCCCTGAGGAACAGCACTCGTCACATGCCTCCATTTGGACACTGAGTCATTGATCACAACCCTTTGGGTGTGACCAGTCAGCCAGTTCCTTATCCAATGAGTGGCCCATCCAACATGCTGCTGTCTGACCGTAGTTACATGGCTAAATAACTTTGAGTCTGTCTCTGACTCATGAGAACCTGTCAGACTGTGGGATAGTGTTAAACTAAAAATGTAAATAATTCCTGTGTACATATTTCAGATATTAAATTGTGAGAAAGTACTATGTTTGCAAACTGTTTACGGGATTTGCACAAATTAGCTTTTTGGTTTTTCTGTGTTAACAAGAGAGAAGTTTTATCTGAATAAATCTGTTTTGCTGTTAAAAAAATAATAAATTAATGTGTATGTTACCAAAGTATTGAACCCTCCAGATCCCTATTCTATTGAAAAATATCTCCACTGTTAATGAATGTACAGTATATATTAATTTTCTGTATTCTTTTTTTAGGAATGCCAGATAAGGACAGTATGTCAAGCAGTGCTCTTTGCCAAGTTTCTAAAAATTGTAATAAGGTAAATCACACTCAGTTTTGCCTTTGTTTTTTGATGGGGGTGGAGGATACGGTAAAAAAAATATGCAGAAGCACAGCATTAAATTGAAAAAAAACAGGTACAAATGCAAAGTATGTGGTTGATGTATGTGAGTGTACACATTATAAGGATGCTTTAGACATTGTATCATATAACTGGAGAAAGCAACTGGTTTAGGATCAGCATTAATAGAAAGTGTACTGCTGCCAAGGTTTGTGTTACCATCTGGTTGTCCTATCTTTGTCAGAGAGGTGCCGAGGGTAAAGCAGAAAAGCAGCACTGTGACAAGACCAGTGTATAGCCATTGGATCACAAAATTCCTAATTAAATCCTATTTTAAGGCTAACTGAATCTTAATTGATACAGAATCATAGAATCACAAAATCAACCTGGTTGGAAAAAACCTGGAAGATCATAAAGTCCAACCATTACCTAAATTCACCCACCATAACCTTCATCTACCTGTTCAATGCTTAAATCATGTCCCTAAGCACGACATCTATATTTCTTTTAAACACTTCCAGGGATGGCGACTCTACCACCTCCCTGGGCAGCCTATTCCACTGTCTAACCATTCTTTCAGTAAAGAAATTCTTTCTAATATCCAGTCTGAACCTCCCCTGGTACAACTTCAGGCCATTCCCTCTCATCCTGTCATTATTCACTGGAGAGAAGAGACCAACTCCCACCTCCCTATAACCTCCTTTCAGGCAGTTGTAGAGAGCAATGAGGTCACCTCTCAGCCTCCTCTTCTTCAAACTAAACAACCCCAGTTCCCTCAGCCTCTCCTCATAGGACTTGGCCTCCAGACCTTCCACCAGCCTGGTAGCTCTTCTCTGGACAAGCTCCAGCAACTCGACATCCTTGTAGTGAGGGGCCCAGGACTGAACACAGTGTTCAAGGTGTGGCCTCACCAATGCCAAGTACAGGGGCACAATCACCTCTCTACTCTGGCTGGCCACACTATTCCTGATGCAGGCCAGAATGCTGTTGGCCTTCTTGGCCACCTGGGCACACTCCTGGCTCATGTTAAGTCAGCATAGCATTGTTCTGGCCCTTTGCTCAGGGTGAATTTTCTCCTGGTTCAGAGCACAGCTTTATGTCCCAGTTCACCTTTGTAAAATAGTTCTGTGCCTTCAGTCTCACCAGGTCAGACCCACATGAAAGAACTCATGAATAGGTCTATGGTGAGTTTAAAGTAGTTGTGATAGTGGGAAGAATGTATATCAGGCATTGCTGTAAAGATTAATAGCTTACAGATTTTTTAATGACAGGAATAGGAAAGTTACAATAATAAACATATGGTTGAATGCCTTCTTCTGGGACATAGGAGTTTAATTGAATGCATTTGTGTGGTGTCTTTAGAAGGTTAAAGGTATTTTTGTTACACAAAGCACATACTGACAGGAGGTAAACACAATGAATATTTTAGTGTGTTTTCTTAATGTGAAAATAACTACTTCTGCCTCTCCGTCTGTCTGTCCTACTTCCTCAGGTGACCTTTCTTAATTGTCACATTCAGCCTTTAATCAGTGTATAAATGTAACAGTATGCAGTTCCTTTTTCTAGAATCCTACTCACTAACGTTATACTTCTTCCTGACAGTCTTACCCTGTTTGAAAATAAACATGTTTCCATGCACTGAGTAATAATTCTTAGATACTTAGGTAGCACCTTTCATTCTGTATGCATTTTACACAGTTAATTAGTTAAGTCTCAGAGCTTCTCTAAGATGTGGGCATTTCAACACTTCACTTGGAGTAAAGCCAGATTAGGGGTCTTCCTAGACTTCTCACTGTAAGTGCCAGGTTGAAATCCAAACTGAAAGATGTTGTTGTATTTTCTGAAGCAGCTAAAGATAATGGATAGAGGTAACAAGGTAAAAACATCCATCTTTCCTAGAAGTTGGAATCCCTCCAGTAAGGGGCACTGATGCTTAGCTAAGGGTGGTATACACTTTCAGGTACAAAGTATTTCAGAAACCAAGCAATGTTTAGGGTTTAAAACTGCTGCTCATAGCTGGGCTTTTCCAGCACGACTCTTCCTGCACAGAGTAATGTTCACCTGGGCTGGAGACAGAACTTGACTGCTGCAGGCTCAAACTGTTCAATTACTTTTAGAGGAATATGGTCCTTTGCAAAGCACATTAACTCCCTTTCCAAAACACATATAAACCAGCTATCCTTCTCCCTCCCACACTGTACACATTTCTGTGGAGACAAACTGAAGGAGTAAATACGTGACAGATGCTTGTCACCTTGTTTCATCATGGAGGAGCTCAGACAGCGCCATGACAAATGTGGCAGAAAAACCTACACAGCATAGAAGTGGTTCATGAATCCTAGTTCTGTGTTTTTGCTGTATGACCACAATTCTCTTTAATTATGTTTAGTGAAAGGGAAGAGCAGCAGAGATAAATACTGGAGTATTTTGTTTACTGCATGCAAGCTTCATTCCTGCAATTTTGAACTGTACAGCTATTAGAGTGCTTATACAACGCGTCGATCTTCATGCCCTGCAGTCAGTTTTGAATGATCAGGGGGATACCTGGATTGCAGGGCCAAATTCCCGGAATTATTGCTAGCTATTCAAAATACAAAATATCAGGGTACCAGAAAACAGCCCTGTGTTTGTAGATTTTATATATTTTGCTTATTCTGGGGTCATAAATGACTGTCACAATAGCTACTACATCAGGGAAGGTCATTCATCCAGAGAAAGGGAAGTGTTCGCAGGACATTGTTGACTACTTTGAATCATTAGCTTGCTAGAATGATGCCTGTGGGACTAGCAGCAAATACAGCTTGGAGAGGCCTGCAGGCTTCTCTGTAATTTCCAGAAAAAGGCTGAGTGAGGAACTTTCTGAGATTCAGAGAAGGTTCCTCAAAATCCTTCATATGGTAAGAAAACATTACACTCTCAGACAGAGGTAGATAACATCTTCAGTAGTTCTGATCATAATGTGGCATTTATTTCAGGGGAAAGGGGTGTGTGTCAATTTTCCAGGGAAGTTTGTAGCTATAAATAATTTGCTTCAAATTAAATTGGATATATTCCACTCCTGAATTATTAAATGCATGTTTTTCTCTTCTAGCTGGTGCTTAGTCTTTTGCAAGCACTGTAATAGATGATTTTCCATATTTGCAAATTATTTGAGTTTCATCTTCATAGCTTGATACTTTTCTCCTGTCACATCTATTAGACTTTGATGAGTAATACAAGGTTTTTCTTTTAATACATGCCTTGAAATTTTCTCACCATATGGGCATGTTTGGTTTTCCTAGTTCATTAAAATCTATTAAAAAAATCTATTTAGAGAAGGCAGCAAAGAGATTTTCCTTTACCAAACAGGAATTAATTTGCATTTAGGGTTACATTATCGCATGTCATTTAATGCAATATAGCAGTTAAATTGAGCATAAAATACTGAGCCAGAGTATGCTACTGTCCTCAGTTATATTTTGGGGACTGGAAACAAAGTCAGTGTAAAGCTGTCTTACATAAGGGAAAGTAACACAGCTTCTGTCTTTAACTGGTCAGTCTGATATCTGTATGCTGGTCTCTCTAGCTCTAGTTACTGAAAACACTCATGGGGTAGAGTTGGATATAGCTGGATCCATGAGATGAATATAACCCTAAAGCAAAATGACAAAATCAATAATAATTTCAAATACATTTTTGGAAAAGATACAGAAGAGTACTTAGAACACAGGGGAGGTTGGGTTCCAGCCTGCAGACAAAATAGGTAGTGCTTCTGTTTCCATATATTACCAGCAGAGCTGGCAGCAGGGTGGCATGGTGCTTCCCACTATGAGATCCTGTTCTTACAATTTGGCCACTTTTTCACAGTTTACGCTGAATTTGCCATGCTGAGAGTACACTGCTGGCTGATTTTTAAATTGAAATGGATCAAGCCTCTCTGACATTGAGGTTGGGGGAAAATACATAGTGCATGTTAAATAGCTTTGCCCAGGGATACTCAAGCAATCCTGTCCTTTGGACTAGGAGCGTGACATCTGGGGCATGTTCTGCCAGTAAGGAGTGCCATTTGTGACCCCCTGCAAAATAAGCCCTGAAAAATCGCAGGTGAAACTGTCTCACTAGAGGCTCATTGCAGTTTAGCTGCAAGCACGTACACACAGGCTGTGCCTGTTGTGTGTGCAGAATTCCAACACTGTTCATCCTTGGTCCTGGGCTCCTTGGGCATTCCTGTGTCGATGCCTAACAGTGTGGGTTTTCTCACAATCACTCACTGTAGTTGCTAGAGCAACATTTGGTTATTATAAAGCCAGATACTAACTGAAAACCACAGCTGTCTCCCCTGTGTTTTACACCCTCTGCAGGTGCCTAAGTAGGAAATAAGTAAAGAAATAGCCCATTCTTCTCTGGAGACATGATATATATGATAGATTTAAAGAAGAGGCCTTTATAGAAATTACTGGTAGAGACACAGGAATGAATGTTGGTAAGAACAGATGACAGACCCACGGAGAGCATGAATCTCCACTCTTCTATGGACTGGGTTGCTGAATTTGTTTTTCTGCAACAAAAAATTGTTTATCAGCAAATGTCTTAAACTCCTTTGCAAACTGTGGGTACTGTGCCTAAGAGAGCATAGGAATGATCCACAGAAAGCATCCAAATCTGTGATTAGCAACAATTACTTGATAGTTAAAAAGTCCTAACCCTGCTGATGATCCAAGCCGAAGTTTTATATTGTTTTCGATAATGGAATCTCCATATTTCAGTTTGCTAAAAGAACCCACACATCCTCAAGAAACTCCACAAAAAAATTCTGCTTGAAAGGAAGGCTGAAAAAATAAGTGCTGAAAGGAGAGAATTTCAAGAATGGAGGCTGACTGAGCAGTGTTAATGAAGTCCTCTTATCTTTGTTTGTTATGGTACAGACTTCAGTTCTTCATGTTTATCGTGGTACAGACTTTGATTACCTGCTCACATATATTTTTCCTGTGACTCATTCAGTTAAAACAACATCTCACTTCTAAAACCATGCTAATTTTCTTTTTGTACAACTTAATCTCTATGACTGTTTAAAAGTGACATAAATCAGTTTGTCTTCTTCATTGAAAGGATGCATCTTCATCTCCTTTGTACTAAGAAATCAATTCTGAACACAGAAGATATAAGAAGATATAAGAAGATGAAGTTGTACAAATTCATAGAGTCATTCTTGCTATTGGGTGAAGAGTATATATTTTTTTCCCGAAATCTCTCATGCTGTTTCCATTATGTTCCCTATATTGTTCTTAGGTTTCTATCGTGATAAAGAGTTGCAGGAGCTCCCCCTAGTGCACGAATATTGGAAAAACACATGGATCGAGTTTGTGACCCTCAAAGGCTGAAATGTTCCCTTAATGTTTTTCATGTAATGACTCCAAATCCTCTAGACTGGAAGCTTATTAAAAGTTATTTTTGTGAAGGCTTTTTGTGTAGCAAAGCTCCTGTAGAATGTGCCAAAATACTCCTCTGAAAGTCACCTTTTCATCCATCTTCTTCCCTGGTTAATTTGATGTGATAAAATGTAGACTCCTTTTCTATACTGAATTTTAAAAAGATTGAGGTGCTGTGCAGATTTTTGTGCATTTAAATAGTTGGAGTAATTGTGAAAACATAATTTTATGTTTTATCAACTCTAAAAGCATTTAATACAATGATATTTAAAAGATCTTTCAGTTGTCAGAGAAGGACATAATCTAAATGTGAATCCTCAAAATACTGCAATCTTCAACATTGCCAGGCAAATTAATATTGACCTATTTCAATGTTATTTTTCTATGTGGATGATTTATATAACTTCCCAGTGATATGTGTACGTTAATTCCAGTTCTCTCGGGGGCTCTGTGCCAGAGTCAGTTCTGTTATACAGTGTTAGCATAGGGTTAAAAAAAAAAAAAAATCCCTTTAGCTTTCTGTTTTTAAGATATCTTTATCTTTGTTTGTTATGGTACGGACTTCAGTTCTTCACGTTTATCATAGTACAGACCTTGTTGCATAAAAGCACAATGTGCAAATATTTCTAAATAATGTCTTCATGCAGTCCTAACTGTACCAAATACTTTTAGGGGCTACTCTGGGACCAATACTGGGACCAATTTCACATATATGAAAGTGATTTGCTTAGACACCTGTACAAGTTCTTCATTTTGCTCTAAGTGGAAGTGCTCAGGGTTCAATCATTATCATAGCCTTTAAGAATTTGGCTAGTCCAGTGTCTGTATAGTCCCTGGAAATGAGTCACATGTTAACAGCGTATGGCAGGAGAGATAACAAAGACAGGAGCATGAAATGAATAGCAGTCTGTGAAAAAATAATTTTTTTCATATGTTGGTAATGAACTTAATAATGAAAAATGTGAAGGTCTTTGTATGTCATAAAAGCTTTTTAATGTAAACAGAATTGTTAGTAGGTCTGTTGGCTTACATAAGTAGGCTTTGCATAAATGAAACTGTTGCAGAACCACCAGGGAAGGTTTTGGTACATCAGTATCTCCAGCTCCAGCCATAGTGATTCTCATTTGATCATTTACTATACAGGAATGAGTAGCACTGTGGAGAAAAAGAACAGAATCCTTGGTCCAGGTTGCTGTGTATTTACCAGTGTATGTGTCAAAATAGCTTAATTTCTCTTCAGTGTGTACTTGATCTAGTTCAAGCATTCCTGGTTCTTAAAGCCCTTCCATAAATTTGGAAGAAAAAAATATGGTCCCTTCTTTCCTCAATGAGGAGTTTTCGTTGTAATGTTTCTAAGGACAGTTCTAAGGATAAATAGAGCTATGTACAACAATAGTGAGATTGGTAGGAGATAGAGGCAAGACTTCTCTTGGTAGATTAAATTTTTTGCAGAAAAGGGCAGAATTTTGCAACCTACAGATGCTAGAGGAATATTCTTATTTTAAATTTTACCCTAATTTTCTAAGAGCAGTAACAAGAGAGGATTATGTAGGTGTATTTCAGTTTTCAAGTACAAGCTAATTGCCACACTTATTCTGGGAGAAGATTAATAATGGGAAAAATAGTGAACGGTGTCCAGTAGCACAATGCAGTTGAATTGTCAGTACCTGAAGACAGAGCCTCCCCTTCCTGTCACAGCTGCAAAACATTCCAGAAGCAACCACTGCCCTTTTGCTCAGGAATGGAAAACCAAGCTTGGAAAAGTGCATCTGTGTCTGTATCCTTCTTTGAGTGCTGCAGTGATTCTCTGAGTCATTGTGAAACTACCTGTGAGATCCAAATCAGGGTAGTGTGAGTTTTATCGTGAGGGAGGAGTGAAAAGATGAAGAATGAGAGTTACAGGAGGGAGAGAGAGACTTGCTCTTTTACCAGTAGAATAATCCATATACTCAAGTAAACTATATGAGCTTTTATCTCCATGACTTTTGCATCTGATTATATATATGTATGATCTCCACAGTATTTGTCTGAGTGAAGAGTCCCCTCAAGCAGTTATCGTTGTTATTTTGGTGCTCCACACTTCTCTGGCCTTTTTAAAATTTTTATGTCAGACTTTATTGCAATTTATGTGTATCCAAAAGCCTTGCAGTTCTTGTTCATGCTGGATGCCACGGTGCAAAGGATGGGTGGAGGCCTCTTCTAGATGGAGCTTTCAGTCACAGAAAAGACTGAGTGACTTTCAGACAGAAAGATGCTGGTTTGCCTCGGAGCGTTGTAAGGCATGGGATTCTTGTGTGTTCATATATTTCAAATGAGTTTTCTTATAGGACCTTGTTGTGATCAGTCCTTCGTGTGATAATCCTAAGAGACATGGGGAATGGGAGGAAGAAGTTCAGAAATCAATAGACAAATTATATATATTATATCATATATATGATTTGATATATATATTTGATATATATTTCCTTGTTAATCTTGTAATTTGAAGGGGATCTCACTCACACTGTTGGCCTTCTTCAGAGTAACAGAGTAAGCAAGTACTCACCTCCTCCCTGAGTAACCTTGTCCCCACAAAAGGTTTACAGAGGTGCTTGGGGTAGCACGGGAGAGGCAATTATCTCTGAAGAGACATTTTCCCTTTCTGACTCCTCTCGCCTAGCTGAATGAGTGTGGTTGTCATAGATCAATAAAATAGATAATGGAAAAATAACAGAAATTCCTAGAAAATGCTGGAATTTTTAAACTACTCAATATTGTGAAGTAGGTGTGGGACCATCTTTCAGTAGAAACATCACTCAGTTCCATTTGTCTGGGGAAACAGCTCATTGCTTTACCTGCCAGTGCTGGCAAAGGCAGTCTGATAATACATACTGTGGAGTCACATTTGCTGACTTTTGCTCCTTGGTTGTGTCTTCTGTGTGATTCTGTCCCAACCCATAAAAAAACATGCACGTATGCTCCATTTATCTCTTACAGTTGAAAGGCAGAAAGAGTAGGTAATTATTCTGAGAAAAAAAGGTAGTCCTTTTTAAGGTTCATCTCTTCAGACAAGTCAAGCATACACAATTAACACATTTGGCACTTATATTTGAAGCAGCAAAATTAATTTTTTTGAATCTTGTAATTATATTCTCAAGTTCGGCAGAAAAATTGGATCAGGGATCTTAAAATCAGATTTCTTCTAGTCACTCATATAATCTCTCACAGACTATTTTGTCTGCCTGTCCTACAATGCATGCTGGAAATCGATATTCCACAAAGTCAATTGTAGTTCTGAGTCAGTAAGAAGTAATCAATGTGTCTGATCCGATCATTTTGCAGCATCTTTTCTGTCTGTGTACAGATGACAAAAATTTGAGAGGTTAATAAACAGTGGGGAAAAGCTGTCCAGTGATTTTTTTTCTTGTTGTTGTGTTACCCGGTCAAGAACTAGGAGCCTGTTGTACTGGCTTCATACAAAAAGCACCACCATCACCAAAAGAAGTGCTTGGTGTGTGGTGTTCATTTAGAGCCATTCCGAGTTAGAATTCCTGGGCAAAAATGTCAGATACCTATGACAGAACAGAAGATGCAGCTAGACTGTTATCTGCATCACTGGAGATAAGGAGCAAGTGCTTTTCAGGTATTTAAAAATTTATGATTTTTCGTTATTTATTCTTTTTGTAAATTTCCTTCTGGAAGAAAGCTTGACACAAGATTGTGAACATGTTTGATCTTTTTGTGCTTTATCATCAGTGATGCAGCTGTTTTAAAATTAAAGATAGCAGTTAGTGAGGAAATACAAATATATGTAGCTGAGTTGACTAGTAGAGCAATTAATACATAATTTAGGTTCCAAAGTAAAAAATGAAAAAAACCCCACTTGCTTCCAATGCACTGCTTCTAATTAGGATTACTCAGCCACGCTTGTTTTCATCTTAGGAAATTAAATTATATAAACAGTTTGTATAATAACCTTAAAGTTTGTATAATGACACATATATAATTTAATAAATTAAATACAAACTGGATGGAGAAAGAGCCAGTAGCTTAACAGGGGAGAATTATGATTAAGTCTTTGTAAACCTTCCAGTACTGCTTTGTCCATCCTCACTCATTAAAGCAGCTGACTTCAAATGCATGACTCTGAGGGGGCTAAAGAAACACCTTTCTCTCTCATGCCACTCTTCCCCTGTAGCCTATTTCACAATGGCTCAGGTGTTTACTTTTCACCTGAAACTGTTTTGTGACCCAGCCCACCTTAGAGCCACATCAGGGCCAGGAGTGACACCAGGAGCAGAGGTAGGAGAGGGTGGCTGTGCAATAGGAAGATGATGGGAGCATCAGCACAAGCAACAAGGCAGAGCCTGGATGTGGGGTTCAAGGAGGGGATGACCCACAGCAGTCTGTTAGAGGCTGCTGTGAACTGTCTGCATCCATAAATGTGTAACCTCTGCACTAAGTACTACCACGTCTCAGCTACAGGCACAGACTGCCTCCTGCCCCAAAGCTATCATTTCTGCCAGCCCACATCAGCTGCAGGGGAAGTAAAGGGACAACTGGCAGGGCATAATTTTGTCAGGCCAGCTTGCAGCCCTATTGCAGTTCACTGCTAAATCACAGATTAATCTGCGTGATTTCACTTTCCTGTGTTTAAATACAGATTTGTATGATGTATTCCTGTTAGCGTAATAGCATACAGATCCAGACAAATACTTGTTCCCCACTCCTTCCCTCCTCTTGCATTGTCTTAATTGTGTTCAGAGCCAGTCTAGATTACAGATTTTCAGCTGGTGGTGTGCAGGCTGCTGGACTCGGCAGGTATTCCAAAGGAGTCTGGGAAATAAAGCTAAGAGAAGCCTATTACAACTAGCTGCACAAGGTGCTTCATTGTCACTGGCAAAGCTGTAGGGCTCCACAAAAAAAGGAGCCTAACACACCCCCCCGTTTTGTTTCCCCCACTTCAGTTCACACTGCTGAGTGTCAGTGTAAGCTGCTACAGATTCCAGGGGAATGCTGGAAAAACCTGTGTCAACAAAACTGTGAAAGTAAGGTTTCTGGCATTCTTTATACTGTAACAGAAATGTAAATGTATAGCCACTGCTCCACAGCAGTCCTGGGCCTGTGGAATAGGACGGCTCGCTTGTCTTCCTCATATACTGGTCGAAACTGGGAGAAGGAGGAGGGAGAAGAAAACCAGGAGGTTGCCTTGCTAGAGCTGCTGAATGCTTCTTAGTCTGTTCAGTTTCTTCAGTGTTATAGTCAGTGTTCTTGATATGCTGTCTTTTGAGTTTTGTCTAGCTTTTCTGCTGTGAGGTTTGGGGTAGAGAACCTGGATTACTGCATGGAAAGTGCTGCATGACCTTGTGGCAGTACAGACACGGGCAATCTGAAATAATATTGGACTTCACTGTAGGGAAAATTCCTCTGGGAAAGATGCACCTTCTTTTCCCCAAGACCATCTCCTAGACCAATTGTCATGGAAAAGCTGAAGATTCCTATGTTATTGCAGAAATTATGGGGTTTTTAAACATAAGTTAGCTGGGAATACTCCATGTACATTCAGTGTTTCCAGGCAAATTGGTTTGGATTACAGTAATGAAACTTCTGTGGAACTGCAAACATCTTCACACTGTGATTTGCTTAACATAGTGCAACAGTCCTTATCCTTTATATAGCCCACAAAGAGACACTAAAAAGTCAATTAGCCAAAGAAGAACTTGAGATTATGTTTTGAAAGGAGGTAAGTGGTTGAGAAATGGCAGGGACAGAATTTCAGGGGGAAGAAGCAATGTTTTTAGCCATGATGTGAAAATTAATACCCACATTAAAGAGAAATAGGAGAAAATGGATAAATTACAAAATACAATAGGTCCCTTTCCATTTCAGAAGGAAATGGTTCTGTGATATATCCCTAAAAGCCGGACGTCACAGAATTTACACAGCTCGGGCTGCATACTGAGAGAGGTAAAAAGAGGTCATCTCTCTCAGAGATGTACTGGGGTAAATGGGGATGTAAGGAGATGTGGTTTTCTAGGGGAAAATGTCAGCTAGAGTAATTGCACCTCTCCATATCAGTCTTGGGTTAATTATTGCAGTGTTCTGTATGCATTTGTGGAACCAATTTTTTTCTCAAGTTGCCATAAAGATTCATTTAGCAACAGAAGCAGCTCAGAGTATGCTTAGAAATGTCTGTCCCTCACTAGTTATCAGGGAAGATGAGTGGAAATTCAAAACAGTAAGAACACATGTGAACAGGCCTGATTTAAATGTTATCTACTTAAGCAGCTGCAAACTTTGTATGAAGGAACAAATTTACAAATATGAAATATTTACTATTTTCCAATGCTAACTATATTTTGTTCAAATTGTCAGGAATTAATACTACTATTCTTTTACTGTTTTCTTGGGGAATATATACTCTTCACACAGATTCACATTAACTCAATGTTTGTATTTTTTTTACTGATTATTCCCATTGCATTATGGAGTTAATGTGAAAAACAGTCCACTGAGGTTAGCAGAGCTGTGGGGGTGCTAACACATCCCTGTGAGGGACAGGAGCTGTCTTTTGCATCAGAAGCACTAGGAAGAAGGGTGGTACCCTAACAAGACTACAATCCAGTTTAGAAACAAAACCACCCAACAGGCAAACTGCACAGTCTGAAAGACTTGGGTGAAGCAGGATGGGTAGCAGGTTCAGTACATCAGCACCCTCCACCTTGACAAGCTTTTTGTAGACATCATGGGAAATGGAAGTTTTAAGGAAGATAAGAAGGTTCTTTTGTGGATATTTGCCAAGTGCAGAATGCTTCTCTTTTCCACTGACGCACAAATATGTAAATTAAAGAGAAGTGTGTGAATGGTTTTTGTGTTTATGACAGAATACTTGGCTGAAAGAAGAATGTTTGTGCTTTTAAAAAAATGTGTTCTGGTCTAACCATCAGTGTGGGATTTCTTTCCTTTGTTTACTTTCATGTACTAAAGAAAAAAAGACTTTTAGGAAATATATTCTATGTAGATGGATAACATTTATATAGATCATTAAAAATCCTCTGTAAAGATGGATAACATTTATATAGATCATTAAAAATCCTCTGTAAAGTAGGATAACAGAAGGTGTTGCACTGGATGTTGTTAGATTATTTCTTTTCCACTTCATTTTTAGCAAAAAACTGTTTCCAAAAAGGATGACAAGGAGAAGGAGGAGTAGATAGGTCAGCTGGAATCTGAGGTAGATGTGCTGCATTCCTTCAGTGTTTCTTCACTTCTTGTACATTCACACAGTGCACTGTCGTGAACTTGGAGAAGGAACCTGTAATCAACAGAAGAGACACAAAACTGGTTTAAATTAACTTCTCTTCCCCACTTGCCAGAGACTTTATCTTGTTGCTGACCTGCCCAGAGAATTCAGGAGTTAACCTTCAATGCTCTCTAGCCCTGTCTCACTTTGATTACTTTTCTTGCTGTGTTAAAAATAATTACAAAATGCTCAGGATAAATGTATAGATGCTAGACTTCCAGAATGTCAGTTGCACCATATAGCAATTTCATTTGCTCATTATTGTCACTTGTCAGAGTTGTGAGTAGATACTGTCATCCCCATTTTACAGATGGAGAAGTTGAAACACTCAGAGGTGGAGTGACTAGCTGGTGCCACACAATATCTAAACTGCTGTCACCCAGAAGACAATGGTGTTCTTGCCTCACTTGGGTGGCATTTTGACTACACTGAAGTCAAGAATTTTACCCTTTATTTTAATAGGTTTGCAATTTCACCCCCTAATTCACACTTCATCCAATTTTTGGCACCCTTATGTTTGCCATTAAGCCACTTCATCTAAAATTTCACCACCTAGTTCTCAGAGGGCAGTCCTGGCATCTGGATGTGATTGAAACATAGGCCATCCAGTCCTGTTTATCAGGTTTGCCTCCTGAGAGACTTGGAGGTGGGAATGTAGGAGTTACAAAGGTATCTGGAAACAAGTGAACTAAATCCTCCAGAAGCTCCTTAATCTTTAACTTCCCTTCAGTTTGACTTTTGAATAGCTGCTCTGTACCTATAGCATGGGTGAGAGTTGGGTCTTAAAAATGAGTAACCCTGCTGTGTAATGTTTATTGCACTTTTTCATCTTCATCATTAAAGTCTGTTTCTCAAGAAATAAATAATTTCTGGTAAACATAATATTAAAGCCATGGATACTAAGAAACCAGTAATTCTCACAAGAGACAATAAAAAGAATGCTTTATTCTTTCGTAGGTTAAAAAAATGCAACAGCAGAGAAACCTATGACAATGCTGGTTTGAGATTCCTTGTGACAACCGTAGTCACACCTCCATCAGAATATTGGGAATGCTCACAGTAGAGTTAGCATTTCCTGACATTTTATTACATGCATACAGTGTAGTTATAGGAGCTGTTTCATTGTAGCAGGGAAGTTAAAAAATGACAGGAAAATAAGACATCATTAACCATGTTCTGGGGGTTTTTGTGCACTGGTCATAGTCTATTTCAATATTCTTTTTCCCTTTGACAGTCACAGTGAAGTACCACTTTTTGTAATGGTTGAATCATTTTGTGTTAAAAGGATGGACATTTACAGTTTGTCAAAGAAACATTGTAGAAGTGTTAATAATGCAATTTCAATTTAACTTTTTAAAATCAATTTGCTACAATGATTGTATTTGAGAATTTAAAGGGACACGTTTTCCTGTTTATGCTATTAATACATGTAGATTACTAAAGAAAATCAAATTTAAAATGTATTTTAAAATACAGCTTAGTCTTCGCATGGTATTACATTTAAAGAACATAGATTTTAAAACAGTCATCTCTACTCTGAATATTTTGATAGTAGCCCATTTGCCGATAGTATTCAAAGCATTTCACAAAGGTAGAAATTATTAGTATTCCTCTCTCCAAAATGGGGAAAATGAAACACAGTGTGATTACGTGATTTGTGCAAGGTCATGCAGTCCAAAAAAAGTATAAAACTGAGATGTTTAACCACTGGTTCTGACAATTTCTACTAGTCTATTTTGCTTGGTTTAGTTAGTTTGTAGCTAGTTAAACATAGGAGTATTTAGATTACAGGTGCTTTAGTTTTATGAAACTCAGAAGATTTTAAAATTTGATTAATTCCTGTTTCTGTGACAGTTCCTTAATTTTGCAGACATCCTTGTGACTCTGTATTCCTCCATCCATACTTTGCCCTGTTTCCCACTTCTGCTGTTTATGGACGTTTCGTAAGAAAGTGTATGGTTGCCTTTTGAGATCATGGGTCGTTTGAACTTGCTTTGGTAATACAATTTTAGACTATCTAGATGATCTACAAGTCCTTTTAATACTTGCATTGTTTGGTAAACATAGATGAAGAGCAGAGACAAGTGCTTTTTCTGGATAATTTGTCCTTGGTTAATTGCAAAGTGTTGCTAAGTCACCTACAGACTTGGCATGAGGTCAGTCATTATCAGTTTTGGACTTTTCCAATTAGGAGAAATGAGCAGGCACTTTGCTCTTTGGCTGCCAGTACAGTCCTGTGGCAAGTGGTAGGCAGCACAGGTTGGTTCTCGCAGCTGCTACATACATTTGTGGGGACATAGTGGAGAGGTGTCCGAAATGCTTTCAGCATGTTGGTGACTGTGTTTCCATTTCCACTTCTCTGTCTTCTGGAAGAGCGTGGTGAGGTCTCTATATATGACTGTGGTCTGTGTTGGATGGAGCTCAGTCCTGGTAACGTGTCCCAACCATCAGAAGTCCACATGGCAGGGAGTGTGTGCCACGGTTTCTTATGGACTGTGCACCCTGAGGCGTTGGTTAGAGGTCATGACATACAGTGTTTGCTGATGACAAGCGTTGGTCAGTGTATCAGTATGTTCTACACAGGGCTACTCCAGAGATCCAGCATAGGCTAACAGAGCACAGATATTCCTACAATACTGGTTACATTTTCTTTAAAATTTTGAAAAAAAGCTTTTCAAAGGACTTTTTAATGACAGGTTCATTGGTCAGCTGCCTCTCTGATGTTTTTCAGCAAGCTGCATTCACTAAGTATATTGCTTTACCTGCAGCATCCTAGCACAGGTTGGTGCAGTCTACATAGACAGACTCTTTCTCTGCAGATGGAAATAGGACCAATGGAGTTAACTTAAGGATACTGGCTATACTTTCACCAGTATTGTGGGAATGGGGTTTTTTTGTATGTTTATTTCCTCCCATGTGAACCACGTAGGGTACTTACAGCCTTTCAGGAGCTGTATACAAGGTTATTCAAGCATGTCAGTAAGAAATGGCAGTCATCAGAAATCATTTGGAACCAGTAGTAGCTAAAGATGCTTTGCTTCCTGAAATACACTTGGGAGAATCAAATATGATGGGCCTGACTTAAAACCCATTGCGTCAACTAGGGACTTCCCAGTGACTTTGGTGGGATTTGGATTAGGCCTTAAATCACCAATAGCAGTAAATACTGAGGATGGAAAACAAACAGACCTCTTAGTGATGTGGCTGTTGCTGCTGCCACCTTTTGACTTGTCTGGCTTTTGTCCTCTGTGTCTTCTGGATCCCTTGCCAGCCAGCAGGAAAACAGATGTCACTTGCAGTTCTTTTCAGTGCCCCAGTTGAAAATAAAGGGATCAACGGTAGTGCACAGGTTTATCTGATCACCCTGGAAACCTCACATACCATGCTTAACTCTAGTAAATACAGAAACTTGTTCTCTGTTCGGAGACAAGCTACACTGAGGTCATGGGAAAAACATGATTCATTGCATTGGCTTTCGTTTTATTTAATCTTAGTTCTTTTCAATATACATCTCTTACATTAACATTTGAGAGTAGTAAGTTAGGTCCCCTCCGTAATTTGATTCTGTAGATCAAATGCTGTGCATCTAAAGCATTCATTTGTATGTAAAGGCTCAGAAGACACATCCCTTTACAGCTATTTAACAGGGGAAATAGAAAAATGTATTTTTATAAGGGGTGTTCTTAGCTTTTATTTAGCAGATTCAAACAACTTGACAAATACAGACCTCATGTTAGGTCTCTATTATTGTTGTTCATTATAGTATTTATTTGTTTGCGTATGGCTTGCTCAGTGATGTAAGAAGCACAAAAATAAAGGCAGCTCTTGCCCTATACTTTGTAATCTAAGGCCTATTTCTCCAGAGATGAAATGTGTGCATAAAGTTATACACATGAATAGTTGTATTTAAATTTATGGTATTGTTCTCATGCATAAATATTGGCATCATCAAAGGAATGGAGACTGGAATTGTTACTTTCTCTGCTTCACCACAATTTAAATAGGGAGTTTTGTAATAGGCTTCATGAGTGTTTTGTTTGACTGGCCCAAATGTGAATCCATAAATATACAGATACAGAATTTTTCAGTGTCCCATTTTGTCACACTTTCTCATGATCATTTTCTGCTTTCCTCTACCAGCACCTGCAGCTTTCCTTTCTCTGCCCTCCAGACCCGTATGCACCTTCCCCCTTAGAGGGGGATCAGCAGATCGTATTAAACTGTCTGTGTGCACAGTAGTTGGAAAAGGGCACTAGTAGCTAATGCTCAAGATGGTACTGTTGTGTTGATTTATCTCATGCTGAAGAAAAGCTAAGTGTCACTCCTGATGTACTTTATGTATCCTCCTAAGCCTTCCACAATGGAAGAACCACACCTCCCTGCCAGTCTGTGCCAGTATTCACTGCCCACACTTAGAAAAGCTTCACAGATGTCTAACCTGAACCTTTCCTACAGCAATTTAAATTCTTTATTTCCTGATCTCTGCATCATGGGCTAGGTAGCTGTCTTGTTTTCAAAGGTCTTTTAAATCTGATGACTTTTTAATCACACTTGTGCTAAGACTTGTCTTTTCCTTCGCTGAACAACTTGGATTATTTATGTTGTGCTTTCTGATTATTGCTGCTCTCCTCTGAGTTCTGTCCAGTTGGCACAGAAGTTTTTGAAGTACATTGGGCAAATGAGACAGAGCTTAGGTCTTACCTAGGCTTACTAAAGCAGAATTGTGTTATGTATCTAATCTGTTGCTACTTCCCAGTACAGTATTTGTTGCTTTCACACAAGTATGGCACTGCTTACTCAGTTCTGTTTCAAATATGTTATAAACCTTCTTTCTTTTTCTGTGGAATTGTGCTAAGACACTTTTTCCTTACCCTGTCTTTATATAGCTGATTCTGTCTGCTTCAGAAAAGTAGTCAGCACTACTACTACTACAGTTGTGTAACAGCATAATATTTTTTTGACCAATGACAAAACTGTATCAAATTGTAAACTTACTCTCCAATGTATGTGGAGTCCTTCCAATCCTGAAATCTCCTGTAGAATCAGTGTGCGTTCTGCTTCATCCCGTGGTAATATTTAATATTTTCACGTGATATATTCTTGAGAATGCTGCTCAGAACAGACCTCTGGTATGACTGCCAGTTTGACTTTGCTTCGGTCATAATTGTTTTCAAAAGATACTTTTCCAATTGGCTTTGCACCTATTTTGTTGGAATTTAATTTGCCCTTTGCAGAAGAGAGTATCTTATGAGACAGTGCCAAAGTCTTCCTAAAGTAAGGGGTTGAAAATCTACTGTTTCTTTCCTAACCTATTAGTGTTGCTACTGGAAATAAATTAGATCAATGTGGCATGATTTGTTCTTGATTAATATATGTCACATGTGACTCATCTTCCTGTTCTTTTCCAGGTACCTACAAATAGACTTTTTCTAGGAAAACAAGTTAAGCTGACATGTCTATAATTTTTCAGCACTTCCTTTCCCTATTTTTTGTCTTCTGCTGCTTTCTTTAATCCCCAGTGGTGGCTGCTGCCCTCTCAAAGTTTCATCAAGCTCTTTTAAGTTTCCTGCATGAAATTCTACAAACCCATCCAGTCTGAAAATAGCTCACTTACACAATATTTTCTCAACAATTCTTTTGTGGTTTTTTTTTTTTTTTTCAGTATGAGATTTTAGTTCTTTCACTCTACTACTTAAGATATTAGCCATCTCTCTGCCACTGATTTTCCTAATGAACACTGATACAAAAAATAAATCATCTACTTCTGTCCTTGAATTATCTGTTAATAAATTTTCCTCTGCTGAACAGTAGATCAACAATCTTTCTTTGTTTTATTACTAATGAAATTGTGGAATATTTTTCATAGCTCTTGACATTTCTCGGTAGATCTGTCTCATTTTATACCTTTGATTTTCTAATTCTGTCCTTTGTTATTCTATTTATTTTTTATACTTGCCTTTTGTAAATGCCATACTTTCTCCTTTTTGTGCATTGCCTTCTTGTATTTCATTGAAAAGTTCTTTCTTTAGCTAAGTTGAGTCTTTACTACATGTTTTAGTTCTGAGCTAGGATATATTGTACATGTGGTTGGTATTGTTTCTTTAAGTAACTATCAGCTCTCTTTAGCTCTTTTTACCTTATACTTGTTCCCCCATGGCCTGCTCCAGAAATTTAGCTATCAGTATTCTGTTTTTTCTGGAAATTTTTCTTCCTAGTCCATTGTTTCTGTTCTGATGTTCCTCTTACTTCCTTCTGTAAAGTTCTGACACTGGATCATTTCATGATCACCTTCACCCAAGTTACATTCTGTCTTTGCAACTGATCCAACTGCATTGGTCAGAATCAAATGCAGCCGAACAAGCCTTCCTGCTGCTTTTTGCAGATTCTCGGGCTGTGCCTTAGCTTTCATATTGGGTTTTCTCTGTGCTTTTGGGTTGAAATCTTCTAAATGCTCTTCTCTTCTGTTTTTATTAGGATGGGAGATTTATTGAGAAATCTTCATCCATATTCAATTTTTTCACCTAATACTTAAATGCATTTTTGTTTAGCTTAATGGAAACTAAAGAACAAAAATGTGCATTCATTTTCACTAGTCTGTTGCTGTAAAAGTCTCAACCTTTTTTTATCTTACACATTTTCTCTCTCCTAGAAGTGTATTTCTAACTAGAACTAGCATCTGGAAGCTAGGTTATTTAAGAATGTAGAATTTAAAAATAATTGTCATAATGACTTCAATGCCAATTTAGCCAACCATCTAAGTACACATTTACCTTCAGTCTCATTAAACTTGATGAGGACTTGAAATTCTTTTAAAAGAAAATGGAAGCAAAAGTTATTAATACTCAGAGTGATATCTCTGACTTCATTGTTTATTTATATACCTGTTTGTTATTCAGTGGTTTTGTGTGCAGTAGAGGCATCTTTTGAAAGATTATTGCTATTCTTAGCATGCTTGAACTGCAAATGTAGATTGTCTAAAGCATGCTCCACACTATTCCAGGAGCCAAGAAATATTGACAGATGTTCTGTTAGCCTTCTGATGGGACAGAGATGTTTATAACTTTAATGAGTCTTTGAAAAATTGTTGACTTATTAATGAGAAAAATCAGGAATTCCAATTTGATTTTATTGATTTGCCTTTTCAGAAACTTCTTGTGAGATATGCATAGAAATGAAAAAACATTTGCATTGTTTTCCATATACAGGCCTCTCCATTAAGATTTTCTTATCTTTTTTTATTTCTGTCATGTGCTTCCCTCATTTTCCCCTTCCCAGCTGACCTACCATCTCCTGGTGCATTCATAGCTCCTAGCACTATTTGCTTGCTACTACTTTGTCACATCAGTAAAATCCTGTGGCAGTTAATGAACAGATACCCAGCTTAAGAAGACTGATGCCCAGCAACCCAGCAGTACATGGCATGTGTTTCACTATACCTCCGACCTGGCTGTGCTGGTGTAAGGGAGCGATGGCTGACATGGGCAAAGGTGCAAGGTCTTGTGCTTGTGAGAGGCCTCCGTGTTTAGTATGATCTGTCCCGTTGGCAAGCCCACACCACCAACCAATGTCAGCCCTCATGTCGTGCCTTTTGACATTTCACACTGGAAACAAATTTGGTCCATCCTGTTAACTACTAGTCTCAACAAAGCAAAACGTCTTCCCATCATTCTGAGATGGCTGCTGAAATTTGATTTTGTTCTCCGTTGTCTCCATTTCTGCTGTCCTTTAACCATCTGCCTTTCTCTTTCCTCTGTGTTGTACCATGTACTTCGTGTCTCCCCTCTCCTTTCACCTGTTTGTTACATGCCTGTTTTCCTATTTCTCTCATCCCCTTCTCTGCTTTTCTCTTGTAGGACCCTCATAGCCTTCCCTTTCACTCTTCCCTGTTAGAACCAAGTCACCTGCTTTACTCTCTTCTTTTTTCTTCCCTTTGTGAAAGTCCTTACCCAGGTCTCTGTGAGTGGCCTGCATGCCCTTGCATTTCAGAGAGTGGCTGTAAAAGGGTTGCCAGCAGGGGCCTGATGATACATTAGAAAAGACAGTGGGCGCAGAGGATTTTCTTCATTCCTGTTTCTTGTGCTGTGCTGTAAGGGAGAAGAGAGCTGAATAGAAAAAGGAGCTGAAGAAGGAGAGAGTTTCCATGGTGGGGGACTGAATGGTGGAGGCTGCAGCAGGTGGAGGGGTGCTGTTGAGTCCACTGTGGACCCAGAGCAGTGGGCAGAAGAGCTAGCTAGGGTGTGATGTTTGGTGTGATGTTTGGCTATTGCATGCTACATTAGGACTTTGGAAAAGTTTAACATGCATTTGTTTATTCATCTTCACATGCCACATCACTGTTTTAATTTGCTGAGCATTGAGCCAAGCTTGTCTTTAGGGTGTCTTCAGGGAGCTTTTTCTACTTTGTCCCCTGGGCAGAGCTCGAACTTAGATGTCATCCTTTATTTTTACAACTTCTTTGTTCAGTTTTTTTTACTTTAGCCTTTATTTTAATTTACTGTTCAACCTTTACAAATGTATTTAATTTCATTTTATTTTTCAGACACCTCTTATTGAGCCTCACAACCCACATCGTTCTACTAAAACCATTACAAAGGTAATAGGACATAGGTGTGCTGTAGAGACAGGCTGCTAGACAAATGGAAATAACTCCTATTTCCAACAGTGTGATGTGTATCAGCTGAAGTGGTGCTTTCTGTTAGATAAGTATGTGAGACTTAAAATCCCTAATATATACTACATTGCTGTGCAAAAGTAAGTATCTGTGCAAGGACTTTAAATGTAGGGAAAAGAGAACTTGTGTTTTGTTTTGCAGAAGGCAGTACAGAGATTGTAGAAAGTTTAAAATCTTTGTCACTTGGTCCCTTTTTTTTTTTTTTCCATGATCACCAAGGTTCCTTCAGAAAAGATCCTCAGAGCTGGAAAGATTTTGCGGAATACAGTTCTGTCCCGAGCCCCTCACATGATAAGAGATCGTAAATACCATCTGAAGACTTACAGGTGTGTGAGCTGATTGTATAGAGGTCTCTGAATTTTTATGCCTGCCATCCTCTGATTTGTGATTTATGCCTTACCATTCTTGCAGGTCTCAAAAGGTCTCAAATTATTCTGTGATGCTGTTTGAGTCTGGATGTTATGCAGTCTTTAATAGGCCTGGTAAATCTTTTCTGAAGTAATTTGACTGGAAATTGAATCCATGATTGTGAACAGAGCATTCACATACAAAAACTCTTCCAAAGTTAATAGCATAGTTAGCTAGAATATTCTGTGCAATATCAAGTTAAATGTAGATTCTGTTCTCTTTCTATATCAGTAAGAGATAATAGGAAAGCTCATTAATATATTACGTTACTGTACTGATTGCTACAGCAGTGCAGTATTGCTCAGCGTGGAGTTCTGAAAATTCACCTGGTGAGAAACGTTCCCTATGTAGATTTTCTGTTCTATTTAAAATAATTTTTTTCAGTATATTGCCAGGCTTTCTTATCTTCCTGCTGGTGGCAGCACTGTCTTGCTGAAGTGGGATAACAATGGCACTTGTAAAATAGGATTCTGACATCAAGGAGCCAGGATCTATCTACTGTTGGCTTAAGAAACAATCAATTTGTTTTAGTGTCTAATGTTTAAATCAAATACCTAATGCATTATTAAGAGTATATGTAAATAAAAATTGGTTTAAAATCTCTGAGTATGTCATTTTCTAAATAGTAAATCGGTATGTTGCTGATCTGCTTTTGAGTTTAGTGCATTGATTTTCCATATTTCTTTCCAAAATGTATTAAATATGATGTAAGGTATTTGGAGCTCGTGAGTTGATCTGAGAATGTATCATGATATGGCATTGCTCATTGTTCTAAAAGAGCAAGGGAGCATGTATGATAAATGAAGACCAATGCTGGTCGACACAACTGTACCATTTTATCTTACACATAACTGGGAAAAACTCTTATTATTCTGCCCTTGGGTTTTTTTAATATGGAATGCCAAAATTTAGATTGTATCCGGGTGAGCGAAAGGTTTGTCATCAAAATGCGATTTTAATTAGAAGAGCATTATTGAAGCTAAATTTCAGCAATTTCAGTATTACTTATTTCTTTGGTCTCTGAAAGTGATGCAAGAAGTGTGAAGCCACCAGAGGCTGTGTCTAGAAGGACTAGCCAGCTTTCTCTTTGTGATCAGTTACAGATTTGTAAGTTTTTGATCACATTGTTTATTTGCTTCTATTCTGCTGAGCTAGAGGGTGTTAAGGCAGAGAATTTTACTTAGTAACCACGTGGCTTTTTGATTTTTTTTCCCCCTCTTTGGGCATTTTCCAGAACTTGAGGCCTGCTGTTCTCTGCCTCTGGGTTAGTCAGGAGCTGCAAGGTGACCAGCACCTAGTGTGAGATAGCCTCAGGAACACTGTAGACCTACTTTCCTAAATATAATGTAGCTGGAGTTTTGTTACAAGTGGAGGAACACCCTCATAACAGGCAGTCTTCCTGTGGAGGCTGTTCCTATTAGCCAGGCTTTTACAGTGTTAAATGACTTTTAATGCAGGATTCTGAAAAGCATGAAGCTTTTACTATCCCATGGTATGCAGAGAAGATTTCCTTTGGAATCTGGGTTGGAGGTTGTTGTGCTGATGCAGCAGGTTTTGTACCAGGTAGCACGGGGTGCCTCTGAACTTTGCATTTCCCAAAACACTTGTTCTGCTGAGGTGATCCTGTCAACACTGAATACCTTCACTGGTATTTTAAGCATATATGCATAAATGGTGACCTGTTTTCTGTAGGGAGATTTGATTAAGGTTATACAGAGTTTGAGATATCACTGTTCTTGGCAGGCAGTCTGTGTGATGTCTCTCCTGGCTAGCTCCCTTTTCATTTCTGTCTATGTATTTGTTCTTCAGGCAATGCTGTGTGGGGACAGAACTAGTTGACTGGATGATGCAGCAAAGTCCTTGTGTCCATTCACGAACCCAGGCTGTTGGCATGTGGCAAGTATTGCTGGAAGAAGGTGTTCTTAACCATGGTAAGATAAAGAAAATCAGCATCTTGACTAAAACGTGGGCAATGTGTGATACCAGTGCCTCTGTAGATCACTTTCATGAAAAAGAAAGCAATTATGAGCCCAAAAGAAATGCTGCAGAGCACCCTGTCCATTCATAAGTGCAAGTCACACAGACATGAAGCTTGCTACCAATACACCTTTTTTACTTAGAATATTGAAAACTAAACGAACTGATAAAAACTCTAATGAAACTTAGGAGTAAACTGGTTTGGAATTATATTGCAAGAGCTCTATAGCGCTCAGGCCAAAACCAAGAGATGTGTTACCATACACAAAACTGATCTTCATCAAAGATTTTAAGCATTTGGAAGTGAATGTGAGCGTTTCTGCTTGCTCAGATCCATAATTTTGGAATGATTTTCAGTGGTTTTGGAATGGTTCCCAAGTTCAGAACTTCAGATATTCCAGTGCATAGGTCTGGGATTTTGTTAGTTTTCTGACTGTGTTTTACATTGACTTTCAGGTTCCTTTGGCAGGATTTACTTTGTAACAAGGTATTATAGCCCTCAAAAGGATAGCTCTCTAAAGCAATGTTCATATTTGAAGCTCTGCATATACAGGTTTATTAAGTTCAGAAGGGCAGCTCTATTGCAGTACACTCCCATTTATCCTGTGTTGTGCTTCCCATATCCCAGGATGAAATTTGCACACGGAGAAGACAGATCATTTCCACTGCTTGCTTACCCTAAGGGCTCTAGCTTCAATTCCTGACAAATACTCCCTTGAACTACCAGGGGCATGCTGTTGCAAGCTGCATCACAGTAGCCAACTCAACACATCACTCTGACTTGCTTGGAAGACCAAGGGTTTGTCCTTTGCTGTATCATAGCCTCTCTTTAGTAGTCTTCTCTTGGTAGTCTTTCCATGCAGTTCTTCCACCAGGGCACAGGTCAATGAACTTCCCTTGGGTTTATGTCTCGATGATGTATCTTTCTAGTACATCAGAAAGAGTTTAGATACTTTTGTTACCTTTTAGCCCTGTCTGAAACATGTAGAGCAAGGTGTTTGTGCTGGAGACCACAGAAATACATGATGTAGCTGTTTCCCCAGCGTTAAGTGTTTGCTTGAATGAAATGGTTTGAAAAAATAAGAGCAAAATCAGATCTAATAAGAAAAACACACATGGATGTGTGTACACACGTATACACACACACTCACAACACACATATATAGAAGCCTTTTGGAAAGTATTTGTAGTAGACAATTTGAAAGTGCACCCTCAGAGCTACATAATATGTGAGAAATAAAGGTGTTTCATACTCTTGCAGTTTTTCTGTAGCTTTCTTTCCCTTCTTGACTAATATGTGTGTGACATATGCGATGCTACCCGTATTTCTACAAGGTTAACTTGAATGAGGAGAGCTTGGTTTTAGATGTGTTATGTTGTTTCCAGTGGATCAGGAACATCACTTTCAAGACAAATACTTATTTTATCGATTTTTGGACGATGAGCATGAAGATGCTCCTTTGCCAACTGAGGAAGAGAAAAAGGAATGTGACGAGGAGTTACAGGACACTATGCTTCTTCTGTCTCAGATTGGGCCAGATGCTCATATGAGGATGCTTCTCAGAAAACAGTAAGTAGATTAATGAGTTAAGTGTTATACATGAGCCTTCCTTGTGACATGGAAACAAGAGAAATCTACATCTGTTATCAGGCATCCTTTGGCCAGTTATTTCACTTCAGTAACAGTTTGTTCAACCTCTGAAGTTTTAAAGTCTGTATTAAGTCCTTTCCTGTCCCTATTAATGCTTATAAGTGGAACTGTGTGTTGAGAATAACCATCAAAGGCCACGAATGCCATCATACTTATCTTAAGGAAAATGCTGCATTATGAGTTTTTATTTCATTTCTGTGTCTCCCCAAAAGTAAGTTGCAGGTAATACAAGAGTTCTGCATCATTAACACTTTCTGTGTAGATGTGCCATTCAATTAACTATGCTACTTTCAGTTATCGTGAGTGAGTAGAGTGGTAGGATGGTGGCACAGCACGTACCTTTCAATTACAGTCATCAGTGGCAGCCACTCATTAGATTCATCCATGGTAGAACTTTATTGGATTAGGATAGGCAGACTTGGTCTGTTGAAGTTTGGTAGCAAGGTGTGAAATGTGGCTTTGTGGGTTTATTTATCCATCTTGTTATAAAATCAATACATTAAAAAAAACTGTTTTCTGTACCTAGGCCACAGAGGATGTCAGCCTAACCTTTTCACAGCTATCAGATCATGTCCTCTCACTCATCAGCTGGCTAACCATCCTTTCAGTACTACATTCTGGTCACACTGAAAACTGTGCTAAAGGCCTTTTTTTACAGGCAGCTTGATAGTGACCTCAAAGCAACCAGTATAAACTCTGTTTGACCCTCCATTGAAGGCAACCTCTTCATTATGCAGGTAGTGTTTAGAGACCACTGAAGATATATTTTACTGCTAATTATGTGCACTGAGAATAATGATTATTTAAGGTCATCTTTGTTTAAGATTTAGTTGTAAGGGTCAGTTCAAGAAAGGTAAGTACACAAAGCTGGATCATTTGAGGCCATTGGAAAAGTTTGTCTTTGCTATAGGATAGGATTTGGCCTTGCCTACAGTGTGAGAACATTTTTAATACTAAGTGTTTTGAATCCACTTAACAAAAGTTCTTGCTCCTGTGCTGCTTCTAGCTGTATCCTTTCCCTGCACTGTTCTTGTCCCTGTGTTATCTGTTTAGATCATAAGCTCATTTAGATGCCATTTTTCCAAAAATGTGGTAAAAGCATTGAATTTCAAAAAGTGCTTATAAAAATAGGTAACACTGCCATGCAGCAACAGTTTTAAGAGTATAAATTCTCTTTCCTCTGTTTATTAGAAGTCTAGTCAAACACAACCAAGGGAGCACTCACTCCGTGTCTCACAAAATACACAGACAAAACAGATTGGGAGCATGGTGCTTCCATAAACCCTTGTGGTGTCAGGGAAGTGACGTGTTTTCTCCTCACAGAGATGTCCTGTGCATTCACCGTTGAGGAACAGAAGAGGGCTTCTTGTGCCCAGGAGCAGAAGCCAGTCATTAAGAGAATGGGTGCAGTGCTATGTGTGCTGGGACCCTGCACCTCTGCACTATCCCTTTGCCTCAGGCTGACTGAGCAGGTTGGCTCTTGGAGACCTGCCCCCTTATGTTATTGCAGTTTTTGGCTGCCTCCTACGTCTGCTTTCCATCACGACTTCCAGAGCAGCCAGTGTAAGTTTACCCTGGCAGGATAAGTGTTGATCATCATCCGCACTCCTTGCAGAGAGCTGAAAGGCTGGAATGATGTTGTGGAAAGTACTTCTCTCCCCTCGGTGACGTCACTTGCGCAGCATCAACTGAAAGAATATTCATAGGAGGTTATTCATGCGATATAGGGGGAGAAAGAGGTTTTCTCAAGACTGACAGCCATCTGACATCTTCGCTTAGCCCTGTCCCTGAAAGTGCTTATTTTCACTGCCCTTTGCTCACGCAAGCAAGCTTGTACTGTCAGGCACCATATTAACTACTGTTCTAGTAGTCAGTTTACATGCGTTATGATTTTGCTGAAAATCCACCCTGGGCTGTGCTATATCAAAGCTATTTAAAATCTCCATGAATCCTCAGAGTCCTGGTAGTTTTGACTAGACACTGTTACAGCTGCCAAAAGTTCAAGGAATTTGCAGGGCTTCAGAGACACTGGCTCTAGCTGACCTGAGCAGGACCCACAATTTTCAAAACAGCGCAGCTGCATTCTATAATAGTCACCATTTCCGGAGAGGTTGCAGAACTCAGATAATTACCCTGAAAGAAATAAGACAATATTCTTTGATGAGAAGATTACTTTGAGAATTTGATTGTATAATGAAGCTGTTGCTTTGAAAGGTACTTTCTATTGTTCAAAATCTGAAAATCTCTAGCAAAAAGTGTCACTTGTTTTGACAGCCAACTTAAAAAATTCTCTGTTTATTACATTAACTGCAGCATTTTAACTGTCAAACTGTGAAAGAATGTTCTATAGTTTAAAAAACAGAATAGAGCTCAGGGAAATTTTTGGCAGGCTCTTGTTGCTATTGGATGGTTTTTCTTATTTCGAAACACATACACTGTGAATGTGAAAATAGCTTTTTGTGAAGTGGCAAACACAGCTCTCTGCTCCTTGTTAATGCCTGGAGCACAGGTGCAGACCTTGAGCAAGTCCCTGGAAAAAATATCATGGCATGAACACAGCTCTTCCTTACCAGTGTTTCAATCCTTCAGTATGAAAATACCTCCTGAAAACATTTTTCTAGTTATTTTTATTTTTTTAATGGTGTTCAGGTACAGCTAACTTGATGGTAAACCCTGATTAAATAAGATGCTGTAATACAAAGCTAAACACAATAATAACAGGAGTCTTTAAAGGGAGAATTATATTCATCAGACAACGCTGTTTAACTCAGATGATGTTATGGATTATATCCTTTTTTAATACTCTAGGCTACAGTAGGTTAGCAGTATGACTGAAACAATAAATCTGTGTTATATATTCTTGGTGACTTTACTCAGATTTTTTTCTGAGTACAAAGAGTGTTTGATTCTACATGTGATTAGTAATCACATTTTAATGTCACTTGCAGAAGTAAACTCAACAGGATGCTAGGGAGAGGAAGTGAAGATAAATCTAAATATGGTAAACACCAAAAAAAAAGATTAATTATTGCTAAGAATTTATTGCTTCTTGAAGATCTTTCAAAAAATTAAGCAAGATATATTTATTCTCTTGTTCTTAATTACTTTCATTTAGATATTCCACCCAGCTGTTAATAGTAATAAGCATACTGGATTTCTCCATAAAGGCTGTTACCAAGTTCCATAGTCCTTGCTGGAGTTTCCTGCCAATGTCATTCAATAAACCAAGTGTTATTCCCAGGACAGAAAATACAGATTATCTTTCCACATGTCAGTTCGCAGACATTTACAGGTATTATATAAGGTAAATGGTATTTATGGAGTTAATCAAGGAAGCACTGACTCAAGTACAAAAATTAGGTATTTAGCTTCCATGCTAGAGTAAGTATGCATGCATTCACTTTCACACTCAGACACCAGTAATGGGTAAAATTATTCATGCCTCCTATATATTCTTTACAGGACTTGATGACAAAATTTGTGCTTTGGATATATATGCATATTTAAAGTATAATCACAGTGTTATGTGGTCTCTGATCTTTTGCCTTTTTCTTATTATCTGAGAATTTTCTGGTTAGCTGTGTAATAAAAATAATCAATGATATTGCTTGTATGTACGTGGTTTATCATTGACAAAGTACTATGTTATTGTCAACACCCTAGTCACAGAGAAGCTCGATGTCTCTGACCTTGATAAATTCTGCAAAAGCTGAACAGTTTTTATTGATCACTTAATATCACCTGAGTTCTCCTGTCCATTAGTGTGTAGCCTCTTTCTCTACCTATTCCATTTATTATCCTGTCTATAACCAGCTATTGCTGTTAGAATGTGTCCCCTGCAGAAACTAGGTCTTTACACAGCAGGATCCTACAAATCAACATCAGTGGGTCACCACACGGGTTTCACAGAAGCAGTGATGCCTAATATCTCTCCACATGACATCTGCAGAAGCAGAAGTAAAGACTGGGTATGGATTGTCAGTCCTCCCAATGTGCTAACACAGGAGGCAAATGGACATAGTGAAAGAGAGCGTATGCTTTTGTCTAGACAGCGATCTGATGTAGTAACACATCATCCTTTTATATTTTAGTTTCATGTAGAAATTTGTTAATTTGTTATACTATGTTTTCTCTTTTCCAAGACATGCTGGTTTTGCAAGCATGTGGTAAAATTAGTTGTTACTTCTAAAGGGAAGTATTATTTGTTAAGATCCTTACCTTGTGTTTTCTAAATCTTCACTGAAAGGTAGCTAGTACTGGCTTAGCTTTATTCTGTACTTAATTAAGATTCTACTGCCCCACATACATCAGGAGTGGCAGCCTTAACAATTTCAAGCTGGATTTAGAAATAGTAAAGTGTGATTTGAGTCACTAGAGGGCATAGTAGCATCAAGCAAGTTTCTGTTTCTTCCTCAGCAGTTCATTCCAGTCCATGAGAAAAGAGTAATTTAATCCACAACTTTTTTTGTCTAAATTGGTCTTCAATCTGGGTAATACTAAATGCTTGTCAATGGTAAGTGAAGAATGGATGAAAGATACAGCTTGCTTAGCAGACAAGATGTCAGTTGTCCTTACATTTTCCATGACTACTTCAGTACTTCCTTCATCCAAAAGAAGTCTCCATCAAGCTTCTTTTGCAAAAAGATGCAATGTAACTCCAGAGTGACATGATTGCTGCGTACTCCCTCTACCTCAGACATAATTTAGATAGACTGTTGAACCAAGCGGTGATTAGACAGAAAACCTGTAGAGCTCTCTGTGTTTCTTTATATGACTTTCCTGATACCTTCTAGATGCTAGAATCTCCTGTTATATTGACATTTGAGGAGGAGAACTTCTATCAAAAAGGTTCATTGTGACATTTCTTTTAGAGCTGTCCGAAGATTCATCTGTGCTGTAAATTGTTTTGACACCACACATTGCAGGCAGTGGCGTTTGGAACTTCGTACTAGCCTGTTCTTAATGTGAGCATGTAAACATCCTCCTTTGAAACTCCTGTCCCTGGACTTGACTCCATGTATCCCATTTCCTCACATCGTAAATTTGTCCTCTCTCGCTTCGTATGACTAGTTTGTTCTTTTCATCTGTTCTTGGCCCATTTATTTAATTCTTATATTCTGCTTTTCCCAAATCTAAAACATATTGTTTGAAAGGACTTGGTCCTATAAAAGCATCTTGGGATAATGCTTTAAAGAATATTTTCTCTGTGTGTGTATGTCACTTCAGTGCACTGTCTGAAATTATATTACAGCAGAACTTGTACTTTTAGAAAATAAAGTTGTATTAGACTTTAACTGAAGAGAATCTTGTGAGTGGAGAAAGATTAGGACTTATTCACAAGCTCCTGCAACTCCTTCTCATGGGTACTGTTCATTAGATCCTCCAAAGCATCTCTGACACACTGCAGTCCTCGGAGTATTTTTTCAGCAATCAGAAACCTTTCCAGAGTACAGACAACAGAAATACAGTTATTTCAGTCACAGTGGCAGCCTCATTCCTCGTTGTGCTATAGGAAGATAATTCCTTCATCAATGCATGCTTTTTATTAATAGCAGCTTCTTGTATTTCTCAATGAGAGAGGTTGAAACTACTGAGTGGTTCGTTCTTACCTTTGGCTAAACAACACACCTCAGCATTAGCTCTGTGGCCATCATTTACTGTCCTCCAAGATGCTGCTGCTTCTAATCGGTTCAGCAGAAATTCATGCACTCCTTTACAAACCACTACTGCTGTCTGTTTGCTTCAACAAGTTAGTTCCACATGAGAAAAATAGTGCAGGTCCCTCACTCAGGAGTCCTTTTGAAAGGAACAGATCTTCATCTACCATTTCAGATTTATCTGACCATATTACATATAGGACACTTGATTTCATCAGGAAAGCTGCCTAATCAGGACCTCTCTAAGGTGATTGCCATGGCTGCTGCTCGGTGTTATTCAGGTGGTTTCACAGTGCTCCCATTTTTTATGCGTTTCAGTCCTCCAGCCAGAACCATCGTTCAGTCCCTCTTAAGTGAGATGTACTCTTCAGTAGACAGTACAACAGCATTTTGTGGTTTTTTGTACTGCTCTGAATTATTTATTTTGGGAATTTATTGCATTTTGCTGTCCCTTTCTCTCTATAGGCCTGGCCAGAGAACAGTAGATGACTTAGAAATTATATATGAAGAGCTGCTTCACATTAAGGCCTTATCTCATCTTTCTACCACAGTAAGTGTTGTAAAAAGTATAAGTTATCACCAAAAAGGAGGTTGAATTTTGACTTCTGCTGCATTATTAGAATTGGAGTGCCTACAACCCTTTCCATTTATATTTTCCATGCAAAGAAGTTTTTCCCACCTCTGAGGACTACCCAAGCTCTATGCAGATGTAGGTTGCCTTCTGGATATCAGCTACGATTCTCTTTATGTGTTTCTGCACAGCTCCTAACTCACTCACTTGGCAGAGGTGCCTCTGTCTGGGCCTATATCTGAGTTTAAATTAAGATACATGCAATCTCACCTGACACCTGGGACTGTGGCACTACTGAATTTTGCAGAATACATGTCTGATTTCCAAACTGTAAGAAGTCTTGGCTTGACCTTCTCTCTGAGTGGGCAAGAACAGTGCAGAGAACCAAGAATAAATGAAGTGGAGAAGATGCTTGGAGGAGAGAACACAACTGTTTAAAGTCTCATCATGGTTGACACACTGTGTAGGCACCTGAAACAAGCTAAATAGCACTGTATTTGGTTGCAGCAAGATGTGGGTACTTTTGAGAAAAGGAAGGGAGTCAGAAAGTAGATTTATTTCTGATTTATAGCTTCTTTGGAAGCTCTTGATATTTTCAATAATTCTCAGCTAACCTGGATTGATGCAGCTAATTATGAAGCTGCATTACAGAAAGATAGTACTCAGTGCAAACATACACCACCTGAGGAATGCTTTTAAAAAAGAATATACATCAAAGGTTTGTAACTGAATTAAGAGGGAACAGCCAACCAAAATCCTTAAGCATTTCTGAGATGTAGGAAAACTGTATTTTAAAGAAAGACTTCAGTAAGATCCAGAAATGACAGGAATTAACAGGAATGTTAGTGTTAATTTTTAATGATGCTTTCACATGTGTGTGTATGAAGAAAGATGTGGAGACCTGTATCTTAAAGATGCTCTTGTCTGAGCCTTTTGGAGCCAGGAAATATAGAGGCTTATGTTCTGTAAAGCCAATCGGTAGAAAATAGGACATCAAGTGAAGCAGACCATTGTCTGGCTGTGTGGCTCTGAATAAGTGCTAATGATTTAGAGGGAAGGAAAGCAGCTACTGAGGCATATTGTGACTTCCTTTCAGCAGGAAGAATAATATATATATATACATACACACATATATATAAACTGTAATTTCTCTCTTTTTATTTTAAGGTAAAGCGAGAATTAGCAGGTGTCCTAATTTTTGAGTCACATCCCAAAGCAGGAACGGTCTGTAAGTAAATGGAGTCCTGTCAGATCTTTCTCATCAGTGGCATGAACATTTAAATTTTTAATGTTTAAATGACAAGAGCAAAACTTGAATGCACTCTTCAAACTTGACTGGCAGCCAGTGTTTAAATCCTGGGGTAATAGGTGTTGGCTTAAACTGTTGCCAGTTGCAAGGACAGTACCAACATTAATTATCGGATGCATGTATCACTTACAACTTAGGGGTGTTTTCATGCAGAATTTTGAGTTGGATCAATCTCTATTTAAAATGCTTTTTAATATTATCCTGGTATTTTTAAAAAAATGCTGCACAAAATAAAGGATTTAAAATGTTAGATTACTCAGGCCTGTTTTTACTGAGGAGTTTTAGCAAAGGAATGTCAAATTCACAGCCACTAGAGAATTGGGTTAGAACGTGATGCTGCTGGCGGGATTCAAACCGATTAGTAACTGATAACCTGACATGTATCGATAAAATAGTTGTTGAAGTTGTCACAGAAAATAAAAGCAACTTTCACATCAGCGTAATAAAATAACTACTATATGGGTGTGGGTTTTTTTCCTAAAACCTGAAGGCAATTGCTCTTAAAATCATAGTATGCCCTTTTTCAAGTTAGACATTAATATGATTGCGGTAGAGTTACCTTGAATTTTATTGAGTACAGAATCTGGCCGATTTATATTTTGACCATAAAATCTTTTCTCTCTCTTATAGTATTTAATCAGGGAGAAGAAGGTACTTCTTGGTACATTATCCTAAAGGGATCGGTAAATGTAGTCATTTATGGCAAGGTATTTTTTTCAGAAGCTTTTTCATGTTATTCTTATTATTGAAATAGTAAGAGTAAACTTTGAAGGAATACAATTTAATTTAGAGCAAAATTGTTTTGTCTGAGGAAATGAATGTAATTTCATTAAGAAATGATCCAGTGGTTTCACTGATTATACTTCCAGTTGATTGCTGTATAATTTCGGGATATATCACACGCTTTCTGAATATAATTCAGCAAAGTTTCTACACCAGTAACAAAGTCACCAGGACAAAGTAATTTGCTGGAATGTGGTGAACCGCCAGACTTCTGTCTCATGGGGGTGTTTGCCCTGTCCCTTTATCACTATGTTCTCTTGCTTTTGTATTACTAACTTTTCTCAGGCATGTCTGACAGAAGTACTGCTTTGTGACTAGTGGTTCTCAGGTTGGATGAATGTCTTCCAAATTTATGCCAGCTCTTCATTTTAGTTAAGTTATAAACTGAAAAGCATCTCTATTAAATTTCCTGTTTACAAGAGAGATTTTTCAAGGTAAAAAATAGGACGTTGGTAAGCAGCAATTCCTTGAGTCTCTAAAAATCTCTGCTTGCCTATTGATTTCTCATTCAGTGACTAAGAATCTGCTGTTCTGAACACCAGGCATTTCACCAAAATCTAGCATTGAGGCCCTAGTGCCAAGTCTATTCCTAAGTGACCCATATTTAGCTACATATTTTATATCTCTGGGTGGGCCAGATCCTCTGTATCTATACATTGGAGTAAATAGAGCACTGCTGATTTACACCAGCTGAGGATGTGTGTGTTATATGTTATTTCTGCAAACTTGATCTGATTTTTAGGGCCTCTATAAATAAAAACCAAACAAGTCAACAACTTTCTGTCTTCAGTAGTGCTAGAAGAGTCCTTCAAGCTGGATGTAATTTCAGACAGCAAGCCAATTCTTTTCTATTCTTGGCTTTCTTCAGTAATAGTAATAACCAGCTATCAAGTATTGTTTCCTAGTCATTATTCTGGCTGTTGATTTCCTGCCAAATAGATTTGTTTTGGTATTTGATTGTGAAGTCCGGTATTTGTACAAGGACTTTCAATAGAAGCCAGAGTAATGATGGGTTTCTTCATGTAAATGTTTTTGCTCTGTGCAGGGCGTGGTATGTACTCTACATGAAGGAGATGATTTTGGCAAGTTAGCGCTTGTGAATGATGCTCCCAGGGCAGCATCCATTGTTCTGCGTGAAGACAACTGCCACTTCTTGAGAGTAGACAAGGAGGACTTCAACAGGATCCTTAGGGTAAGAGTGAGAAGGGCCACTCGGACAGCATGATATCAGAACTAGCAGATTCTTCTAGAATCTTTTTTATCTCTATGGATATATTGATATCGGTAACCTTTTTTGAAGCGTCCCTAATTGCAGAACAGAGATGTGACAGTCTAGAAAATCACATAAAGAATATATTAATCATCCTTCCTCTTTTTCTGTTCCAAACTCAGCCATGAAAATGGGACCAAATGGAATCTTTTGTCTCTCACTTCTCTGTGGTCTAGAATTTGCCAAGTGCTCAATTTTTCCTTATGTTGTCCAGGATTTCTGGATGATCTTCTGTCCAAATATTGAATAGTACAAGATCACCTGTTCTCCCAGATCAGTCAGGATCAGGTACCTTAAACTCAATAGATCCAAGGCAGAATCAAGTGGCAAATTAAATAAGCTGCAGGTGAATACACAAATGTCTTTATCAGAGAGCCCTAGAAAGATATTCCCAGACTAATTTTACAGTTATTTGCATTAGGGCAACTGTGTTCCAAAGTCAAGCTGTAGTTCTGTAAATACAGGCTGTTTTGTGATCATTTGTAGTATAGGAAGTCAGAACCAGTAGGATCCTGTGTTCAGCTATATACATGCCAGTATTGCAGCAATAAAACCAGTCCAGAGTACTGTGCTATAAAAATGACATAAGGTTGTGTTGTTTACTTTACCAAAAGGGAATGAGGATCCCATTGGCAGTAAGGTTGGGTTGGTCATGGAGACTCCCAGCTGATTTGGCTTTGATCTATACTTGAAGATCAAAGTCCATAGGCTTACTGATTTTCATCTGTGCTATTTGAATGCACATTATATTTAATTCTTTTTTTCTTTTTCTACTATGATCTGGTAGTAGAAAATTAAGAGTTTACTGACAGTTTACTGAGATAAGACTTACCAGTTTTAAGTGCCATTCTCTTTTTTTTTTTGAAAGAGAAAAGTCTGATTATAAATAATAATGTTCATACATAAGTGGGGATAGAGATTACTTTACGTGTGGAGAGTTTTGGGGGAGAACTCTGATTTTTGGCAAACTTTTTTTCCTTTGCCAAATCCAGACTTCTCACATGGTTCTAACTCTAGTTTCTCCCACAATTCTCTGCCTCTTCCCTCAGCTCCAGTGCTTTCCTCTTGATTCTGCCTGTAAGAAAAGCAGAATAAAGATAGATAAATTCAGAGGAAAAGAACCAACCCCAGAGACTTCTGTGCTTGAAAGTCATGCACTTTTTCAGAGTAACTAATCAGCCAAGTTGGGTGCCGTTACTTTATTAAAAGTAGCTTGTCTTGCAGGATGTGGAAGCAAATACAGTAAGACTTAAAGAGCATGACCAAGATGTCTTGGTGTTGGAGAAGATCCCAGCAGGAAGCAGAGTTTCTAATCAAGGGAATTCACAGCCTCAGCACAAGTATGTTTTCATTCAATAGTGCAAATATCAGACAATTATTAACCTTTTAATATGGTTTTGTTATCCAAACAGTAGTATATTCTCACTTCCTATGGAAGAATGCACTGCATATAGAGTTTTCTGTTTTTTTTAATCATCAGCTGATCACATGCCCCATCCTGGATAATATATCCATTTCCATTAGCACACCAGCTCTGTGTCTTTACACAATAATTCTCTAAAGATCTCACTGTAAATACTTATCTCCTGTAATAGCTTCTAAATAGACTGCACATGGAGAATGCTGAAACCCTATTAAGCTCAGCTACTGTGTAGAAGACGTGAAGAAAATACATTGTTTTGTTGTTGAGTACAGATATTTTCATTTTGGATTTTGAGCTCTGGATTCTAGTAAGAGTTTGCTAGGTACAATTTATATACAAAATGAAGATCTCATGCAATGAAAGTAGCACAGCTTATCTTACAGAATAGGTTTGCACTGTAATAACAATATTCATTATATTTTATTTACTTTCTTACTGAAAAGAAGAAAGTACAGTTTTGTTTGGATACTACTGTGATAAGAGTAGAGTGAGGCTATTATCATTCCAAATGTTGGTAAAGCCCCTGAAGGCTTTGTAAATGTGTTATTTGCAAATGGATGCACAATTTTCTTCAGAAACACTCAAACAACTCCAACAAAATAAGCACAAAGAAGTTTTGCATCTTTTACCATGGACCTTACGTTTTCTCAAAGAAGGGCTAATTTACTGTGAGGTATAGTCTTTATCTGATCTGGCATTTCATATACCTGTTTTATCTGCATAACTGAATATAAAGATTTGTAAAGATCTGTGGAGGACTGAATAAACCATTTCTTGTATTTTATATACACATTTCACATATTTCAGAAAATGTAATTTCATCTTTCACTTGATCTATTACAAAAACAAACTATGCTACCATGGACTCTTACAACAAAATTTTCTTTGTCTAAATGAGGGGAACTTGATTGCAGCCAGTGGATTTACATCAGTAGCTGCAATGCACAGCAACTTGATCATAGATTTAAATCCATTTTCTTTGGAAGAATGTATTTTTTATGCTTTCAAAAGTGAACATTTCATTTAAACATATTTCAAACACTGCCTTCCTTGCAATCTCTTTGTACCAGCATTATTTGTATTATTTAACATTTTCTTGTCCAGAATTTTATAAAAATAGCTATGGACATTTATGGTCCCCTGTTCATTTAGGCTGTAATTTAGAGCTTACATTCCAGGAATATTTTCAGGTAAAGCTTGGAATTTAATTTCTCTAAATATTTTATGCATTTGGTCAGCTTTTGGGTACTATCAATATGCCAGCAAAGGGAGCTTTTGCTGATAACAATGACAAATAGACATAAGCTACACAAAAGAGGAAGCTACCTTGAAAGTTCACTGTCTGCTTTTCAGCAGATTACTTGGTTAATAATGTGTTGGCAGTGAGTTCAGTGGTTTTGAAGATGACGTTTCTTTTGTTAGTAAATAGAGTAAGTGGCTGCATTCATGCTTGAGAGACCAAACCAAACTTACTGATGTATTCTGATTTCCAGAATGTGTTATTGAAGTGCTTAGGTGGGTGTTCAGTAGTTTTGAAAATCACTGTGCCCAAAAGTGGAGCTTAACAGCGACCTCTTCTTACAGGCTGACTGCTTTGCCCTTAATTGGATACCTTACATCTCTGATATCTCTTCAGATGGGATGCCCTTTGGGCTTTGCTCCCTGAGCAGGTACATAGCAGTTGCACTTGAGGAGTGTTCTGCATCCCAAAGTTGTTTCCTGAGATATCCAGTCAACCAATAAACTAATTTTCTTTGTCTTCATCTTGGAGAAAACTGCACTTTGGGAGCAGATCTTCTCAGCTGCAGTTTGGATTCTACTGCCTCGTCTACAGAGGAGGCATAGCTCCTACAGAGCTTCCCGAGCCATGCTTTCAAACAGTGACAGTTTTGCTTTGGAGGACTAGCTCTGAAGTTCTCACTCTCAAGATCTAACTCTTATGGGTGATCATACTCATGCAGGATAAATTCAGCAGCCCTGCCAGTCACTTCACTGTTCATTTTCACTTTCATATTCAGAGTACAGCAACCTGTGATTTCTTTGCTTCACTCACTTAGGTACTTGGTTAGTATCTCTGTGAGAATGTGCACTGGCTTAACAAGTGTTTGTGTTCTTGGGACATCAATACAGTTCTTCCAAAGGGGTTGGCAGGTAAAAGAACTGTGACGGTCAGTGCTCAAAGTGAGGAGGAGCTCCCAGGAGCTCAGCTCCACCACTTATTTCTCAGCAGGAGCAGAGTATCTTCACTTCTCGGGGTTTTTTCTTTCTTTTTTTTTTTTTTTTTTTTTTTAAAGTTTCATACTTTATCAGTTGGATTCCAAAAAAAAAGAAAAAAAAGATGCAAAGATTGAAAGAATGGAGGGAAAGATAAAAAAAATCTGATCTGCAAAGAAAGAAAGAAAAAAAAGACGACAGGACAAGTTTAGCAGTATCCTGTGATATTCTGCTGGTGCTTAAAATCTTGCCAGTGTTCTTGCATGAAGCGGAAAAACCTGACTATTGCAGTAGTTCTCTCACCTCCCTAAATTTACTCCAGGAAATGGTACAATCCTAAGTTTATCCACTGGAAAAACTTACTTATAGCACAAGTGTGAAGATACAGTGTGCTATTTCATTATCTGCCCCCATCTTCTCAGACCAAGCCCTGTCAGTGATGCTGAAGGCAATTGTTTCCTTGCTCTGACACCAATACACACCAGTTCTCATGGTAAGTCTGTTAAGACCCTCTGATGACTGCGAATTCCTATCAGTACTGAGATACTTATTCTTGGTGGAGGAGCATTTTTGCTTGCACCTCTCCAGGTTTGCACCAGTGCTGCTCTTCTGAGTGTGGTGTAACTGTGGTGGCGTTATAGTTGAGTGCTTGTATGGGGAGAGGGCTGTCTGTCATCTCACATTCCCTGGGTAGTATGGAGAGAGTTACTGTCCTGTTATACAGAGGGGAGGCCAACGCAGATTGTGAGTGGTTTTGTCCTAAGCCACACAGAGATTCTGGTCAGAGCAGGGATTTGTACTCTGGCACTTATCAGTCCTGGTCTTCTCACTGGTACACAACTCTTTCTTGACTAGCTGTTTTGCCTATGAGACACTAACTTCTCCTTTCCCTCCCTCAGGTATATTGTGATGTCAGGAACCCCAGAGAAAATTTTAGAGCACTTTCTAGAAACTATGCGCCCTGAAGCAACTTTAAATGAAGCAACAGGTATCTGTACTACAAAGGCTGAGTTATTATTAGTGCATAAGATGCAATTGGATGCTTTGAAAAGCAGTCAGTGATAGTTTTTCCCAGAATAAGAACTATCCATGGCTCTGAAAAAACCCTGAGAAAACCTAGGAAATCCAGAATTAAAGATAACAATCCACTCCTCCTAGCCCACTCTATTGTATTCATACTTTTGATTATGTCTAAAACAGCAAAATCTCAAAAGGTGCAAGACCACTAGTCATTACTCTAATTAGACAGAACTGTTAAGGCCAGGACAGAGCATGCATTAGCACCCAATGGTAATGGTGCTCATACTGCTTCTTCTGAATGTCACTTAATAATGTGAACTAGTATGATACCTCCAGCCATTGCATTATGCTAGTATAAGTGTTCCCAAATTTTCATATCCATATCACACTTCAAGTATCACAATTTAAACTACTTGTTTATGATACTTTACCATGGGCAGGAAAAGAATTGTTAGTCAAAAGAGAAGAACTCGGTGCACCATGGGCCAAGTCCCAAGAATGCAGGTTGCTGCAGCTGCACTTAGTAGGCTTCTTTGCATGAGTGTGAAGAGAACAGAGAATTTACCTCTAGGGATATAGATATTTGCTGACTTAGTAAGTATTTTAATTTTTAGAAAGAGTCAGGCACAACAAATTCCTCTGAATTATGAGAAAGCAATGCAGAGAATTTTATATTAAGCTGTATCATAATTGCTTTAACAGGTTTTTTTCAAATTACAGATGTCTAAGAATTATATATTCAAAGCTGTTCTTAAATCCCATTAGTCTGTTACTGAGCTCGTAGTATTGGAAAAAATGGTATAGTGGTCCATAAATTGTGGAAGAATTGAAAGATTACAGAAATCCTTTTACAGTGTGTGTTTTAACCATTTTTAAGAATAGAAATTATCCTTTTCATAGATGCCTGCTTATTAGAATTACAAGCTGAACATTGTTCTTTAAGCCTGCAAGTATATAATCACAAGTTTACTATTCATGGTATGCATATATTATACATTTTTCTAGAACAAATTATTTTTAAAATCTTTTAAAACTTTCCCCCAAAACATCCAATGACAAGATTATACCTATATCATAACGGGATACAAAATGTCACAATTGCCAAAGAAAGCTATTTTTAGTATATAGAAACTTAGAGTGCTGAAAAATTAGATTTTTGCTGTGCCAAATCCCCTTTGACACAGGCAAATGCCTGTTAACATAAGTGCAATAGAATTCATGCAGACGAGAATAAATGCTTAATATTTTGGCTCAAATTTGTTCATTCCCCATTTTCATACTTAATGCCTACTAACAGAGCAAAAAGACCCCTTTATTATCTGCAGAGGGCTAGTAAGATATTTAGCTAAAAGGAAACTCATCCTTGTAATCCTCAAGCTGTTTGCTGGGGCTTAATTGACTGTTTACTTTCTTCTCTTTCCACAGATTCTGTTTTAAATGATTTTATTATGATGCACTGTGTTTTTATGCCAAATAGTCAGCTCTGCCCAGCCTTGATGGCACAATATCCTTTTGTAAGGGAAAAGTTGCATCCCTTTAACAGCTGTTACTTGTCGGAGATGAGACTGAACCTTCTGTCTCTCAAGAATTACATCATGTTTGTGGGGGCAGTGCCTTGTGGGTAGGTTAGCCTGACTAACAGCTGGCCATAGCTTAACAGCTCTGAAATTAATGGAGCATTAGAACTGGATCTTTCCTGTGCTAATTACTATTCCAAGGGAAAGAAATGTACTGTACCTATACCAGAAAAGTGGAATTACATAAGAATTTGGATTACCCTGCCTGTATCTTTTCTGTCTTTCTTGTTGTTTTGCTGAGCTACAACATCTAGATTATCATGTTTTAGTGATTTCAGTGGTCCATTTTACAGATTGCAAGCTGCAGACTGCCTCAAGCAAAAGGGTTCCTAAACTAGTAGAATGAGTAAGTAGTTCCTAGGTGCTATAATAATTATTAATTAAAAAAAAAAAAATTAATAGTAGTCTATAGCAAATGTTAACAAACTGCAAGAAACTTCAGTTGCATTTGACTGCTTAGTAGATGAAAGCTTACAGCAGATGGCACCGAGAGCTAGAGGTGATGCTCATACTCTCTGCAGGTTTTACAGAAGGAGTCTGTGAAATGTCCATCAGTCAGTTACTGGCAGGTCATTTAGTCTGGGGAGCTGTTGGGCACTGAGAGTTTTCCTTGTGCACTGTGACTCGAAGCTATCAAGTGACTGGGAGCATTAAATAAACATATAATAGTTTCTGTTTTATAGAATTCTGACAGGGGTATAATAACTTCAATTCCCTATTTGTTTTTTTAGAATCAGATTGGTGTGAAAGTGTGCTTTCCTTGAAGCTTAGTGGGGCGAGTGACAGCTGGGAAAGCTAACACCCTGAGAGCATCCTGTCCTTGTCTGGCAAGCTTGAGAATCCATTTGTGTTACTTGTAGCAAGGACAGTAATTGTTTGGAAACCTTTGGACCCATAAAACTGGTCTGCAGAAAATTGTTCATACACCTGAAACAAACACATTTTCCAAAACCACATAGTTTTGGATATCAAAAATATTATGAAATGCTGTTACTGACGGCTTTGAGAGGGGAAGAAAAGGACAACACATTTTATGTCTGACTTTTTTTTTTCCTGATTTACCTAGCTCATATTATTCAATCAGTTCATTTGAGTCTCACGCTTGTCTATCCTCAGTTATAATAGTATATCTCTGATATCAAATAACTGGGAAAATCAGACATAAGCAAAATGTACTTCATTGTTTATAGGGAAAAAGCTTTTCTGAAGATCAAAGTGATAGTGTCACTTATGTATATGTATTCACTGTGATGAAATTTATTCTGGAGGGGAGGGTAAGTCCATGGCCTTAAGTGGGTCATGGCAGGCATCGTGCTAATTCTTTTCAGAGAGGAGAAGGAGAGCTGGAAGTAACTGGTATCCCACTGCTTTAGTGTCAGCTTTTTTCCCGGAGCTGAATTATTGTTTATTTGGTCAATTTTGAATATGGAAAATCAAACTGTGCTCTGTTGATTGTACCATTTAAATGTATTGTTAGAGTTGAAAGGTTGCTAACAAAGCTCATCTTTTTTGAGCAAAATCAATCTACAAAAATGTTAGCTGGTGCTGTGAGACTAAGGAGAGATTAGTTATGCTCAGTGATGAAATTAAAACAGAAAAAGAAAAAAGAGAAAGGTGATTCAGTCAGGGACACTGTTTTTGCTCCAGCTCCCAATTTTGAATCATACAGGTCTATTTTCCAACACCCACTTAGGGTATTAGCTGGCAGTATGCAAGTTTGAGTAGAGCTAGACCACTGTTGGGCTTTCGAGCACAGTACAGGGTATAAATTATTTGGGTTTTCACTTCTTTTACAGCAGCGGTTTGTCATCTCTAAGTTTCTTAATCCTGAAAGGAATGGACAGGCACACCATTTCAGCTAAGTAACAACATGGCTTGCTGTGAATTTAGCACTTATACTGTGCTGTCCCTTGGTACACCACTCTTTTTTAGTCATTAAAGTACAGAGATCCTGCAATATTTTTTTAAAAATCACATACTTCTTTTTTATAGGGAAGCAAAAGGCATGCTCCCCAATCCTGGATCAGGACATCAGTCCAGTGTGTTGCACTCATGCCCCCATTTCCCTCTCAGCTTCACAGAGACGGACAAATTCACAGATTGTCAAAGGGAGTCAGGACAAAGTCTCAATGAAAACTTGAAATAGAGTGGCACCTCCAAAAGTGCACTTGGGATAGTGCAAGTGTGTGAGGACGTGCAGGTGCGCATCTTTAAAGGACCACTTTCTTATGAACTACTTATGGAGTAGAAACTCCTCTTCTGCTCTCTGTAGATGATACTCCTTTAGCATGTTTCTGTATCAATGTTTTGTGGACCTTCTTACCATTGTTTTGGTTTGAGCCAGCAAAATAGTTTGCCTTCTACTCTAGTAATGGATGTTGAATTTGCACAGCTCCTGATGTGGTTAAGTGTTCCCACACAGGGAAGAACACACTTCAGAATTGCTTCCATTTCCTGGCATATGCTAGACATAATCAGAGTTACAGATTATGTAATTATGTACAGATTACAGAGTTACTCTAACCATTTTGGTCTTGATAAATATTTTACAATTATCTGGCACCTGTTGCAAATATGTCTGTTCTACTTCAGCTTGCAGTCTGCAGTGAAGCTGCATCCTGTAGGTCCTGTAAAAATGAGAGAAGTCTTCATTGACTTTCCTTGTGATAATGTTAATAAAAGAGCAATTAACTTAAATGAGTAGTAAAAATACAGAAAAACTACCAGTGCCTGTGGTGAGTCAATTAATAAGAAAGTACAGATACATTAAATAATTACAGTGTTTGAAAGGTAAAAATGGCATGAGAAAAATGACTCAGTGGAATATTAAACTTGCTCCCTGAGACATTAGAGCACATAGTTTACAATGTATTATTTACTTCTTATGACCCTTTGACTTATTTACTGCTGTAAATATACTGATGTGTTTCGTTCTTGAGTAACTGAAAACCTTTCTGCATGAAATTAAAATCCAGATTTCTGTAAGTTTGTCAGTCAAATAAGCACCCCAGTAACCCTGATAGCATGTCAAATCTCTGCAGGGGTTTTGGGCAGGAAGGATCATTTGGAAAGTGTGAGTTAATAGATACTTTTTCCCATTATATTTTTCAAGTATATGTTAGAGAAATGCTTCTAAATGAGACACAATAAATATCTTAGATAATTTTGATTTTAACTAATTGTTAAATTTTCTAATTAATAGTTTAAAATCTTTTGCTGGAGCAGCTAAAAGTGCACCTTGAAAGGATGGTGGACTTTGGTGTGAGTGAAAGAGTGTCAGTATTTTAATAATAGACATTGCTATATAACTGGGAATAGTATCATTCATGATAATCCAGATTCAGAATTTTGGTATCTGGGAGTATCTATCTTTGGTATCTATCAACTTATCTGGAGAAAAGTTGAAGATGTAACTGCACTTGTTTTGTGGTTACTTCACATTCAGCCATCAGTTTCTTAGGAAACAGTTTAAATATATATTGTTAACCTCTGATCAGTGAGAAGTAGGCACACAAGTTATATCCCATTTCTGCTGGGGATTCTTATTCATTTTGGCATAGGTTAAAGGCTGAAATTATCTCAGTTTATTGCCCATTGTGCCTTTACTTTTTTCTTGCTTTCTTCCTTTCAATAAATGTTACTTTTGGCCTTTTTGCTATTTGCATATTTTTGTAATGTTGTCACTTCGTCATGAAAAAGGTCAGTGAAATGTTTCCCAGTTTTTCTTACTGTTTATCACAGAATAACTGTCACAAAATATTGTGTCCCACATACACTTTATTTGATAGAGTGGAAACTTCTGATTTCCTCATATGTAAATTGAGGCTACTACAGAATTTATTATTTTACTCCATGTCTCTATAGCCATTGTAGGCTGTAAACTTCCAGGTCCCTCTACCACAGGGGGACTGAGGTTCACCTTGGGTTACAGTAACTTCTCAAAATAAAAAGAATAACACTGGTGCTGTGCTTTGTTCTGGTAGTCTTCCTCACAAATGGGAGACTGGAATTGTTAATAAACACAAAGTGACATTTTTCTTTTCCTTCAACTGTCTCCAAAGAAGAACAAGGAGAAATATCCTTCTTCAGTCTCCATGGTTAAGCCTATTCTCTCTTGTTCCAAGTGTAATTTCCGTTCTGCTCCCCTACAGCAACTGTCTCCGTGGTGGGATTGTGATCATTCCTGTGCTCTTCAGAGAATTCACTGTCTTTTTACTTTTTAGTAGGAACGAGAATGGTTTGCAATTCTTTATGCTAGTGGCAGTCAGAAATGAAAAGTGTATGTTGGAAAGTTATGTTTGAACGCCCTGAAAATGGTTTGTTGGAAGTCAGTTGTTTGTGAATTCATACTTGTTTTGGTATTTTCAATCACTGAGCATTTTCCTTGACACCATGGCACCTATCATGCCCAGCCTTCCCAGGGTACAGAGCAGGAGAAAATGGATTATGCCCTGAACAATAAAAGAAGAGTCATTCGACTGGTTCTGCAGTGGGCTGCTTTATATGGAGATTTACTACAAGAAGATGAAGCAGCAATGGCCTTTTTGGAGGTATAAAGGAATCGTATCATTGTACTGAAAACACCTACCAAGCAAGATAAGCTGAAAGCCAGTTCCCAGCTTGTAGAATTCTGTTATGAACTAAAGAGAAGTAGGTCATTTCAAAGTGCAAACTCATAACTCTGTTTTCTCAGTTTTAGCTGCAAACAGTATATGCACTACAGTAGTGCTTGAACCATTGTCAGCCTCTGGACCTTTGAAAATATCTGCCAGAGTTGCAGACACCTTTCAAAGCACTGCATGGGTAGATTGCTTTATTGCAATAGATGAATTTGCTTTTTTTAGTATTTTCTTGTGGATAGTTCAGAGGCTCTACAGGTTCAACACTGAAACTGTTTATGCCTGCCTGAGGTGTGCTAAGAAAGAGCTAGAGGGTTCTCACTCTACAAAACCAAAAATCATTTCCATTGGAATGAAAGCTGTACTGCAGCTACTTGAACTTAAGATCTTTGTCTTTGGAACCTGTTTGATCCCTTAAAATCATTTCATTCTTCAGACATTGGTTGTGAGGTCTTTGTGGTAGGTGCCAGATCGTTGTGTTTCTAAGGTAAGATGCCAATGTCATGTTAAGTTGTCATGATTGGCATTATTATATATTGTGTTTATGGAGCACACTCCCATGTGTTACTGGCTGAATGGAAATTCTTGCCCCAGAGAGTTTAAAACTGAATCTGAGATAAGCATTAGGAGAGGGGAATTGAGAGGGGACAGATGACAGATGACAGATACAAAGCAAGTCCACATGATGACAGATATAAGGCAAGTCCACATGGCAAAGCTGTGCATAATAGACAGGCTTTGGAGAGAGGCATAAAGTCTTTCATTAGTCCAGAAGTTAAAGAACAATTAGTAGCTGCAAGCACATAGATCCTTCTTTGGGTCAGTTTTATATAGATGTGGTGGGAAGAGGTTTGAGTAGGGTTTAAAAGAGGGTATTTGTGTAGCAGACTGGGGTAGCTGTGAGTCAACAACTCTGTAGTGAGTGAACCACTAAGGACTATAACATTAGTGGGTAAAAAAACCTGTAATGGCAGATTATTTGTGAATTTTATAGTCTTTATCCTTGGTAATCTGAAAATGCAGTTTTTGCACAAGCAGTCAGTTGTTACAGAGGGAGCTGAAGAGCTTCATCGAGCTTCCCTTCTGCATGTCTAATGCTTGCTTTAAATCAGCAGGAGATAAAACAAGTAGAAGTAATAGAGGGTTGGGCCCAGCATGTATTCCTCTATGCAGATTATAATTCTTTGTAATCATTAAGATATCAGATGTCATCTCTTAATCCTCTATCCCGGGTACTGCTCATTTACACTTACAGTTATTTAAAGACTTTTCTGTATCATTTACAGGAATTCTATGTATCTGTATCAGATGATACTAGAATGATTGCAGCACTAAAGGAGCAACTTCCAGAGCTAGAGAAAATTGTAAAGCAAGTGTAAGCATAGTTTTTGCTTCTTTCCTCCCTTCATCCTTTTTATATATTGTGGCAGCCCGTCATACAAGACTGGATGTTAGCATGCAAGCTTGTTTGGATGAATATCTATGGCCCTCTCATATGAGGAGGAATAAGAAATCAGCTACAAACCATTGCAACTAAACTGGATACTTATTTCATGCTTATATGGACTTTGTATAGTGTTTTCCCTGCCTGGTTCATAGATCAGCTGTGGTATCATCTAGTCTTTTCATGTATGCAAACACGAATATATTGATGGTGTAGTTTGACAAGTAGTCCATGTTCTATAGGTGATTTTGTACACAAAATCTTCCAGGTATTATTTAATTATATATTCTATGCTTTGCCTTTTTATAGTTCTGAAGAACCTAAAGCACCCCAAAAGAAGGTAAGATAGTTTATTTACCCAGTTTCTAAAGTAAAAGCTTTAGCACAGCAAATCCATAAGCACCTTCTCATTAGTAATCATGGATATATTAAAACAACACATTGAGCAATAGCTTTTAACATTGTGTCAAATTTAGCATCGCTACTCCTTTTCCTGATATTGATAAATGATCTCTTGTATTTCATGTTTACCCTGTAATGTTTATTTTTGCTTTAATGTGAATCCTGATGATTCACTTTCAGCACAAAGTTCTTCTGCAGCTGTTCAACACAAGTGATGACAGAGCACAGAAACGCCAGCCTATCAGGGGCAGCGACGAAGGTGAGTTCCTTCTCTGCAAAGTTTTCTTGAGCCACTGAGAATTGGATTAAATTTTTCCCTCTCAAAAAGAAAAAGTCTAAAAAGAAATAGAAGTACCTACCTACAGTTTTGAAGCCTGGCTTGAAGCAAACTCTGTCTGCTTTTGCTAGCCCAACATTGTCCATAATTGATTTGAAGTGCTCTTGGTCTTTTCCTGCAGTTGCTTGTGCTATCAAACACTGTGCTTCCTCAGAGGAAGATGTAAAAACCTTAAAGTAGGGAACGAACAAAACAGGTAAGAACCAGTACAGGCAGTGTCCATGCAGGTAATGGCAAGGCAATTAGTAGTAGGTGCTGAAGGTCATGTTGGAGGCTCTGTCTCCTCTGTGTAGTTTGAGCTAACATGTACAGCTGTTCCTTTGGGAGGTAGTAGTGGAGCAGATAATCATTATGTGGATCTCTGTCCTGTGGCGTACAGCCTAGAAAACAAAATCTGGTGGTTTGCCTTATTGCTATTGTTTGATTCTCTGAAGTGATTAAGTAAAATTTACAGCAGTGTGTCAGAATACCATTTTTGGTTGTACTGGCTTTTCATATTGTCCTTTACTTTAGGCAGGTTAAAGCACTGCTATGTAAACAAAATCCTGAGCTCTGCTGATGAGATTGGTTAATTCCAAACAAAGACACATGCCCTTTTGTTGCGGACACCTTTAAAACTCATAAATCTGAGGATTTCTTTGCAACTGCTAGTGCCAGTTTTTCAATGGTTGTTTTGGTGCATCTTCATCACAGAAAATTGCTTCTGCTTCAAGGTGTTTGATATTAAAGGATAGCTCTTGCTAGGGAACAACAGTAAAAATAAGGGAACAAAATGCAAGGTCATATAGCTGAGAAAGCTGGTGGCATAAATCAAACCAATGTTGAGAGCATTTTCAAAAGCTGGATATAACTGTGTATGAACAGCAGACATCCTGCCAGGCAAACAGCTCCCGTTGTCCCTATTAGTGTTTCTTCTAGGTCTACAAAGAGCAAAATAGTTGCAGCTGCCAGGGAAGAGCTACTTGGGTCTGTGTGGACAGGCAGTAACTGCCCCTTTTGAATGGCTGCACCTTTCTTACTTGTAGGGCAGGCAGCACAGGGAATATCCATGGACAGCTGTAACTGCTGGGGCTGCTTGGCTTAGCTTGACAGCTGAGCTGAAGGGAGTTTTGCTAACTTCTTCTGTCTTAAATTCATGTCACTTTGGGCTGCCTTGCTTTTTGCAGGCTAATGTACTATCATATTGTTTTCTAGACAGCTGTATTACACTGTGAGACAATTTGTACTGTACACTCAAGTATGTTCTTATTGTTAGGCTATTTTTCTTCATCATCTACAAGATTCTTGATTCAGCAATTACACACTTGCTTGTAAAAAAACAGGTTGCAGCACAGTTTAAGTTCTGATTGTAACCAAAATTGATATTGTAAATATGAAAATTATTTTCCTGTAATTAAGAGGCTTTGCAGTCCTTTTTCCTGACTCTTGAAAGGAAGTGTTGATTGAAAACATTATAATAGTTGGAATATAACAAAGTGCTAGATTAAATTGGCATCCATAAATAATGTAGCAATACCGAAACACTAGTACTTTGTGGTTTACTTAAAAGCTCTGGGAAATCAGAGGTTTCTATACTAGAAATTGTAAAATATCTGAGGAATAGGGAGCTATCAAAACTGTAGCAATTTACTTCATTTGTGAGGAGTGGCTGCTGAAGTGAAAGTAGTTTGTACAGTAAAGCCTCTGTTTTTTACCTGTGGCATACACAGCACAATTTTTTTTCTTTAGTTCTGTTTAAGGTGTACTGCATAGACCAAACCTATACAACTATCCGGGTGCCAGTGTCTTCCTCTGTGAAGGAAGTGATCAGCGCAGTGGCAGATAAGCTGAGTTCTGGAGAAGGCCTCATCATAGTAAAGATGAGTTCAGGAGGAGGTACTGTATTTGCATTGTCTTAAACACTTTTCTCGGTGAAGCAGAACGCAGGAAGGGATTGAAAGACTAATTCAAGTCAAGGATTTTATATCCATGTGCATGTTTGGCTGATATACAGGTTCTGTCTTAGAGGTAAGTATTTTCCCTGCTGCAGGCACAGACTGGAGCTCACATGAGAGACAGGAGAATGGAAAAGCCTGTGTATATGCATGTCACAGAGCAGAGCTACCCCAATGTTCCTTCACTGTAAGACTTGTAAGAGTTTTTTAACATCAGAAATAGGAGATAAGCATGGATAATGTCAGGCGAGACAAAAGAATCTGCAACAGCAGAAAACACTGCAGTGCAGACATTGCAGTAGTGGTCACTACTATTCTGGCTGCTTTGTTCATGCAAAACACTACTGAGCAACTTAGTGCCAATCCCACTGACCTGGTGTTCACGAAGGGTCAGTAGTCAGGGTCACAGTCACTAATAATAAGCTGTGGAAATGGGAGAGTAACTGCAAGGTGAATTCAGTATGGCTGTGTGGAGACACACAGAGCTAATGAGAGCTGTGTTGGAAGGTGTTTTTGCAAACAGTGATGCCTGCCAAAAACTGCTCACTTCCTGAGGACTGATGCCAGGCAGCTCTACTTTTTGCAGTTGCAGCAATTTTTTATTGTCGGATTTGCTGACAGCCAGCGCTTGCTGGAAGAGGCTGCTTTGTAAGTTACTGCTTTACCTGTGATGTGATGCTCTTTTAGAACTGCTATAATGAGATATGAATACAGTTGGGTTTCATCACCTCCTTATGCAGTTACTGTCTTCCAAGGCAATTTCTGTTAAGAATAGCTCTCCAAATGCTCACAGATCGGATAATGATGAATGGAGTCCGTAATTATGGCTGCATTTTTGCTGGTAGTTTCTAGAGATGGCAGCACAAGCTTCTTGACCTGTCTGTACAGTCGGGGGCTGCGATTCTGGTTCTGTATTCCAGTTCTGTAGGAGACTGATTTGGGCTGAACTTGTCACATTTCTTCAATAAAGAAGACCTCGTGGTCATCTATTTTGTATCCTAGACATCCATTTACTGCGCAAAATTTGTCCCCAGATCTGTGCAGCTGTTGGATTGGTCCTGCCGTAAATTCTACATATATATAATAAACAATCTTCTGTTTCATGTTTACAGAAAAGGTTGTGCTTAAACCTAATGATGTTTCAGTGTTTACAACTCTCAGTGTTAATGGACGGCTGTTTGCTTGCCCACGTGATCAGTTTGATTCATTGGTACGTATGGATGCAGTTTTCAGGACATTCAGTCCTTTATTTTATTTGAACACTTGGCCCTTTTTGCACTGTCAATGCATTAGGTAAAAACTAGTGGAAACGTTCAAAACAAAGTGCTTGTCCACAGTGCTGTAGGATGGGGATGAGGCCTGAAATTAAAACAAAGTAATGTTCAAATTTCCTAAACCAGAGTAGAAATCTGTCTGATCCACATGGCAGCACTTGATCCCTGTATTCTCTGTGTCACACTGAACATTTATGAAGAGCTGAATATTGTCACTAAGACATGCAGTAATTCCTGATTACAGAATTATCTCCTCAAGGCCACAGGTTATATTCAGATATATTCTTGAAGATAGATGTTAGCAATTAAAGCATTCTGGAGACTTGACTCCAACAGTAAATTCCTTAAAATCTTTTGTTTCTCAGCCCCACAAAATACTATTCAAAAATCTCAGATGATTCTAAGTAGAATCACAGAAAATATTCCTGGTAGAAAGTCTGTTTTTTCTTACACAGAATTGTTAGCAAGTACTTACCGTTTATACAGTAATTCTAACGATCTCCATGGGGTCTGCTTTTATAGAGTTTGATTTGACTGTACTTTTTGTTCCTTTTATTTCATTAAAAACAAATGTCATTGCCAAGTCATGTCAGCATGAACTCTATTACTCCTAGTCTTGTTTCAGTCTCCTGTATGCTTTTAACAAGCCACTTAGTGTGTATGCCTGATTTCTTTTATAGATATGGTAAAATCTTTGCTTTGCTGCTGCTTTCAATTTAGTAACCAGGGAATGCACATCCAACATACTGTAGTTCCATGCAGAGATACCTCTTGTTCAGTTTATTAAATTCTGGTCTTCCCTTAAGGTTAATTAATCCTGCCAAGTAGATACCCTCATGGGGCACACTACTCTAAAGCAGGGGTGTTGCATCAGTAGAACTATGCTGGGTACTTCTGTATGGCTCTGCATTGCCTGTGTAGCCATAACTTTGGCAGAAAATTGTCATGACTTTCTGTGCCTTTTCCCCTGTGCTATTTACCATGGATCAAGTGCTCAAAATGCTATAGGGAGCTATAAGATACAGGGCTGTAGTGTGCTAGTTTTCATCAACTGGACTGACATCAGTAGGAATTTGGGAGGAACACTCAGCACCTTGGAAAAGGTCTCAACACTGCATAACAGAATACATCATCTTATCAGCTGCATTTTTTCAGAGAGGTATAAACAAATTGAAAAATGTTGCAACCTTACCTGCCTCCCACTTTAATCACGTTCTCATTTCTGGCTGCTGCCTGTGCATGTGTATTTATTCACATTATACTTGGCAATTGCCGTGTGAAAATTGTTCTGGCATAGATGAATTTTCAAATATGCAATGAGTTTACGTCTAAGTGCTTCTTTCCTAGCCCTGGAAAATATGTGTTTGTTATGGTAACAGCTATGTTGTGTTTGTCACCAAATAGGGGAAAAAAGCTGTCTTTCAGACTGTGGGCAATTCTCTTTCCACAGATTTCCACTACTTAGGGTTTTCTACACTACTCTGTCTTAAACTAAATAAATGTTGTGTTTGTGCAAACCCCTATTCAAATCCCAAGACTGGTGGCTGTCCTGATTTTTTGTAGATAATACCTTGCTTATATACACTATTTTTTAAAATTGTAGATGGAGCTTTTAAGGTAATAAAGCCTGTGGTTTAGTTTAATTATTTTTAATTCGTTTGTATGGTGATGATATTTTAAAGACAAGTTTCTCCTAGACTAAAAAGCAAGAACTCGTACAGAAATAAAGCTCCTACATACTGTGTGTTACTGAGAAAGTGATTTGATGTACTAATCCAGTCAGTCCTTTTTCTATTTGTGACACAATATTCTTATTAAAAGGGTATTCATTTAGTAAACTCATTTTTCATATTGTAGTATGTAAATGTGGTCTGTTAATTTTGCAGACTATGTTGAGTTTGTACTCAGAAAGGAGCCTGTTGACAATTTCCCGCTCTGTAATTATCTAACAAAGACCTTATGAAAAATTGAGACACTTGTACGTGAACTCTACTGCCCTCTACTGGAAACATAGGAATTAAAACCTGGGTTCACAGAAGCTTTACTGATTTAACACATTTGAATTTGCAAGAGGGTTGTTTATTAGTATTTTAGCAGTGCTGGTTCAAACACTTTGACCCTAATATATACAACAGACTACTTCAGATCTGACTTGATCTCAAGCCATGTTTTAAATCTGTCTTTAATATAAGATTTACTTGTGTATAAAACTGCTTAGATCACATCTCCATTATTGGGTGGTATGGAAGTGTCTTTCCAAAATGCTTTGCACCTGAAGGATTTAACGATTCTTTCTTATAAGACTGTGTGCATATAATTTTAATTAGCATATCCATGATTTCTTCAACGACAAATAGTGCACCCCTGTACTGTCAAAGAGAGGCTTATTTTACAAATGGTCAGAAGATCTTGCAATCACTGCAGATATCTGAAGTATGGCAGATGTAATAATTCTCATAATTAGAATCAGTAATTTGCAAAAGTATTTGGCTTGTGCTTTGTGGCCTAGTTATTTGTGTATTTGAAAAAGGAAATTGATAACAAAAGCTTTGTGGAAAGACCTATGCTCCTAAACAAACAGCCATGCTTTAGTTAGCACAACACTTACTGAAGTATTTCTTTCTGGCTTCAGATTTTAGAACAATGCTAAAAATAACAGACTGAGAACAGTCTTGTTTATTTCCTTACAGTGCCTCTGAAAAGCTTTCAGAATTTCCCTGACTATCCTGTGCATAGTGGATACTGATTTTGCACAGGGCTTTCCATTCCTAATACTAGGCTGTGGTTAAAAGCAAATTTCAGTGTTACTGTTGCAAACATGCTTAGGAAAGTGGTCACACTGGAAAGCAAAGTCAGAAACGTTATGGAAGAAAAGCACCATTCATGCAACTTAGTATTTCTAAAATATTTTTATACCATTTTTCCATTTGTAGGCACCACTACCAGAACAAGAAGGACCATCTACTGGTACAGTAGGAACATTCGAACTGATGAGCTCCAAAGACTTAGCACATCAGATGACAATTTATGACTGGGAGCTCTTCAACTGTGTGCATGAGGTATGAGAGTTTGTCTGTTCAGCAGATCAGAATCTGTTAGAAAACGTTTAGTTGTACATTGTAGGTTTGTGCATTATTTGCAAAGCTTTCTCTAAGCTTGATTTGCAAAAGTACTGAATAAATACACCTACAAGTTTTGAATTCTTAATTTTATAGGCAAAATGCAAAAATAAATTTCTGAATATGTGGCTCTTCTTGAATTACTTTTGTATGCTTTAAGATATTGGTATTAAGCTATTTATACATAATCTGTAGTTACACTTTTAGTATGCTTCAGCTATTGTCTGCTGGATTTGCAACCTGAATCCTTGTCATCTGTACAGCAATAAATGTAAACTGCAGAGCAAGTTTCAGGCTAGAAACTTACCTGGTCATTCTTAGCCTCCTTCCTCTGTCCAAGAGATGAGATTCCAAAAAATAATTGCAAACTGTTTTCTTTTTCCTAGCTGGAATTGATCTATCACACTTTTGGAAGGCACAATTTTAAAAAGACCACAGCAAATCTGGACTTGTTTTTAAGAAGATTTAATGAAATTCAGTTCTGGGTGGTCACTGAGATTTGTCTTTGCTCTCAACTCAGCAAGCGTGTTCAGCTGTTAAAGAAGTACATTAAGATAGCAGCCCAGTAAGTATACAATCATCTGTGAGCTGGAAATGAGGTTCAGTATAGTCAATTTGTTGTTTTTCTTTTTTATTTTCAGACAACCATCCACAGTAGAGGTGAAAATGTTCTCTATTTGGTAATTCTGTCCACTTCCTTTTAGGGCTCTGTAGAACCTTATTAATATGTATTCTTAATTCTTGTCCTACTCTCCATTGCTTCTTGATCTGTGATCTCTTAGAGCTATGTTTTCGCATCAAACTTGGGAGTTAATACATTTCAGTTCATTAGGAGAATCCTTCATTTACCCTTATATTCCTTAGCAAATATTAATATGTAAATTAGTAAATATTAACAAAGATGAGCCTTAATTTTCCTGAACAAAAGTATTTCTGGTACTGTTCAGGAAGACTGTTCTCAGATGTGCTCCAAGTGGGAAAACCAAGAGAGGAGAGCAAAGAGATGTAACATGGAGATGAGTAGGCTTGCATTAGCTTCAGTCTGCTTGGGATATTTTTCTAATACTTTTGTTTAAAAATGCAACAATATGAATGTCCTTTTCTGTTACTAATTACTGGGTCTGACGTTGGATAGCAGGCAATTAGAATCATCAAATGGTTTTGGTTGGAAAAGACCTTTAAGATCATTGAATCCAACCATTAACCTAACTGCTGAGACAAGTGCTAGACCATGGCCCTAAGCACCACATCTACATGTCTTCTAAACACCTCCAAGGATGGTGATTTAACCACCTCCGTGGGCAGCCTGTTCCAGTGTTTGATAACTAACCCCCTCAGTGAAGAAGTTTCTTCTAATACCTAACCTAAACCTCCCCTGGCGCAACTTGAGTCCATTTCCTCATGTCCTGTTGCTTGTTAGTTTGGAGAAGATACCAACCCCCACCTTGCTACAGCCTCCTTTCAGGTAGTTGTAGAGAGCGAGAAGGTCTCCCGTCAGCCTCCTTTTCTCCAGAATAATCAACTCCAGTTCCCCCAGACTCTCCTCTTGCTGTCTTCTATTCTTTTATTCATAATAAATCTTAACCCCTTTGGAGCCTTCATGACCAAGATGTAGGCCTTGACTCCTTATACTGAAGTCAAGGGGAAGAGTGTGACTGACTTCAGAGGGAGCAGGGGCATGCCCCTGCCCTCCATAGCTACAGTTTTTAATCACTGTTACCCTCTTCCTTCCTTTCCACTTCTTGGTGTGTTTGTTGCATTCATTGCTGCCTGAACAAACAGTTTGCTGAGGTGTTGTGCAGTGAGGAACTGTGTTTAAGTGTTTGTTTATGACTTGGGCATTGTGACTAGAGGCCTTTAGGCAGTCTTATAAAATGAAGTTGTTACTTGCAGTTCAACCATGAGTTGTAACTTTTTTGCATCGTTTTGCATTGTTCTTTACTGTGAGGGTAGTGGGACACTGGAACAGGTTGCCCAGAGAAGTTGTGGAGGCTCCATCCCTGGGGGCGTTCAAGCCCAGGTTGGATGGGGCTTGGAGCAACCTGGTCTAGTGGGAGGTGTTCCTGCTCATGCAGGGGAGTTGGAACTCAATGATCTTTAAGGTCCCTTCCAACTCTAACCATTCTATGTTTTGTGATTCTATGATTCTAAATGTAGTTGTGTGAAGGAAGGGATTACTGTTAGAGCTGTGATGCTGCCCTCCTCCCAGATAATAATTCCACAGAGCTGAAATCAGTGTTCACATCATAAGTCCACAGCAGCAGCGTCCCCTGCGCTGCAGCACTGACTTCCTTCTGTGAACCACTTTGGGCCCTCGGGTCGAATTGCGGTTGGTCAAAGCTGAAAATTTTCAATATCTATTAGTGGGCATGCAGGATCAGGTTTATATTCGGAACAGAGGACAGAATTTACCTCTCTGGTTTCTAAAAATACACATACCGCATATTCCATGACCTCATTCAGGGGAGCACGCCGCCTGTCTGGCGGGCTGTGTCCAGGAGAGGGCAGTGGCAGCCACACACACGGAGGCGCCGGGGTCTTTTCCTAACTCCGGGGCATGAAATGGGAAAATGTTGAAATGTGGTAAATTAAGACACAATAGTAATTTCCATAAACATTTGAAATCAAGTATACTAAAAATTACAGTTAAATATATCCTTAATAACCCGCCCTAGCCCGTGGGTTCCTCAGTGTCATGGGTTTAATCCTATGCTATTTACAACATCTTGACAACCTCTGTTTACTTCCATGTTTCTGGTATCACTACAATGCTAAAAATAAATAGCTAAAAGCGGTCTGCTCTGCTGAGTCCTCTTTGTCTCCTAAAAGCAGAGAAATCCAAAGCACAAGACTTTCCTCTGTACAAACTGAGCGGGCAGGTTTAATTGCAGCCGCTGGAAAGACTGGGAAGTTTTGCCAGGCTGCTGCCCTCTGTGCAGTGCTGCCATGGTAACAGGTGCTACAGCATGCAGTAAAACAAACACAAAGTGCACTGAAGTTAGAGGGGAGAAAGAGCCAAGGAATTGGATCAAAAGATGCAGGCCCGGGCCTTGAAGCAGTATCTTTGAGGAAGTTTTGCTTGTGAAGATCCTTGAGACCTAATGAGAACTTTACCCTACCTAGAAGTACTAGACTCATTAGAAAAGTGTTTGGGGAGAACAGCTCAGTGCTGCACTATTAATCTTAGGCATGACTGGTGGTAACGAGGTGCCTGGCACGTACTGATTTTCAAAGATAACTGTTACTGAGAACCCTGTTCCAATTCTGTGACAGGGGGCTCAGACACTATTGCAGAAGGCACATCATTTTGTGTCTGCCGCCCCACGCACCCTGTGATGTGTGCTCCCTGCCTGCGGGCAAGCCCGGGGCCAAGTGCTGTCTCCAAGTGCTGTGCATATGTGCTTTCAGTTCCAGGAGCCATTGTTGCCTTTGCACCTGCTGGGAAAGGATGTAGAGGTTACCAAGTTCAACTCTTTTCTCCAACCATTGTAGAATTAAACTTTCAAGCAAAGTGGAGAAGCAAAGTATATTTCCTACAGTGAGTTCTTCACCTATTAATTGTATTAGAAAGGACTTGTAGGATGTATTTGCACAAACTCTTATGGATATGCACAAACCCAATTTGTATATATTTCCTGTTTGCAGATATAGCCACAGGCTATTTAGATGCCTTCTTGTGTACCACTATACTTAGACACTTTCTTCCAGGTTTTGAAAATCATTCTTTCCATACACATGGATATGTTATAAGCCCAAAGAGCCTATAAGAAATTTTTGAAGGGTTATGTTTACAGGGAAAATGCCAAGATAAATACGCTTGTGTAAATACCAAGAGGTTTTAACCACATCTGTGTTTGTGTTGGAGACAATGTGCATGTGTGTGTGTGTGTTCACAATTCATACTAACAGGAAGATTTTTCCAATGCAGCCTGTTTTGGAAGGCCGAGGGACATCTGCTCTGAGAACACTGTGGTGCTTTGGAGGATCCACTTTCTAACATTTTACAGGCAGCATATATGCAGTGGAGCAATGCAGCAGTGTTTCTCCTTCCTTCCAGGGGTCCTGTAGCGGGAACTGAGATATTTAATGTAGAGCCTGTAGAATTTACAGAATATTTGGTTTAGAATGTCATACATCTAGATGGATTTTAACAGGCACTTTGTCAAATTACATTACTTAACAGGGTATTTGGCAAAACTTTTCCCTTTTAAAATGAAAGATAGATTTAAATTACATATTGCAGATACATTTGCAGCTGCCTGCTATGTTTGACCACTACTGCTGTGTGGTACTAATTATTTTTACTATTCCACAATTTATTCTCAATGTCACAGGCTGTGGACAGATGTCCCTTTCTGTATTTAGTTGTACCTGGGGAAGAAGTTATCATTGACAGCCTGTCCTGGCTGCTTTTCGTCCTTATTTCCCCTCAGATCCACTAACGAGGCACTCCCTGACCTGCTCTAGTCAGAATAAGTTGGGGTAGCTTCAGCATTTCAGCTTATCTTTGCTAACCTTGCTCACTGTCCCTAATCTGATGTGGGAGAATTTGTGTGAGCAGCTCTGCCAGAAGATCTGAGGGGGCAGCAGTCTCCAACAGACAGGCCATCAGAAGGGAGAGATCATGTTTTCATGCACTCAGCGTTCACACAGTGCAGACACAAGTGAGGCCCAGATCTAAAGGATTCGCCCACTGAATGCATCAAGTCTGCTGAAATGGAGGGACAGAAGGAACAAGTAACAATAGGGTGATATGGCAGTTATGTGGCCGGACAGTAGGACGTGATGATTATACTGATTTTTTCTGGAGCTGAGGATACCTCAGAGGAGCTAAGATCTTCAGCAATGAATTTAAAAATCTGAGAATTGTAGCTTGAATCTTGTGAAAGTTTTCTTGGTAAACAATAAAAGAAGAAGAGATTGAGGTTCTGAAACTGGATGTTGGCAAATCAATTGTGGAAAATAGTAAATTATTTGGAGGAACATAGAGAGAGACACATTTATGAATATAGGCTTTGTTCTCTCTCTTCCCCTCCCACTGAGTCAATGAGCCTCCTGATGCAGTCCCAACCAAGCAGTTGTGGGGACTGTTCCTGTCAGATTGTGTCTACTCCTGCATATGGCATGTTGGTTCTTCCATAATAATAATTCACATGTTCCAGGTTTTCCTGATTAGTAACAAAAGTTCTCCTTTGCATTAGGGATAACAGGTGACCTAGAGTTCCTAGTGCCCAGGATCTCTTTAATGATGCCGGTAGCAAATGGCAGTTCTTTGCTTGAAGCATCCCAGAGAGTCCCAGAATCTACAAGTACTTGTTAGAAATCATATACAGCAAGAAAGGTCACAGGCATCTCTAGACAGCTGGTCTTCTCCCTTGAAAAGACTCAGCTCCCTTATAAACTGCAATGAAGATCATCTAGGGACAGCTTCCAGTGTTCAGTAGTTGTTCAGAAGCTGTCAGCAGGTTCTGCAGCAAATGAGGTTCTAAACCAGTTGCTTCCACTGTTTCTGGTTTTCCCTGGGACTGCATTGAGATGTTTCAGGATTGTATTTCTGGGTGGGGAGGAACTTCAAAGACTCCTTTAATGTCCTTGCAGAAGCTAGTACCCAGTGAAGTGGAAGCAAGAAGTCATTTTAAGAGGGAGGGGAAAGGGGCCTCTAGAGTACGGTGAATTACTCACACATTGGTAAAACAGCGTGCTGCAGGTGTGCCGGCTGGGCTGCCCAAACTCAGTCACCTCTATGCTAGATGCTTGGGTTCAGCTCTCTAAAGGCTGTCATGTGTACTTGTGCCCTGACAGATACATACAACTTAAAACCTGGCCCTTTGTGTTTCAGCTGTAAAGAATACAAAAACCTGAATTCCTTTTTCGCTATTATTATGGGACTGAGTAACGTTGCTGTGAGCCGCCTCTCGTTGACATGGGAGGTAAGTCTTAGCTAAAATCCAATTCCAAGAAGTTTGACCAGGATTTGTGCTTTTAATTAGCAAAAACATTACTTGGGCCTTTATTATTTAGAAAATTAGATCTACTAATTCAGCTCCTGAGAATAAGCCTTTAGCTAATGTTTATTAGTATAGCAGCATACCCATAGATGTGTTCAACTCACAAGCAGTTAATAAGAGTGACAATAGCAGCTTCTACTGATGGGCCTCTCTTCTGTGTGACTTTACTGGTCATTTAGTGAGATCACTCTGTAGATCCAGCCTCTGTTTATACATACTATTTTCTGATCTCCATGTGGACTCTATTGCCCTATTAAAATGTGGGTTTGTCCTAACCAATCCTGGTTTTCTCTCTGACATGCCTTCCCCTACTTACTGTTAGTTTGGTCTTCATTCTCAGAGCTTCCACCTTTTTCTGGGGCTTTGCTCTTTCGGATGTGAGTATATAAAAAGGGTGCAACATCCAGCAGGGTGGGGTAGTAAGCACATGTAACCACTAAGAACATACTGGTTGTCAAAAGCAGTGCAGATTTGAATGTGCGTGTCATTTGTTTATTAGAAATTCAAAGTAGTTAGCAGGACTGAGGTCATTGATGCAACTGAGACCAAAATTTGAACACCTTTAAAAAAGTGCTCTGAAATAGGAGATCAGACTAACGCAACTGAGAAGACATCAGCCCAGTTTTCAAAAGTACATATTGCAAGTGGCATATACAATCAGTGCTAAAGGGAAAGATTTGCATATCAGTTTCTCAAAATAATGACCCTTCCTTTGTGACTACTGAGAGGAATAATCAGGAGACCTGAGACAGTACAGGAGCAGTGTGAAGAGAGAAGAGTAAATTGTATGTATATACTACATACAGCAATCTGAAATGGGCACAGTGGCTGAGCTGGAAGGGCACAGGTGTGGGGTATGAACTTGAGTTCAAGGAACTGCTGTTGCACTCTGGTTCTGTACGACAGTCAATTTATCAAGAGAACCTGCAGCTTTATTTTAGCCAGATATGTATGCAGAATATACTTGAAATCAAACATATCAAGACCTGATTTTTTGCTATATTATCATGCATTTACATTAGTTGCATGCACAAATTAGATATTTGCAGGTGCAAATGTCCAATTACACCACTTATTTCACAAATACCTAATCTGTATGCATATGCAAACTAGGCACACAGTTGTTGACACATATCATTAAAAATTAGACCCTTGCTGTGGCACAGTGTAAATATCTTGCTAGGGTACACACTTCAAATGTAGAAAGTATTGCAAAAAATAATTTCAGCACTATAAAGTCTTCATTAATTTTTAATGTTATCCATTGCTATTAGTAGTCTGATGTAATCAGCAAATATAGAGAATTTTCTTACTAAATCTAGAAGGTTGACATATTCTGAGTGTGCATAAAACATTAGTGTGATCTCTGAAACTAATTCATAACATATTTTATAGTCTTAAAAATAGAATTATTTAATAGATATAAAATAGGGGGGAGAATATTTAGTAAAGTCCATCTCATCCCAGTCACTGCATGATCAACTTACCATAATTTGTGTAGATATTGTGGACTGAAAAACTATTCATTAATTTATACCCCAGGAAGCAGTAGAGGCCCTCGGCTGCTGGGCACATCAAGGATTTGAGCAATAGTTGGTGATATATCAGCATGAACAAAAAAACTTCCTGGAAATGTCCAGGCATGGATTTGAATGTTGCAAGGGCAGTTCATTATAGGTATGACTAATTTAGCTGAGCTACCCCTACACAAGCTGTGTGTAAATTATATTTTCATATAGGCTATAATCAAGGAATGTCCTGAAACCATTGACTTGAACTTTCACTTAAATTCTGAATTCAGTGATTGCAATGTGAGCCAAACAAAAATCTGAATCTAAACATCCCAAAGGAGTAAATTCAAGTTGAGGTTTAAATCGGGATCCAGGTTTCATGGCTGGTCTCGTCTCTATTTATAATCTGGTTGCTAGGAAACATGTTGTATTTTAGATTAGCACATTGTTAGAAATATCTGGCAAAAAGAGCACTTTCCTGACTTAGGGCGGTGGAAGGAACTAGCATTTACAGTAAAATTGCCACACAAATTGGATTTAATTAAAGTTTGCTATTTTTGTTTTTATTAACAGAAACTTCCAAGCAAGTTCAAGAAGATCTATGCAGAATTTGAAAGCTTAATGGTGAATAGCAATAGATCCCTTATTCTATGCACAATCTGAGCTAATTCAGTTTCTGAGTAACTGATTTGAATTCCTTGATTCAGAACATTTTATATGTCCTTGTTTGACTTTAAGAAGTTTATGATCCCATTTTAGAGCTGCTAAAACAAGTATGTATGACTAATAAATTATACTCTTAGGAACCTACTCGGAGAGTGTGGTACTTATGTACCACTCAAAGTTAATCTGGGAACTCAGAAAAGCTTTATCGCATGTTTTGTGATAGTACATATGGGAAATTATATTTTCCAACCTGGATTTTCCAGGCAATACGTTTTAGTGTTAAAACATATGCAAAACTGAATCTGCAGCTGCAAGGGGGGGAGGAAGGATGTGTTTTTCCTTTTATGATCAATTTTTTGGTAGTCATATCTTGCCTTGTTATTTGGCATGAAAAATGTTTGTGTTTGGCAGCTGCATTCTCATCATGTAAGCGGTATGGGAGAATAATAAAAGGTGTCTTAGTTTGCAGATGGAATTTTAAAGCCAGGGGAGAAAAGAATGGTTTTAATAAATGTCATGACATCTAAATTAATGCATACAGTGTCTCAATACGTATAATAATACATATTAGTAATTATTTGATTTTTTTTTCCTTAAGGATCCATCAAGAAACCATAGAGCCTACAGACTAACAGTAGCTAAATTGGACCCTCCAATAATTCCTTTCATGCCACTACTTATAAAAGGTAAGCTTGGATGTTACCAGAATTATTAACATGAAAGTTATTTGTGAAATATTTGAAGAATAAGAGTAGCAGCAACAAAAAGCAAAAATCGATCTCAATGTGAGGTATGATCTTTTTCCTTTATAAAAAGCATGACAGAGAGACAAGAAAAACTGCTTTAATACATCTGAATATCATACCTCAGTTTTACTGGTCTCAGAAATTCTGCAAATTAAAAACTAAATGTTTTATAGCTGCTTTGATTTTTGTAAGGGATAGATAAAATGTTCTGCTGTTTTGTAAGGCCGTGATTCACTAATGGGCTCTTATGTGGGTTTTATATCTATACAGACATGACATTTACTCATGAAGGAAACAAGACATTCACTGACAACCTAGTAAACTTCGAAAAAATGGTATGTATGACACATTTGAAATGAAAATTTAAAAAAAAGACCTCCCTATTCATCTCTTCAAGAGTGAACTGCTCAACAATGAACTTCCAGGGCTAGAGAAAGTGAAGGCAGGATCAAGAGCTGGCAAAATAGTCTGCGTTGTGCACAGTGCCTGGCACCTCTGGGCTTCTGGGAAACCTCACAGAGGTGGAGAAGCAACTGCCAAAATGTTTCCTAGGAGAGGCAGCAGCAGTGACAGGAAGCAGAGCTGTTAGAGACATTTTTTAACAGCCAGTTTGGGATCAAGCTGTGATTTTAACTGCAGGTCCTTCAAACAGGACTGAACTGCCTCAGGCTGCAATAGTTCTGCATTGCTCCTCAGAGAATGAAAGAAGCTTTAATACAGAACATGCACATCATCTTGTTTTCTTCTTTCTTTAACAAGTGAAAGGAGACTTCTGTAACTTGATTGCTTTCATATTGGAAAAGGGAATCAGTGATAGGTTAGATTATGCTCAAATTTTATTTATTTTAAATCCTGCACCTAAACTCTCATTGTTTCAAACACTGTTGTCCAAAACTGCAGGTAGGCAATTTCCCATGGCAGAAATCTCAACTGAAAGTCAAATTGAGAAGCAGTTTTCTTGGTTGCTAAGGCCATGTTCTTAATTAATGTCATTCATGACACCTACATCAGAGAACTAGTGTTAGCCAAGCCCAGCTCTGAGTAGCTGCACTGCAAAACCAAACCTGACTTACTGTTTCCGCAGTAAAGCTCCATTTAGCAGCCATGCTACAGCATACCTACTCTGGCACCTATATCTGCTAGTTCTTAGTATTACAGTAACCAGAACTACTCCCTGGTTATTTCCACTGCACTATGCAGGAGCTTGTCTTACCTGCTGAGAACTGATACCATGGAGGGGAAGAGAGGAGAACTTTCAGCTCTTCTGAAAACTTCAAAGAAAAGTGATCATCACTCTGAGTGAATTCTTGTAGATTTTAGTCTGTAGCTCCATGACAGCCTCTGTCCTAGGGTGAAAATACCTCTCTACTAAGCTGAGACCTTTTTGTGGGTAAATGGTAGTGCTAATGCCTGAGTAAGGGCTTGACCTCACTTTGCAATAATGACATTCTGTAATTGCATACACAGACTGTATTGCCATCTCCTTCCAAAGGCCTTGAGCTTTCTACCTGCAGAAAAGGACCTTTGGACTGCTTGTTCTAATTAGATTGATAAATAAATGTATTTTAGTGTAGATAGTAAATACTTTGGGGAACACAAAGGGATCTCAGACTTGGCTGGAGCACCCCAAAACCAGGAGAGACGGCAACTACATTGCTATAGCCATGGCTATGTGGCTGGTTCTGTGTTCTCCACCTCACTTGGCCTACTTACACATCCTGAGCCAGAAGGGCTGATACATCCACAGGCCTCAGAGCTGCATGCCTGAGGTTCTTCTTTATGCCTGATTATGTATAAAAGCCATTCCAGGAGGCAGGAGCTCTCCTGTGAGCACTTGCCCATAGGCAGAAGTTCAACCCAGGCTTGTCATTTAGAAATGGTTCTGCAGCACTGTCTACCACAGTTTAGCACTCCCAAGGCCAAGAGCGATTTTTCTAACAGCTTAAAGGATCTATATCTAGGCTGCTGCAGGTTTTTCCTTTCACCATAATCTGCACATGGCTTTATCTTCAGAATTATGTTATCTTCAGAACATGGGTTTACTGGTAGCACCCAAGGGTTTTAATTAAAATTTTATACTGCATGAATTGTCACCCATTTTTTATCAGTAATCTGAGCTTTGAGCATTTCTTTTAGGAGGGGAAAGTGAAGATCAATTAATGTATTTTTGATGCCATATATTTTTCAAAGAATTAATATAATGTCTCATGTTGCTCCACAGAACAGAAGGGGAAACATTCTCCTCAGTATTCTAAACCTTTCTTCAGTTAGTGCTCCACCTAAAAGTTCACTCTGCTTTTTCTCCAGGCCTTACTACAAGTGTATCTTTTGTCTTTGTAATGTTCTTCACTAGCTATTCTGCATGCTCCTATAGTGTTTTAACTGCTTCTCTCAAACCATCACTCTTCAAAGCAACACGTATTCAGATTCCACCCACATAATTCATTCAAATCCTGAAGTGGACCTGGCAGTTTTTAGCCTTTTGCATGTGTCATCAGGTCAAGCAAAGAAAAGCCTCAGTTACTACTGCCTACTTGTGTTAAGCTTACAACTGTCTTACCCACACGTTATTGCCAGATATTAACTAAGTGAAGACATGACCACTCAGCCAGATAACACTCAGATAAATTAAGCTCTCTTTTACATAAGTATAAACTAAAGGTAGATCTGTGATACTATTCTGGCATTTTCAGGAGAAAAGCAGAAACCAGACTTCCCCACAGGAATTGGGTGCTGCCTATTTGTTCTGCATGATTTTCTGTCACAGGCAAACAGAGATACCTCTGAGTATTGCTGGGAGCCACTCTTACTCATCTGTCTAAAACACCTTTGTTCTTGGGAAAACGATTTCCCTTGATCCATCCTAACTTTCATGCTAGCTGAAGTTTATGAATAAAAATATCTGAGCAGTTGCCACTGGTGGTGCCATTTGCCACTGGAGGAGGTGGGTCCCTCCATCTCTCGTGTAAGCACAGTGATGAAACCGAGAACAGCCTCTGGCATCATGTCTGCATTCTCACCACAGAGCTCTGATCCCGACAGCTGATGTGCTGCTGACAACTTTATTCCTGTTACTGGCAGCCAAAAGTAGAAGTTTGATCTAGTGGCATCTCTTCAGCTGAAACAGCTTCCATTAAATCTTTAATGTTTTCTGTTGTTTCTGTTGTTTATCTTAAATGATGCATCTTAAAACAAACACGCAGGAACTGTCAGAGAGTATCTGAGCCAGCAGTTCCCCAAGTGCCAGAAACAGCGAGGCCTGGTTTCCTAATCATTTGTGTTTCATGGCTGCTTGAGCTCTGCTCAGAGCTTTCCTCGTGGCTGGGGCATGTGTAGTTTCTTCATGGCTGCGGAATTCTGTGTGAATCTGCTTCTGTCATAACATCGGAACTTGCACTACAGCCTGTTCTCTGAAGGAGATGGGAGAACAGGGTGCTTACACAATCCTTCTCTTGTCCACAGCCATCTATTTTTACAGTAAATTGGTAGGAGCTTTCATATGTTTGAAAACTCTGGGTTCTTTTTTCAAGTTTAAAAAAATTATCTAGAAGAAGGGAAAAACAAAGAGGTTGTTAAGCCCCATTAGCTAAAAAGTCAAGCTAAAAAGGAAAGGGGTTGAGTCAGTTTTTTACTGCTACACTTCCTATAAGTGATCTTTTCAGAGGTGTAGTGACAGAACTGTGATATTGGCAGTAGAGGGGGGACATGACTCTGCAGAGCATTGCTGAGCTTTACCTGCTGCTGCCTTCTTCTTCCCTTCCCCTTCTCCTGATCACCATGGATGCCTCTTATTTGGAGGGGGCTGTGAGGAGTGGAAGGGCAGAGACAGCTAGCCAGGGAAGAGAATACCATGTGTGGTAGAGCCACAGCTATGTCTAAAGAGGGAAGTTTGTCACCAGACCCATTTGGTTTGTACATGTTGTGGGCAAACAATATTGAATGTATCAGAAATAGGTATACTCTTTGTATTTGCCTTGTATTTGTGCTATTTACTATGTCATTTATTGCATGAAGCAAGGAGGGGGATGGAGGAAACAAGCATTTGGCCTTACAATCCAGCCTGAAACATGTTATTTATACATCTGTCAGTAAGTAGACAGAATAACTAAATTACTAGCATTAGTATGTAAGACTTTACTAAAAGGCTTTGTCTCCACTACCAAACAAGACTTGGATTTAGAGGAGTACTGAAGGTCTTTTACTTATCTCACTGTAAGAAGCTGATGGAGACAAGGTATAAGCTGTTTCCACTATGGTGTCACTCAGATATACCTTCTAGGTTGGCATATAATCCATGACCTTGTGTGGTAAAAATTTTACTACCTGCATCATTTCTCCACTATTGAGTTGACAGTAGCTGTTAGTTGAAGTACAGTAGAAGACCCGTCTAGGTAAAAACTGAAGACATACTTGTCACAGAGGAACAAGGAATTAATAGGCTTGTAAAGTTTTTAAATGCTGTAGTTATAATTTGGCAAGTTGAGGACATTTGAGATCTGCAGGTAGGTGAAGGATACACAGATGTCAATAGACAGCAAACACAATTAGCTTGTGATCTAGAATACACATTTGTCTTTTAGATCCATTAATGACCCTCTTTTCAGGTGAAAAAGAGCCCCCAAGGCTGTCAGTAGTATTATTTCCTATAAACTCTGTATGATTTAGCAGATACGGGACAACCTGCAGCGCAGTATATGGCAATACTTGACCATTCAAGTCACACCGCTTTTATAGCTATAAATTCTGAAAAAAATTAAAAGCCCTTTCCTAGGATATTTTGTACTCTTTGCCACTTACTGATTTGCACTTTTTTCAAACCTCAGCTGCATAATCCTGCACTCTGACTGCCAGTACAGAATTTTGTATTAAGAGAGAGAGAGAATATGCAATTATTTGGGAACTTTATCGGTGCCATTTCTTGAATCATCAGACAGCCGAAACAAAGATCACGTTCCATGGCACCATCTCCAGCAAGTCTCAGAAATGGCAGCTGTAGAGGGAGCAGAAGTCACGAAAGAGCTCTGGAAGTGCTGGCTTGCCATGGCAGCACAAGAGAGTGCCATGGTGCTGGCCACTGATGCTTCCTTTTGTCAAGCATCTTCACCCTTCAGGTGTGAAATGAGGATTAGAGGATCTGTGCATATTGGTTTTCAGGTTTTGTGGAGATGAACAAAAGGGAAGTCACACTCTGATCCTTATGCAAAAAAAAAAAAAAAAAGGCTAACATCTTTTCATTTTTGGAACATAAAGATTATGCAAAAAGTGTGTGACTAAAGCCCTTAGTAGTTTTCTATGGCATATATGAATATTTATAACTTAGAAACCTGGGTTTGGAATGGATTAGAATATAATATGCTGGCCTGCTGCCACTGTTCCAGACTGTGTAAAACTTGAAAAGGTATTGTTGTGTATATATATAGCATGCTGGTAGTAGTGGTTGCTTATTATATTATGCAGTTGGTTCTATTTCAGAAAGGTCCACGTTCACGTTTGTATGACTTTTTGATAATGGTCTTTCTTAGCACAGTGAGTAAACAGAGGTTAATTTTTGCAGGCATTAACTTAAGGTAATCCTCTATTTGAAGAAAAATTCTAAAGACCTGGCAATTAAACTTCCCTCTGAAGATTTTCTTTGTACGTGTTTCCAGTTTTCTTGAATCAAAAGAAGACAATCCAATTTATCTACAAGATTCAGGAAGGGAAATTCGCTTTGCTTCATAACGCTGTTTTTCTGTTTACTGTGCACCTCCAAAGAGGAGATCTTTTGAGTTTATATTAGACAGTACAACAGCACCTGGAAAAAAGCAATGTGAAAGAAGCTCTTAAAGGACACATAATGTTCCAGAATCTCCCCATTGGGTTGCAATGCTGTCTTCTGGCCACAGTTTCTCCAGTTATTCTGCCTTAACACCCACTGCCTCATTCCTTTGTGTTTCATAATTGCCAAGATACTTCTGAATGCCCAGATTGAATGAGATTATCATCAAGAATAGGCAAAATAACTCCTTAAAATGAAGCCTGTCAGCCAACTGAAGGAAGCCAGGCAGTTCAGCCTTTAACCAGAAGTCAAATGACTTCGTTGCCTGTAATAGCCCATATAATGAGAAATTCTGAAATAGTGAAAAATTTTTTAAAACCTTCACTACAAACCTAATTTTTCTTTCAGTACACTACAGCATCGCAGTACTTATTCTGAATGCTATACCTTTTTTTGGAACAAATTCCCCACATAAAGAAAAAAAAAAAAGAGTAAAATTATTTCACAGAACACGCTTTTTTTGATAAATCTAAGTTTTCACTTATGAAGCTTAATACTGAACTAATCCAACACTGCGCTTACAGTCTAGCTCCAAAGATCATTATTAAATGAGGCTTCAAAACCTAAACACTTGTCAGTGAACACATGCCCTCACATGCTCATTTTACACTGTCATTTTCCAGGAGGGCTGCATTTGAAGCTAAAATACATATGAAAGGGAAGGCTCTTTATTAGTGAGTATGTTCTAGAAATGGCTTTGCTGTTAGGAACTGATGGTCTTAAAACATGTACATACTGCGAGGTGTTCTACATGAGAGTCCTTTTACTTTTTAATCTGGGAAGGAGGTATCAAAGAAATGCACATTGAAGGGGCTGATTTTAATTCTTAGTTAAGGCCCAAGCAAGGGAAAGGGTTCTCTGAGTACATGTAAATTACACTCATCTTCATTTTAAGCCTGTGTAAATGCAAATCACACCCTACATATGAGGGTAACAGCATTAAAATTATATTTTCATTCATATGACTGCTTTTATTGGCATGTGTCTTCACACTCAGGCACAGTTAGGTGCTTCATTTAAATGATGATGAAATACAGTGCTTGTTCTCTGATTGCATCCCATCTTTTCTTTCCAGCGCATGATTGCCAACACTGTCAGGACAGTGAAATTCTGCCGAAGCCAATCTTTCAGTAAGTGTATTACAACATCTGCACAGTCAGCATTATCATCAGTAGCTACAGTAATTACAACTAATTCTGTGTGTACCAGAGTTGAGAAGCCTGGTTTCTAGTGATTCTTCCATGTTTGGATCCTCCAGTGTTTCACAGAGTGAAATATCCTTTAGGAAGCTCTAGTAAGCCCCATCTCCTTCATCTCTTTTGCAAGTATGTGAAGGAGCTAAATATCTGTGAGGTCTCTACACACCTGTCAAATTAGAAAAGGTTGAAATTAGCCACTGGGTTCAAAAGTGGTTGAAATGAGGCTAGCAGACAGTGCGACACAGATACATTCAAGATACTTGCTTGGATAAACCCTGTTTTTATAAGAAACCAGGCCAGAAACATGATGTTTATAAACGACAGAACTGCATCAGGTGATGAACTTAAAACCTGTTTGTTGGTATCATTACCAGAACTTACTCGAGGCCATGTAAGATGACAGAGCTGTGTGGTCAAACAGGCTTGCTCTGTGGGTTGTGTTGCACTGTCAGCCCCAGTCCACACTGGTCCCAGCATTTCCTCAGCCCTTTATGCATTTTGCCCCACAGCAGCCTTCCTCTTTCTCAAAGAACAGAATAAATAGTATAAACCAATATTTTTTTAAGAAAAATAGTTTCTTTCCATCTGGGTAAAAGCTTAGCTCTTAGAAGATCAAGTTAAAGGAGCTTTTTTTTTTCTCCCACCGTCAAGGTTTTTTATGGCTATTTACCTTTTAATTTGAATGTTTTAAGCACTAGCTTATATATGTTATTTAGAAATGGAAGTAGATTTTCACTATACATGATACAACAAAATGTCAGTATGTAGATGTACTGTGTCTAAGTCCTATGTTTTTTATACATATAGTAGGTGCTTCAGTCTCTTTTTTGGAGAACTTACCTCACACATATTCAATAGGTACAATGCTGTTATATTAAGTAATGTAAACGGGTAGTAATTTTTGAGGCTTGAATGGAGCAGCCACTAAGCAGTACAGTGTTACAGATACTGAGCTAGAAACAGGAATATTTCATGAAAGGAGGCATAAATCAATTGTATAGTTTTAAATCTGTGTGAAAGCTGCTGGTTCAAAAGCAGATGGGCAGCTTTAAATCATACAAGTTAGCTATGTAATTTACAGCTATTGACTGGTAAGGTGATGTATAAAACTGTAACCAAGGGCCATGAATTTAAAGAAATGTAACCATGGATATCTGAGAGAAGAAGTTAATTTGGGAAGGCAGTAACCAGAAAGACTATCAGATATGGAGGAAAGGTTTCAAAGAGAGCGATTTCTAAATATTTTCTTTTTAACTCACCAGGAACTGGTGTTTCCTGTGACAGCTTGTAAAGAGTTATGCATTCTGTTCAGACATTTGTTCATTTAAGTGTATCAATCCTACGTAATTTCTCTTCCACCAGATCCTGATGCAGCCCTGACTAACAAGAACCATCAGGATGTTCGGAGCTACGTGCGGCAATTAAATGTGATTGACAACCAGAGAACTTTATCGCAGATGTCTCACCGACTAGAACCGCGTCGAGCATAAACATTTGAAGCAATGATGAGAAATGATCTTTTATCCTGTCAAGGTCACTTGTTAAGAACTTCACTTTCTCTGCTACCACACTGCCACTACAAAAATAAGCAAAAACATATTCTAAGGTCTTAGGCAACGCACAATGTACCAGCCTGTGAGAGAACTTTGTCTGAGGAAGGATTTATGCACTGTAGCTGAACGGGTGGCCATGTTGTGAACTGCTAATTCCTCTTGAAGTGTAGTAAATGATTTCTCATATGGATAAAAAAACGGCAGAAGATAAAATAGAATAGTTAGTGAAAAATGCACAAAAAGCTGCTCTAAGTTCTAAGGGAGGTAGTGTTTTTCTCCTTAATTAAAAATCTGTGTTTTATGATTTATTCTCCAGGTTAGGACCAAAACTGATCATCAGTTTAGCTTGTCCAGCTAGTCTTGACCTCAGTAGAAGACGTATCTAAGCATCTGATGAAAGAATGTAGGTTCAAGAGAGGTCTATGGTATAGTTCCATTCAAGGAAGACTCACAACTAGTTCCATTTGAAATAAAGCAGATACTAAGAAAAATTTCTAATCTTAATCATACTGCCTATTATTGCAAGCAGTGTGGCCATTTCAGAAAACTGACAGGACTGAAAATATTTTTAATGATAAATAGGTTAATCTGTGTTTACATTTTGGTTATTTTTTTAACTACCGATCATGTTTTTACAAAATGCCATTACGGTAATAAGATTGTCAGAATCAATAGCTAAAAGTAGCAAAGGACTGGTTCAAAAAGAGCACAATATGCACAAAGAGATTTCAAGAATAATTTCCTGGACATTAAAACCTTAAACTTGAGCTATAATTAATTGTGGCTGGTTAACACATATTCTCTGGTCTTAAGCATTTACAAATATCTTAATTTTCAGCCAATTGTTTTGCACTTTCAATAGACTGTAAATAAATGTTAATTCATTATTGTTTTAGAGTATTTATTTATGTAATAGCTATTGTGCCAAAATAATTTGGTTTTATTTATTTTGTTTAGCATGTTATGAGAGTGCAGCTTTTGTCTTTATACTTCGTGTGCATTTTATCTGTAGGAATTGTGTGATGTACGTTTTCTGTAAATAACACACAGTACCTTATTAAACATAATTGCCGCAAAGGTTTAGTCACTGGCCTTATTTGCAGTTTCAGCTTCATTCCTACATAAATACCAATGCTATTAATTGGCTGAAATAGCAAACTTGGCTTGTTATTTGCTGGGCCTTGAAACCGCAGTTAGGCTACATCCGTTGTGATATGGATGAGCAATTTAAAGCCAGACAGATGCATCTCTGCCACAGAAGATGACAGCCTTGCAGTGATGTAACACTATAGTTTTATTAGCATTTCTAAGAGACTCCCTTACCCTCCCATGGAAAGACAGGAAACATTTAAATTGGAAACGTTTAAATGAAGAAAGGATGTAGTCTTAAGTCTAGCTGTCTGAGTTATTTGACCTCTTCGGTCACTAATGTGAACACTACAAGTTTCTTGGACAGAATTTTACCTCAGGTTGGTTAACTCAAGTTGAGACCTTGGCTACCGTGGCTTCATACACCTCAGGGAGGTGTATTGGGTCCTGCAGCCATGAAGGAAGAGGTGATCTGTCACGTACCCTTTCTCTTCCAAGATCATTTGCTGTAGTCTGAATACTGTACAGGATGGCTGTACTACTGTGGGGCAAGAACTGGTGGTGGCCGACTCTGTGCCAAGGGAGTGATGATGTTCACATAGCAAAAAAAAAGTCTTTCCTATTGCATTCACACCTGCTCTGCTCTGCAAAGCGGGATGTCATAAAGCCAATTAAGCCTGCAATTAGGAGTTGCAACTGTTTCTCATAACTAAGCTTCAGAGATGACCTCATTGATACAGTCTACACTTCGCCTCAGACACAGAGTATACTTTTCTTGGCATTGACCAGGACTATGTGGAGTCAGTATACACATTTAAGATTTTAATTCTTTATCTGTAAAAATAATTACATCCTTTTAGTCAAAACAGAGATTCTGCAAAAGCTGAGCGTCACCAGGGAAATGCTGACACATAGAACCACTATGTGCTCAGTACCTGCATTCTGAAAGGAAAGAATTACACAGTTAAGAAATACTCTGCAGCATGACGAAATAATTTATTTTAACTTTGCTGTCTGACTAGAAGTTCAAGATGATTCAGAGGAAAATCAGCTAATAACATAGAGACAAATTTGGGTCTTATTATTTCAAGTGAGAAATATTTCTTACTTCCATTTCTACTGCTTTATGAATATACTTCATATGGCTTTTTCAAATACAGAATCTTCCCAGAAGCAAAGTATGCAGTAGAATAAACTACATGGACACAATTAATTCAAAAGATGTTTTTATCTTTGCAATCAATTTATAACATTTGTGAGTTCATGATTTTATTTGTTCCAGATCTGTTCCTATTGTTTGGACTTCCATTTATTTCTGTATTAACTGATCTATAAAGCTGCCAAGTTTCAGCTTGGCTCTGTATGCAGACCGATTCTCCATCTGTTTAGTATGTTTTTGTCCCCTTGGTTTATTCTTTTATTCCTTAGAACCTCTAACTGTTTTACTTATTTGTTGCCAGTCTCTACTGTGTACATGTATCCCAGTGATACAAATAGAGGCTTTATGGCACCTTCATATCAACAAATGAATGCAGTTTACCTACGCAATGAGACTGGTATCTGGCATTTTTTAATTTTCTAATAAAAGGTGCTGCATAAATAACAAGTGTTGCTATCTGTGTATCTAAATCATTCGAGGGGTTCAGATAGTTGCTATGGTGCTGATCACAGTCTACATGCCTTAGAGATTAAACGAATAAAACTACTTTCTGGCTCTGGGATCCATACTGGGCTTCTTTCCCTCCCTGTGTTGACTTTACAACAGGAAGGCAACTGTTGATGATGGATCATTATTCTTGCTGTACGAAGTCAAAGCGACTGTTGCAACAGTGTGAGGGATGAATAGGAACTCAGGAAACACTGGAATGTCACTATGCCCATACTATCTTCACCCTGTGCTTGCAGCTGTGAGTCACACCTTGATCCTGCTTCAATGGAGAGACACCCCTTCCTTATCCTCGGAATCTGGGACCACTCTGTGAGCCCAGGCTCGGGTGCTGTGCCAACACAGCCAAGCAGAAGAAAGAGCTCAGGTGATTCCCCAGGCCTGCACCTCTCGTAGTCCATACTGCTTGAGTTATAGCACTTGGCCTGCTTTTGGTCAATGCCAGCTAGCACTGCATGAAAGTGCCCAGCCATCGTTTGTGGGGGAGCATGGACCAGGGATCATTGCCAGTGGAAAATATGGACAAGTCTGTCTGGACTGTCTCCGTACCCTCCCTGCAGTCCTCCAGTGGGACCCAGGATGCTTTGCACCTTCATTACCCCCACTTGCATGAACAGCATAAACACTGCAGCACGGCTCCCTTCTTATTTCAACGCTGCAGACCGAAAAAATAGAAAACTCTTCAAAACAATGATCGTGCCTGAGTGACACAGGTTGTACCATGCCACTATGGCTGGTCCATGCTACTTGGCCTCAGGCCCCAAAGCCCCTTCCTGTTTTATTTACGGGCAGAGTCATTGCTGTAGTTTTCAGATGTGAGATGATGGGGGGGCAGTGTCCACAACAAACATCTGCTGCTGGGGACCAGTGAAGCTGCAGAACTCAGAGAGCTGGGATGGCCACACCTTGGGCATTCAGGGAAAAGTTATCCATTACAGGATTCCACGGCTTTTTGCTCAAGCAGCAGTCAGAGCACAAACACCTCTAATGATGGCTAAAGAGACACAGGGTACAGCTCCCCCCCCTCCCCAGCACATTTTGCTATTGTTGCTTTGTTAGGATTTGCTGTTTTTGTCAATCGACAGACCCAGCACTGGCCGATACTCGGCCAGGGAACAAAGGTTAAATCCCAGAAGGCTGAATCCAACATACTAGGAGGCTACAACTGTTTGGTAAAGGCAGGATCCAAAATATTTTCTCTGAACATCTTGTTCAAACCTGATCAGCCACAAAGACATGCTAGTGCCAGATGAAAGAGCTCAAATGTAGTTGCAGGACTCTGCAGATGGAGGGTTCGGGTTTTTCCCTCCAAAGGATAATGCTGGGAAGGCAAACAGCCTCTGCAGACCAGGTACAAAGAGAGAGAGAGACAAAAAAAAAATCCCTCTTTTCAAAGAGACACTGGCAAAACAACCTTTTGAATACAAGAAGTTTAAATACAAATTAGAAATCTTACAAAATAAGTTAGAGAGAAATCAAAAGGTTTAACCTGCAAGGGTACGAAGAGAGAATGAATTTTGCTTAGAAAAAAAAAAAAAAGAAAAAAAATTTAACAAAATGTAACAGCAGAAAATTATAAGTCTAAATTGTTAACAGAGCTTCTTAGTAAGGTCAACTGCATAATATACAGTACCTTAACCTCTTCCAGCAATTTTTAAACACCACGCAGCTTAAATAGACTACTTCTGAATTCAGCCGTATTTCTTCTGGGAGCTCTGAATGCAAATCAAGAGGTAATAGTGGAAGAAAATTAAAAGATGTGCTATTCTCATTTCATTTTTTGTACTGATAACAAGGAAAGCAGCATAGAGTGATATGGCAAAGTGAACCTCTAACTTGAATAGCTTTTCTTTCACTGTTCATCTGAAATGCATTACACCCTGCCTTTTCAAATAATCATAATGTTCTTTACTGTAGCCTGCATTAAAGTTTAGCAGGCGCAAGCAGCAGCTGTCACCAGAGGTCAAGATATTAGCAATCAAAGAAAATAATGACCAGATTAAAAATTTATCAGTAAAATCACTAAACTTTCACAGCAGCTTATATTCACCTTGAGCACAAACAGTGTGCAGAGCCCTGCCTCCAGGGCCATAGCTGCGCCCAAGGAACCTCCGCCACCCTTGGACATCTCCCCTGGCAGTGCCATGGGGCGTGCTGGCCCTCAGCCACGGTGACAGCACGGCCAGCCTCAGTGGCCAAAGGGGACCCTCACCCCCCCGGCCCTCTCTGGAATGGGCACTGCCGTGCCAAACCAGCTCCTGCAGGACAGGGAGCTCCACGACACAGCTGGTAGCTAAAACCTGATCTCCAGCTTCTCCCTGTGGTGGAAGGCTGTGGTCAGTGTGCCACAGGAGCACCTGGGGCACATCCTCCATGTGCTTACCTGTATGGCGTCCAACAACATGTAAGACTGGCTCTCGCTCCATCTGCCCCATGCACTGCTTTGGCAATAAAATACAGCTCTCATACTGCACCTAACTAGGGAAATAGCTCGTAAATTCACAAAGGAAAGTAATCCTGGCAGTTTACAACTCAAGTGATGGGGGCCTACTGTAAAAAAGAAGATTCTTATAATTAAAAGGGCAAAAAAGTGTATGTACAGCTACAAAATCTGCCATTTACATCTGACTGCTGAAAGGTATTTCACAAAGGGTTCGTTTTTAATAGGTTTGGCACTCAAAGGTAATTTCTGAATTCAAAATTAACTCAGAAAACTACATGAAAATGCATAAAGAATGCATAATTACCAAGGCAAATTGGAATATTTTTCTTGGAAAGTCCATGTAATAAAAACGTGACACACAGGGGTACTGGTAAGAGACTGACCTTTATTTTCTGGCCCTAATCCATTTGGGTCAGAGTGACAAAAAGCAAAGCCTTTGTCACATGGCAGGGGTCAGCCAGTTGTGCTTAGTTTTTTTCCTCTTTTTGCTTTCAAATGCAAATAAAGCACATTACCAATGAAAATAATGATTGTAAATGAATACCTCAATTAAAGGAAATTTACATAAAGATATGTAGGATAGAGGTGACAGTAGATACTCCAACATCCTAACAGACAATAACCCATTTCTTCATCAACTTCTGTCAATAATCATAAGCTTTCTGCTCTCCATGGTTTCCTCATTATAACACCACCTCTTGTGTTTTTAAATAGTTCTTTCTTCAGATGCTGTCCGAGCCAGCAAGTGAATCCACTAGCTGTATTTGCAGACTCTTTGTGGTTTTTCACAGGTGTACATTATTTCTGCGCAGGAGTACTGTCGGCAGCATTGTGGATGTTCTCAGATAACAGAGAGCCAGTGTTGCCTTGGGTTTTCTTTAGATGTCCTCATTCTCTGTAGGACTGACCCTTGAGGGCTGCGGCACTGGCAGCTTGCTGCCTAGTGTCTGTTTGAAATCTAACATTTCCTTCCATTTGTAATTCCTGCCCTAATGTTTCTCCTGTTCCAGTTGTCTGCCGTGTAACGCTTTTGTGCTGCTCCTGATCAGTTAGTGCTGTTGCCAGAAACTACGAGAGTTTTGAACAACTACCCGTTGTTAATAGTGTGCTAGTGTTTGGCAGGGTTGATCACCTTTTTTTTTTGGAAACAGGCAAAGGGACTGGGATGATACAGCTAAACAGATTTATCCACTATAAGGGCTTTTCTGAAGCAGTCTAATATTATAGGCATTTTCTTGACTTATTTAATCTCTAAATCCAAAGACAAAAAGATGTGATCTTCAATAGACAGATATGTTTCTAATTAATGTACTCTGGATTAAACAAGTAGCAAAAAATGTAAGCTGCTAATACTACAGTACATAATTAAAAGGAGATAATATTTTCTTGTTAGCTCAAACTGACTTTCTGTCAATGGTTGCCAAAGGGTTCATGATTCCTGTGGCTGCCTTTACTTTCAAAGAAAGGCAAATGTACTAAACAGTTAGATAGTAATTAATTTTAATAAAGAAAATAGCATACAATGCTTTAAACCAGCTGTTGAATGTTCTGTGTTGTTACCTTCCCTTGGTGGTCCTCAGAGGTGGAATTGTGCCTGTCTTCCTCAGACTCCCTACAACTAAGCAACCTATTTGAAAAAAATCATGAGGGAAATGAAGGGACTGTTGCTCCAGTGGAGCTCACAGTAGTGCAGATTGAAAATCCAAATGTGCACAGCAACAATAAATTCAGTACAGCTTTAAAACAAAGAAAACAGTGTTAAGCCATATTACATTTTAGAGAAAAAATGTACCAAAATTAGAACAACAAATTAAGTCTATTGGACCACAAAATTTAATATAAGAAGGGGTATGAGCTATATATATATAATTAAAAGTATGTAATGAAATGGTAACGGAGCAGAGTACTAGTGAGTGGATTACAGCTGAGTATAATGACTGGCTCAAAACTGTGGTGCCAGTAAAAGATAAGAAAACCATTCTTGTAAAACAATCAAGAAATGTATTTTGTGTTAATATTTTGCCAGCTCATTGCTATCTCATTGTTAATTACATTGACTTTTTTGTAGAAGTTATATGTGCTTTTATACCGCACACATACCTGATCAAAAGACAAATAGTATACAAGCTGTAGCCTGCCAGTTCTGAAAACCATTATGCACAAAGCAGGTATTTGATCCGTATGTAATACAGCCATTGCACACAAGCACTGTCTGCCACACATATGCCTGTATTTTATCATTCTAGTCTGCATTTAATAATTATGTCCTTAATAATTTTATAATTTATTCATAATTAGTATTTTCATAACAATGTATTTATAATTTTATGTTAAATATACAATATAGGCACTTTCACAAATTCCTTCTTTTTCTTTCTAATACAAAAACCAGATTAGTAAACAACAGCAGAAAAAAATATCAGTTGTGTGCGTCTAAGAGATGTTCACTGCTTAGCACAGGCTCTATCTTTCCTCATTTCCCATGAAAGCACCCACAGCACATCAAAGACTGGGCTGCTGAAGCAAACAGGAATCCCAGCCCAGGCTGTGTGGGCATGGGTGCTGCATGCAGCATCAGGTTAGTGTTTGTGGGCGCACGCTCACTGTCATTTATAGCAGGAAAGGCAGGATTGCCTCCAAGCCAAATCCAAATGCAATTCCTTAAATTTTCCACTTGCCATGTCTCAGAAAGATTAATTGCAGCTTATTTTGACTAGCATTACCATTCAAGCTCTCTTTTAGTTATTAAACCAACCCTGCCAGTTATGTTTTGGGGTGTAGCTGCAGAGGTGTGTGATTGCAGCATTTCTGGACATACCTGCATGAGTTTCAGTCTAGACACCACAAGCAAAAATAACAATGCAGAGAGGGTTTTCAGGCGAGCCACTTCTGCGCCTCTTCCAGGTCACAAACCTGATGGTACAAATGGCATTAAAATTAATGCCACCATATTGTTACTGCTACTATTGCTCTAACTAGCTAGATTAACAATAGTGTAGCGCTAGTGCTACATCTTCTACCCCAACATGTGTACAACCTTTTGTCCTAGTATATTCCAGCCATGACCCCCACCATGTTTTCTGGCCATTTTTTTTAGCTAGAAACAGAGGCAAGCCATAGCAGCCAGAAAAGCAGAAGTGCTTCAAAGAAACCTCAGTACTAAGCCTGAGTTGAACTCTGAGCCAGTCTTGAAGGACAACTGAAAAATACAGAGCAGGTGTCCACCTCCAAATTACCTGGAGTATGATTCCTGTGTCTAGAGTTTCATGTACAGTTTAAGCTGGTATAACCTATTACTACTGCCAAAAAAGTACTTCCAGGCTCCGTCCCTGCTCAGCTGCTCCCATCAGCCCTTGCTCCTCTCCTGCCTTTGCACTGGCACGGGTCTTTGTGCAATTGCCCCTTGACCTGCATTCAGATCTGGGTGAAAACTGATGGCTTTTCCTTGCAGTAGCATCACCTCTACATCCCAGCTGACCATGCACAAATCATGCTGGCAGAAGGTGAGGTGGGCAGTGCAGCAGCAGGAATGGGGCTCACCAGGCAGGGAAGGGGTGTGACTGCTGCTTTTGGCAGGCAGGATGATTTAAACCACCTGGATGTACACATGAAACTATATTTTCCATGTTCAAAGGCCACGTCATTGCACACCCAGTGTAGCAATGAAATGTAAAGAGACAATTCATATCATTCCTTTCAACTCTAAAATGGAGTTAAAAGTTGCTAGAGCTGCCTTTATCCTTTGCCAGTTGTTGTGGCTTTATGGTAACTTTTGTTAGCTTTTACGTATTTTCTTTTTCTGCCTATTCCATATAAATTGAAGAAAACTGAGATTGGGATTGAGTTCTCCTGAGCTAATTTAAGAGTTTCTCAGTTTGAATTTGCTGCCTCAAAAAGAAGGGGAAACCATATCATCATGTGTAGGCTCATTGTTTTATATGGTGTTATGACCATTCAAGAAACTGGTTACTCCAGTTTCTGATCTTTTCTAGCTATTTTTTTTTTGTTTCCATGATAATGGAAAAACAGCTTGAAAATACCCAAAGACTCACTAGCCAGAGGGCAAAAAGAGCAGAAGCCCCAAAACACACACTTAAAATCTTGTGGTAATTCCAGCTTCATGATAGTACACCAGTGGTGTTGGACTGTCCTTCCTCAGGCTCCTTCGCTTTCGCTCTCTTGTCCTCCAATAAAACAAGTGCAATTACTGTTTCAAACAGCAGCATGTTAACACAGTGCCTGATGCAGCCTCTGCAGTCCTCTCTTGGAGTAGGAAATATTAACCACCCCCTCATTTCTCATGTGCTACTGGAATAGTTTCTTTCTGTAACCAGGGCCTAAAGTCAGACATGATCAATCCCAGCTCTACAGATACACAGCCCTGGACAAAATGCCTGTTCAAAGCACCCAAGGCAAGAGACATCTGAATACAAGTGTTCTCCTCTCTGAAGCAAATGCCTATGAATCAAGTGATTTAACATTTTAATTGACTTTTAAATCATTTGACTAACTGGCAATTGCCTCAGACAGGAAGGATAAACACCTTAGTCACAGTACTTAAGAGACTAAGTATGTGGCACCTCTCCTCCTCCAGAGCGTGAGTTTCATGCAATTTGCACTTGATATTTGTGGTTTTATTTAAAATGTGTGCATTTTTGATTGACTTTGAAATTCCTTAGTATGAGGGTGGTGAGACATTGGAACAGGTTGCCTAGAGAAGCTGTGGATGCCTGCTGCCTGGAAGCATTCAAGGTCAGCTTGGATGTGGCTTGGAGCAACCTGGTCTAGTGGGACTTACTGCACCAAATGCTTAAAATCTTGCTGAACTTCATGCTGGTTAGTTATTATGGCTCAATTAATAATGTTTTATTTTATGCCCAGAAATGTATACTTGTGTTCCACTGTTCTAAGTTCTTTTTATCCTCCCTTGTGCCAAAATAACACACCTTGGGGAAAAAGCCTCTTATGTTTGTGAAATTATTGTATTCAAGTAATCAGTAACGTGTTCTTCCATGATTCACCTCGATACCATACATCTTTGTGTTGTACAATTAATGTATATGATTCAGTGTGATGCTACACACCTCCTCCTGATTCATTGTGCTACACAACTCATTTTTATATGGGAGATCTACACATGCATACAACAATAGCCAAATATGAGAGACAACAAGGAGCCGAGATTCTCCAGTGAATGCAAAACCACATTACACAGACACTGGCAAAAGACCTGGGAAGCACAGCATAAAGGGGTGGTGGGCATTGAATCTTGCATGATACCGATACAAAAAAAATGTACTGTTGCAGCCATGTGATGTGTTTGCCTCAGCAGAAAAATTGTTTGCCCCCATGTCTTTTGAGTCACTTCCTTTAAATGTGACAGCTTATTTTCAATTTCCAAAAAGTCTTCCGCAGCACCAGATTACCTCAATGCCATTAAAATGTTTGGATAAGGAAAGGTTCGTGTGGCTTCAGAGGGTGGAGGTGGCTTGTCTGTTTCCTGACATGGGGGTGATCACCCTGAGGGCAGCCAGGGAATATGAACAGGGGAGGGGGGAAGTTGTGAGAGACCGACTCCATAATGGCCTTTACTCCAGTACTTGCCAGTTAAGTTCTCCTCTTCTATTTTCCTAAAAGGAGGTCTGGCATAGCAGCACAATCTTCTCCCTCCCTGCTCCTTGGGGACTTCCAGACCCTCTCACCAACCCACATCCACAGCAGTTTGGCAATCCCAGGTGATACTCAGTGCTTAAAAGATGCTGTTGTGGAAATACCATCCCAACTCTGGTGGAATGAACAATGAAGCAGATTTTGAAAAAATTACTATCACCTGGTCATTTAGATAATAAACTTCGATAAATTAAGCTATATTGCCTGTCACTGAAGCACCAACGCTGGAAAAAGGATGGAAAGAACTTGCAGCTTGCACTTGTGGGCCCAAATCACCTGAGCTGACATGCCTGCTCACTCCAGAAGGCTCTTCCTGAATTTGGCACGGCTAGCCCTGCCTCAGTTGAAGGCCATCTTCTCTGGCCAGCCCAAGCTGTTCACGGAGCCTATGCTCTATCCATCTAGGTCACCTCAACCAGCCCCACCATGGCGGCCGACTCCAGTCGGCCAGGAGGGGCCCCGTTACTCATCAATGCACCAAGGATGAGGGTGGTGGGCAAGGGCCCTCCTTGCCCACCGCCTCACGCACGCTTGGCCGGGGCTGAGGCGCTGGTGTGGGTCTGCGGCCGCAACGGTACCAGCCTCCGGCGGGCCTGAGGCCTCACTGCCCCCCACGCCAGCAGCCCAGCCCCGGCACCTCACCCCCTCTAAGCGAGGACGGCAGCCCAGCCTCCTTGCCTGAGGCCACGGCAGCCTCACCTCCCCCGCGGGGTTCGGCGCTGAGCGCGGGGTGGCGCCGCTGCGAGGCGGCGCGGGGGCGGCGGCGGCGGCGGCGGCTCCGGCTCCCCGGCACCAACCGGAAGCTCGGGGGACGGAGAGGGAGACGCGGTCCTGCCGGTTCCAGCCTCCCTCGGCGGCTCCGGGATCGGCGCCGCTCGGGTCCCGCCAGCCCGGAGCCCTTCGGCAAAGGTGAGGAGGGCGAGGCGCCCACCATCGCCCCGGGGCGGGGGGGTAGCGCTGGGGCCGTTGGGGCGGTCGGTGCACGTTTCTCTGGCAGGAGGGAGGCGGCGGGCAGCCGGCGGGGCGCAGCGCGGCGCGGCCGGAGAGCGGGGCCCGGCCGTGGGTGTCCCGGCCGGGTTTGACGTTTCCCACCCGCTGAAGCAACTTTGCAAGCCCTTGGAGGGGAGGCGCTGGGCCGGTCCGGTGCGTGGCCTGACCTTGCGTCGCCCCGGGGAGCAGCCTCCTGCCGGACCTATGGTGCCTGCCAACGCACCCCCCAGAGGGGCAGCGGTGGCTGGGGCGTGGGGCGGAGGTCCCGCGGGCGCCGGTCGGGACTGGGAGATGGGCTGTGCCTTTGCCGGGCAGGGCTGAGTGGTGTCTGCCGAGTGGCCCCCGGGAGAGCGGCCCGGGCCGGCGCGGATAGGGGGCTGCTAGCCGCTGCTTGCCGCGGGCAGCTGGGGCCGGTACCCTCGCCTACCCCTCCGCTCCGCAGACGGCGTTTCAAACACGTTGACTTTACGTGAACTTGCTGCATTTCTCTGTTGTTTTGAGCATAAAACCTCTCGAGTTGGACATGAAAGTGTGACTTGCCTTCCCTCCGTTCTTTCCTTTCCATGTCATTTTTTAAATGAACTGGGATTCTTATTTTTCATATGTTCTCCCAAGTTTTTTCCTTTCCGTCAGGATGCCTTTTTGTGTGTGTGTGTGTGAGCGAGTCATCCACTACCCTACTTTCCAGAGTGCTTGGCTGTAAGTTTAGCGACAGAGCCATCGCGAAAGCCGTGGATCATTACTTTTTCTAAATTCCAGAAGCAGAAACAATTTGAAAGCATTGCATTAACTGGGTCACCTGCCTGAAAACATCATAGCTTTCCACTGGAGGCATGTGGTTGATGTTTTCAGGACTTTGCCCTGAAATTGAAAGTCCTCAGAAGCCTCCTTGTTTTATCTGTCAGTAATGTGCTTTGCATACCGGAGGCATTGTGTGAATAATAGTAACCACTGATGGAGGAGAAGGCAGACACGCGGACAAGACCAAGGCCCGGATCCTGCAGCCGTGCCTGTGCAAGATCCGGGCAGCTCTATGGGCCAGGTTTAGCTGCCTTGGCTTGTGTGTTGTGGGCATATTCCTGGCAGACATCACTGGCAAGGTATACTGTAAGTGAAGTGAGCAGTTTAGGGTTTCTCTGAGATAAAATGTTTTCTATTTAAAGTGCAGCCTTTTAAACCCTTTGCTTTCAGCCATTGACACAGCTCGAGTCGAAAATAGTTCTTTTCCTGAAATACTCAAACTGTTTAGGCTGAGTTGAGCTCTTTTTCCGTAGCACAGATGGCTATATAAATTCAAATAAAATTAGAAATGTTATTAATGGAAGTTATGCAGAATTCTGAGGTTCTGACACAGGACTGGCTCAAATGTTGTTGCTTCTGTAACCCGGGTAGGCAGAGTTGTGCCTGCAGTCTCACTGTCTACAGGGCTGCTGCTGAGTCTGATTAAGAAAGTTTAGGAAATGTAGTGGTTGTTGACTTTATTTTAACTTATTGGGAGATTAGAAGATGAGGATATACTCAATTTGGAACCGTGCTTGCAGTTTGTTTGCATTTTATCCATCATCAGTTTGTGATATGTTTAAAGGATCATTTATTCATAAAACTTCTTTCTGCAGTATCTTTCGTAGCTTGATATCACTATAACTTCTTGTCTGTTTTCTGTTTAGACAAGACAGTTGTTTACCATGTTTTGGGGTTTGAGGGTGTTTGTTGTTTTGGGGTTTTTTTTTTGCTTTTATTGGGGTTTGGTTTGTTTGTTTTTTTTAAAGGCTAAATAAAGATGCTGCTGAAAAAATCCAGGTTGGTATGCTCAAGTACTGTAGGCCATGTTGGATACAAAAGAGGATTTGGGTCTAAAAAAGGATAGTCAAAGATCCTGAAAGCAAATGTGCTGTTTTGCCAAATAAGGAAACTTGGCACATTCTGCTGTGTATTTTAAGATAGCACAAGTGTAGTGTGCTACTACTTTATTGGCAATATGTTGGCAGCATGCCTTCCTGAAAGAAGCGCTGAATCCTGCTTCGTGGAACCACACAGTGAAGTGAAGGCAGCGAGTTACATGGTTGTTCCCTTTAATAAATTACAAAGGATTTTCCTGAAGTAATCGAATATTTAAGCAGCATCAAGTGCACGTGCAAGATGAGAGATGCAATTTTCAGTGCTACAGCCACGCCCTAAGCAAAGTATGAGTTGCAGTTACTGTGCAATTTGTGCTAAATGCTTTACTGCCTCCTGTCTACCTTGCAAGTGCCTCTGTGGAAGCTCTCTATACTTGGGGAGTAGTAGCTAAATGACAAATGGTGGGGTCTTCTGGCTTGTACATGGAATAAAGCAGAGAGTTGGGCTTGATGGCACTTGCCCTACAGTGCAGGCTGGTTTTGGGGAGCTGGAAGGTTATAAGTGAAAGTGGTGAGGTCTTCCAGTGTTGATGTGCTAGGATGCAGGGCAGGCTACAGTGGGGTGAGTTTGCAATCTGTCTGCCTGGGTGCTTGAAGGTTCCCTCACTTTGGGGGTGGCTGGGGGAGCAGCAGGTGTGGGAGCCCACCAGGGTCCTGGGGAGGGACCCCCATGCCAGATAACTCCCCTTAAAGGTTGTAATCACAACCAGCCAGTGGTGGTGGGTGGTTTCCTACACTGAGCACTTAACTACTGAACTGAACTGGGCTTCTTTTGGCTTAATAGCTTGCTGCAAAGTGACTCTCTGTAATGGAGTCCTGATATGTTAAATGCTAATGTTAAGTAATGTAAAATAACTTGACATGTTAAATACCAACAGTCGTGGCTCAGATCTGTTTCTTTTTGGTGTGAAATGAACAGCTTCTAACAGCATGTTCAAATAAGTTAGTGAGGAAAAAAACAACTATGCAGAAGGTGAAGATGCTGTTGCAAGATTACGAGCTCATGTTAGCCATTAGAAATAAAACAGAAAAAGGAGAAAATACTTTTTTCCCCAAAAGAAGATCCCATAGGAATAATTCAGATAACCAGCAATTGACTTACTTCTTGAAATAGCTGTGATTCACTGTTTCTGAACTGTCACATTTTTATTTCATTGACAACAAGCAGTGAAGTCAGTCGATGCAGTGTTCCCCAGCACTATGCAACAGTAGTGATTACACACTGAAAACTGTGTTAGTGGGGAAGGACAGTGCAGACACACCAGACCTTCGTTATGCTGTGTGTGGGGAGATTGCCATAATGCCCCCAGCCCCAAGCCTGCAGACCCTGTTGCAGAGGACTGCTCTCCTGACTGCAGAAGTGTAAGGTGTGAAGGTGTGCCACGTCTTATGGGAATGGTGCACCTGTTTTGGATGCAAGTGTAAGCCTATGGAGTTTAATGAAATACTGGATTATTTTTTTTTCCCCTTAACCAATGGTATAAATTCAGATTGTTAAATATCTTTTAGAGCAGGATGACAATTTAATAACTGTGTGTGGTTTTGTCACATGCAGTTGTTACTCTAAACAGTTGTTTTCTCAAACATAACAAAGAGATTGATATGTCTAATTGAGGATTAACTACCTTGCACATGAAAACAGAAAGTAATATTTAAGCAGGTCTGTTCCTTCATCTAGAAGGAGAAAACTGTATACCTAACTTAGGCTGTCATTAATTACAGCTTTCTAAATAAAGTGTCCCATTTGAATCTCCTCTACTTTCTCTGGAAGAAAGCTGCTGGAAGAACCTGATACAAACCAATGAATCATTCTTTGTATTACTTTATTGTATGCTGATGGATATAGCATGTGCAGCTGATTGACTGCTGTAGATAAATTTGAAATCAGAAAGGTGTTAAAAGGATGAACAGTAGCTTCTGCAGATGCTTGGGTGCCAGGCATTGCGTTGTGATTGCATAAATATTTAGGTGAAGTTTTAAGCAGCGAAGAGGACCCATCAGAAGAATGCTCACTTGTATTTATCAAATGTCTGGTGTGCATGTTCTATACCATCCCATCCCGAGGTCTGCTTTCTGTGAAATCTTCGAATAACATCTTTTTCTGTATTAGTGTTACTTTCAGAAGTAAAATAATTTACTTGTTTATATGGATGATTTGATTCTTCTTGATGAATAATAATTGAAAATATTTTGGCTGCTCTTCTGAAATATTGAATTAACATAGTGAAGGCCAGAAATATTTGTTTCCTGTGATTTTTTTTTTTTGCTTTGTTTTCTGTTCCTTCTGCCATCCCAAACACAACCATATATTATCAGCTGTTCACACTTTCCTGTTAAATTTATGGTCCAGTTGGTGCATATCCCTTTGCCCATGAGTAACTTTACTCTTCTGAATAATTCTGTTGTCAGTAAGGAGATAATTCATTGAAGCGTAATTATCCATGTGCATGAAAGTGTGCAGGGCTGTAGCCTTAAAATGTGAGGTCTTTGTGTTGGGAAGCTGACTTGTTTTGTTTGTCTGTGAAGTGTCATATATGCTTGAGACACCTATTTACAGTGTTCAGTTGGAGCAACTGCTGGAGTAAACAAGGCAAATGAACTTTTGTTTCTGAAGACCTGCTAATTAAGCAGCACTGGGAAAGGGCAAAAAGGTAAAACTGGCTTTGCTACCCTCATGATTTGAAGGAGTGACTAATTTCCTTTTCCTTGAGCTTTCTCTAAAGAAAATTTGTGCAAGGTGGTGCAAAAGATTACTCTGGGATGGCAGGAAATCTAATGACAACAGTGACAAGGTTAAAACAAGAACAAAAGGTCAGCAGAGGAGTTCAGGCACTTGTATCGAGAAAGGAACCGGCAGGGTAGTGGGAGAATAGTCTTCATTTCACGTCCCACAGGTAACGCTTGCTTTGCCTTGCAGAGCTGGGGAAACTGTGTTGATGTTCTTTCACCAAGAGCTTTGCAGTCTGGCTGTCAGTGAAAGCCATGCTTGCAGCCATCCCTCTCCTAAGCATGATGCGTTCTGTAAACATAGTAAAATTGTTATGGTCTGGAAAGCGCTTGCCTTTATCCTTATAGGTGGTGGAGATGTGTCAAACGAAGCAGGCAGTTTTTGAAAAGGCTGTATGTTATCTCATACAATATGTAGAAAAAATGTTGGTATCTTCATCTCTCATTTGGAGAATAGCTGCAACCAAATAGGGCCAGAAATTTCTGGCCAAATGATATGTCAAAATTTTAATTGGGTGAGCTTGTCAAGTAGGAGGGCCAAGGATGAAATGATGTCTTTGTGTTTGTTACAGAAGGGACTGGGATGAAGGGGTTTTGGCAGTCAGCAGTGCTAAGGGTGTTACAGGTGTGTTTCCCAGCCCCGAACAACACAGAATGTGTGGATTCCATCTCAAAAAGCCCTGTGGATTGGAGGCTTCCAGAAGACACAGTATGTTTTGGTACTGTAGTTAGACCAGTATAATTTGAGGTGTAATTTTCTCCAACAACCCAAAATCTGTATGGCTTTTTTTGGCTTCTTTGATTCAAACTTGTCTCATTTTATGCTGATAAATTTACATTTATTAATTGCGAGTATAGAAACTTTTGCAATTTGCAATAAAGGAACTACTTTGTCTGAACCGGTGCATCGTGAAATGAGCCCACTGCAGGCTGGCAGGTGGTTCTGGGAGATGCAGTGTCCTTCAGTCCGACTAAGGACCTGAGGCTTCCTGGTCTTACACCATTAAAAAAATAAACCTGAAATTGTTCATGCATTTAGGTGACAACATTTCTTGAAGTTTGCTACGGGCATAAGCTTTTATCGCTGTGAAATCTCTGAGAAGGACGTTCTGTTCCACTGGCAGCAGCCATGGGATCATCTCTTGAAACTGCCGACACCAAGCTTGGCACAGGCTGCAGAATTTCACATATTGTAACCCAGATGAATTATTGTGTACTTGCACTTTGTTGTAACATGCGAACGGGGCTGCGTCACTTGGGAAGAGTGATTTACCACAGCAAGGTTTTCTACATCCTCGCATGGAGCACTCCTACCTCGCTCCGGGCGCTGGCAGCTGCTGGCCTGCAGAAGACTGACTGCTTCCCGGCCGTGGTGGTGGGAGGGCTGGCGTGCCGGGCGTGCCGGAGCTCATAGGCAAGCTCCGAGTGGCAGCGTGCTTCCCGTCCCTCGGCACGCCTCGCTTGCCTCAGGGAGGGTGGCAGAGCCCTGCGTTTCACAGAGCCGCTTCCAAGGTGTTTGGGAAACGTCAGCATTGCTCTGAGGAGTATTTTTAGTAGTTTGTCTCCCAGCTGCTCCTAATAGCTCATGCAAATTATGCAAACATTTGTACAGCCTGTTGGAGTGCAAGTTCCCAGACTCTTTCCTCCTATGTCCCACAGATTTTACTGTAGTGTGTTTATGGTAACTGGTTCTGGGGGGTCCAAGCATGGGTAAGAAAGCTCATAAATCCACGGAGCCTATGTGTTAATGAAAGCTTTTATCTTCACAGGTTTTGCTGTGGTATATTTTGTCATTATGAGATGTCGTCTACCAGTGCTTCATTTGTGCAAATTAGATTTGATGACTTGCAGTTTTTTGAGAACTGCGGTGGAGGGAGTTTTGGGAGCGTCTACCGAGCCCGATGGATTTCTCAGGACAAGGAGGTGGCTGTAAAGAAGCTGCTCAAAATAGAAAAAGAGGTAAGACTTTACTTTTCATTCACTTTGCTGTGGAAACAAGGATAGAAATTCTTTTCTAGTGCGTTCCATCCTCTAGCTAATTGAGGCAAACTACCCTGGGCTTTTTGTTTGTTTAACTACAAATCCCCATAACTGGATGATGTTTCGATAAAGACATACTGAGGGGTGCCCAGCCGAGGGTGTCTCAGATTCAAAGCATTATTGTTTTGCCGTTTCTTTACTATCCTCCCCCCACTTTTCTTGTTTAGCAGCTGCTCTCTGCCCTGGCCCTGAGGAGGAGGAGAGCTAGCTGCACCTGTGGAGCTAGTAATTTCCCTTTGATACCACTGGGCATGTTGCTAGATAGGAAGAGGTAGCGTTTGCTGTCTTTGTCTGCTTCTGTTTCCTCCTCTTTACACCTGCTTTCTTAAGTGCTGTGGTTTGCATCTGGTATGTTTGCTATAGGCTTAGCATGTATTGCTTGGCGTTGTCCCTTCCTGCTGCAGGGATTGATCTGAGGCTTCACTAGCTCTGAGTTAGTCAAGCTTTGGCTTGGTCTCATCTTGCAGCGAGATTTAAGCCCAACTGTTCTACCAGTCGCCTTACCTCGCAGGATCCCATGCACCTGGAAAGGCAGACAGGTCCTTGGCAGTCCTGTGGGAAAAGGCAGAATTAACAGTCTTTACCAACTAATGTTGGTTTGAGGTTGGTTTTTTTTAAGAAAGATTTTCAGGTTTACCTCTTGACCCTTCAGCTTTGTATGGTCACAGCAGATAGACAGTTAATGTGTTCCTCACAATGCTCCTGTCTGCCTGCTGGTCACCACCACTCATGCAGCAGTGAGGACTCACCAGTGTTGTGATGGACAGCAGAGTTATTGGACCACTGTTCCTGCATGACTATATCTAACTTGTATGCAATATCCTCAGAGTATTTTAGGAAGACAGTTACAAGCTGGAGGTCAGCAGAGCAGCGCTAGGATAATATGCTTGGTAAATAATCAGACACCAAAGTTCATCCACTGCTGTAGCAACCGAGTTAGCATGATTGTGTCATCCTTAGTAATGTGATAAGCGTGTTTGATCATGATTAAGCAAGTTGCTGTCTAAAATAATGTGGAAAGATCTCATGATTTTTCCAGAATGATGGGAGATGTACACCATCTGTCCAATGTCAGTTTGTGCTATTCTCTTTATTTCTACTATATATTAGTATCAAAAGATACACAAAGACAAGTAAAATTGGTGCTGTTGCAGTATCAGTAATGTGCTTCTTAAAAATCAACTGTCTGGCAGATCTCAGTAATGGACAGTGAAGTATCTTTATTGAATAGGGGTGTTTGTGTTGGGATTACACAGGAGTCTGTGCTAGACCTGTTTGTTGCTAGGTACAGAAAGCATTTTTGAAAGAAAATTTTAAAGCAATATTACTCCATCCTGTGATGGTATAAACTGTAGCAGCATGGGAAGTGATGGAGAAAACAGGACAGTCATATGTATTGCTTGGCACAGTTGGACCATACAACATTCAGCTTGTAGTAACAGCACAGGTTTTGCACTGGGAAAGCGAAACGATATACTGGAAAGAATTTAGTATAATCTAAGGGTTTATTTAGGGATTAACAAAGACTTGCAACTCATTAAGAGCTCATATCATGGTGCTGTTAGGCAATTAGGTTAATGCCTTGCATATCCAAATGAGGATCAAGTAATTTGTAAGAACTGGCTGTGCTCTATCTTGGTATGTGGCACTGGGGAAATGGGTGTTAGGCAGTAGGTGCAGCCCTGGTTCTGTTGTGTTAAAAGAATGCAAACCAACTGGACAGACAGCCCAGTGGGATTGAAGAACACGCTCAAAGAAAGTAGGGGGCTGTGAGGGTGTGTGTGTCTGAAGAGGGTGATGAACATCATCCGTCAGGATAAGTGGACAGGTGGGGAGCGAGTGCCTTCCAGATAAAAATTGTTTATTTTCCTTCAGACTGGTGATCATTTGCTGCTTGAACTAACAAGAGGAGTTGTAGTCGGGGGCAGCTTAGTATGGACACCTTCTCTTGAATGTTTTCTGTGGAGGCAGCAGAGAGGGAAGTGGCAATGTCTTAAATAAATCTAGCAAGTTTTGCCAGAACTTGTCTGTCAAAATAGAGAATTAAAAAAAATAAGAGCTTGTTAACAAAAAGTGCATTTTCATATGGAGAAAATGCTGGGCTCGTTTAATCTAGTGCAAAAAGTTGTTACAAGAACTAATGGTTGGTATCTGAAGCCAGACAAATTAGAATGGGAAATAAAGCACAAATTGTGAGGATGAGTAATGCTTGGAGCAGACTACAAACGGAAGGAGTGAAGATGGAGAATCCTTTCCATCTCTACATGTCTTCATGTTGAGATGTCTTTTTGGACAATTTTTTTTTTTTTGTCAAGTTGTTGAGCTCAACGCCAGAGCAGCTTGCTGAACTATAGTGGCCTGTGATGTACCGGAGGCCAGCCTTGGTGGCCTAAAGGTCTATGCTGACCCTGGTGGCTGTCAGTGTGTTTACATACATACATGTTTATCTGTAGTGATGACAATAATGAACATCTGTGACTGAACTGTGCTGAAAGTCGTGGCAGGTCAATGGCTTTTCTGATAGCAGTAGAAAAATAACTTGCTGTAACTGTAACGTATCTGCGTTTAGTAGATATTTGGATGGTTTGCGTATAGTCCAGAAAACTAATTGTTACCCTTTCTGGTTTATTTGAAAGAAAATGTCCTTTTAACTCATGACTGATTGCCTTGTATTTCTGTTAACTTCTGCTAATAATCCGTAACAACTGATTAAAGAGAAAACAAGAGACTTGGGAAAAGCTTGCTCAGAGGAATTTCATGCTAGCCGAGTCCAAGTGAACAGAGCTGTGGTATCATTCTACAAATATGTTGTATCTGTGTTTCATTTTGTTAAGCAAGCCAATCAAAACCAGCAAAGATCTTGAAGACTTTATATTAGCCAAGTGGCTAACAAGTTCTAGCATGTGAAACAAAGCAATTTTTGTTCTGGTATATAGCAGCATATCATACTAAAATATGTGCTCAGGAAAACTTACAAATACTTGGAAGGGTGTTGCTCAGGCAGATTTCTTCCAAACTCTTTAAAAAAAATTGAGAAACAGAAAGACCTCTGCAAGGCATTAACTTTTTATAGACAGGCAATAAAATGTGACTGCATGGGAAGAAGTGTCTGTTTATGCGACTAAGATACAGCTAAATAGATGCACGAAGAAAAATACATATGCTGTGAGGCCTTGATTAAAGTATCATATCTGAAACTCTGGATGAGACTTCTGCTGATTAAGTAAACCATAGGAGTGTGTCTTGAATGATTAAATAACAGCAAAACCAATATTAAATTGCCATTTTACTATCTTATCCAAGCACTTTAGCAGTTTTAGGTTTTAAGCAAGAACAGGAGTTCCTTGTGAATCGTTTTATGGAAAATCAAACTATTCATGTGATGTTTATGATGCATGTGGGGGGAGTAGAAATGTCTCCTTTTGCCCTAAGTGATAATTATGTACACTCATTGAAGAAAACTACACACATACTGCTCAGGAAATTATTTGGTATTTTGGTGAAGATTTTATATAAATTATTGGAATAGCCCATAATTTGACTCCCACTGAAATGGATGGGAGAGATTGGGCCCAAAGGCTTTATTCTGCAGATAGCTAGCAGTTCTTTTGACTTCATTATCTTGAGCAGGTAAACTGCTGGAGCAGAATGTTACAACCTATTGCTTTATGCTGTGCCACGTTAGATTTTCACTGGATAGCACTTATCTCCTTTAATTGACTGTGTATTTCCTGAAGTTCACCTGTTATTTGTCACTGCTTTTGAAGGCTGTGCTTTTGGTGGCTATTTTTTGGCAGCTGGCATCTGATCTGGAGTATGGTTCTTCACCAGGAGATTTATTACTGCTGGAATTTTACTGGAAATTTGAATTTAATTTTAGTATTGCTGCTTTTTGGAAATACTCTGTGTTCTATGAACTGTCTTCATGCTGTTGATGGACAACATTACTGCATCTGATTTGGTTGCTTCAGCTGTTGCAACCGTGGTACTTGGGTTGTACAAGACGATTTGGTTTCATGCAGTACAGCTCTTCCTGCATTCCTTCAAAATACTGGCCCTGGTCAGTGCAAACCAGTGGTGTAAAAAAATCCCTGTAAAATGTAACTGTAATCTTACTGGGAAATACTTCTGGTGAACTAGCAGAACTAATTTACAGGCGAAAGATGTTAAATTGAGTAGGATTAACTGTGCATGCTTTGTTCAGTCATGTCTGTGCAATGCATTGGAGTTTTAAGAGACTCAAAAATAAAAACATGTTTTTACTAGCTTTGATGTTGTATTGCTAGAAGTTTAACTACCATGGAAATTAATTTTATATTGCCAGGTCTTCTTGTATGCAATACATGTGCAAGAAGATATAGGGGACCTTTTAATGCTTCATAAAACTTTTAGTATGGAATATAATGCATCTTGTTAAATTTTGATTTTATGATCCACATCTGGGAGGAACTGTCCAGAAAACATGGATTGTGCCTGTACGTTCTGAAGGGGATGAGTTAATTATAACCACATGCATGTCACTGGACTTACCTCACTCATGTTTGTAGTCCTAAAAGAGAGTATGTGGTAATTTTAATAAGGGTCCTGAGAGTAAGGACTGGGAGTGACTTTCAAGAGTTACAAGAGGAAAACAACAGAGTAAAGTAGAGCAAATAAAACAAAACCGAACTGGAATTGATACTTAACCCTGACAGGACTAAAAATAGTAGATGTTCTTTTTGCTTGCAGTTTATAGCTGGTATGGGTGCTTGGGTGCCAGCTTTGAATGACTCCATACTGGGACCTGGCTGTAATCAAGGGCAGTTTTGATGCTTTTTTATTATTTTATTAGCTCTTTCTAGGAGCTCCTACTGCCTTACCCCTCTCATGTTTGAGTCAGCAAGTATTGAGAGTAATTCAAGGTAACATCTGCCAGGAAATGTCCGGATTTACCTGGTTCCAGAGTAGGTGGATGACAAACCCTCTGTTTTTGATTTATGGTCCTTTTGTGCAGGTGCTATTGCTAATGAATGGTGAGAGAGGCTTTGTGTGTGTGCACTATATAAAGGTACGTAAGGTGTAGGAGTCAAATATATAAACTTTCCAGTGATATCTGGACCTATATTGGGAAATTACATAGTTCACAAACAAAAGAAAGCTTGTTTATCCCTAGAGTAAGTGATCACATGGGAACTCTTCCAGGCTTATATTATTTTAAAGAAATACTTCTGTATCTTGTTAACTGCTGAAAGAAAATAAAACTGTATTTATTATACCAGAGGGGTGTCTTAAAATTTCTTTGTTTCTTTTTTACAGAGTGGTTAGTTTGCTGGGTTTTCAGTTTCTTTTTTTGTATCTTGGTAAAGGGAATGGCTTAGAGCACTCCTCTTAGTGCTGGGTAGGGTATTGCCAAAAGGTACCAAGAGGATGCTCGGTACCATTTGTAGACTGTGGAAGTTGTCAAAATAGGTTCAGATGCTGCAGCTGCTGTGTGTTCAGTATCTTGCAGAATAAACTGTTTTGGTTAGGGCAGACTTCTGCAATAAATCTCTGACTGCTTTTGAGTGTTCCCTACTCTTGGTTTTCATTCAAGGGATATTTTCTGGAGGACTTTATTTTGTAAATGAATGTCATGTTTTCAGGTGTCAAGAAAATCACTGCATTAAATTTTCTCAATGGGGGCTTTGGATAAGACTGTACTGTGGGTTTCGAGCAGCCTATGTGTTGCAACCAGAATGATATAAAAACCCCATTGGTATTTGGGAGATATCAGTTTAATGAAAGATTATGTAGTATTGCCAGAATACAATTATTATAGGGAAGAAAGGCTTTATTTTCATGTTGTCTGTTTTAAAAAGAAACTTCATTTCTTTGTGTCTCTGCTCCCCAAAGTGATCTCAGAAACATAGCAGTGCAGGCACAGAAATGTATTTTGCTGCATTTTATTAATAGTGGATTTTTTAACTTGTGTATTTAAACATTTTTATGCCAAGTTTTTCATTAGATGAGTAATGTCTTTCAGGGTTGCTTCATGTAAATAATGAGTATTAGTAGTACTAGTTGTGTGGCTTTCTGAGGATTTTTTATTAGCTTAATTTGAGAGTCTTACTTATAAAGGCTTAATTTGGCTTAATTTGATTTAGACATCAGTTTCAATGAAACTGGCATGTCAGGGCCCAGACTGACAATCTGTGGCTTCAATAGTTATTTTGAGTCAGTTGAAACACAGTGAGTGTCACCGTTGTCATCTTAGCTTGCAATAAATGAAAAGCAATTTCACAAGTGCTGGGAATCTTGCTGTAGCCATATTTAAGAAGTTGCCCTATCCTTTTTTTTTTTTTTTTTACCAGCTAAACCACTAGATTTTGAACTGAAATTGTAAAGGGGTAAGTGCACATCTTTCTGTTGACTGGTGGGCAGCTTTGAACAGTTACCACATAAACAAACTTGATATTCATGTAACTTAATAAGCTAAGATGCACTAGACTTGTCTGTTGCTTCCTTTTGCTTGACTTTCTTGAATTTCCCTAAACTTCATCAGTGTGAAGCAAAATTACCTTGCTTGTGCTGCTGGTCAAGAGTATATGTGCAGTTGCCATAGCTTGGTTGAGGCATAGGAAGTTACTGTGTGCCTGATCCCTGGGTTAGGAATATGTCTGTAAGGTTTGGACTCTTTTACCTGAAATATCTTTAATTTTGTTTTTTCAGAAGGTGCATCATCTGCAGGTGAACAGGTTTTTATGCCAGATTCCTACAAATTATAAATAAATTTTGTTTAGAAAAATGAGAACATCTGTCTATTAATTCTTTAGAAAGCACTCTTTTTTAATCCTTTTTACTATCCACAGTATGCAGCCTGTTGGGATATTATTAAATATTCTTTAGTTTCATATTTATTTTTATTCCATAAAATATTGTCTTAAAATTATTCTGTCAACGTGCTGCAAGTTTTTGTTTACAGTGGGTTGCTCAAATTGATAGCAGATACTTAGCTGCAATTAAGGGTATTTTCCCTAATTTTAATTTTTTTGAATTTTGCTCTAGATGGGTGTCTCCCCTTACTGTTACCTTTTTTTTGCATGGGCTCAGTTATTGTTTATAACTTAGAGGAGAGATGGTGTTGCTTATTTCTTCATGCCAGCAATTCTTGACATCAAATGGCAGCTCTTTTGTTTCCCCTCCCATGACATTATCTGACCCTGAGTTTCTGTTGAAGCAATCAACTGCAAAATGGTATTTTTGGATGTTTAAGCTGTCCTGAAGCTTTTCTGTAGAATTCTCATGAATACGGAAGAGATCCTTTTCTCACAACATGGCGTTTTAGGCTGTTGGAGGTTCAAGCAATTGCGGGTTGGTTCAAGTTAGTCTTACCTCTACATTTATATAACTATATAGGTTTCTTAAGGTTGCAGTAAAAATTCACATGGCAGGTGAAGTCTAGTGGCAACTTTAGATTCAGAGTATAGTAAGTGATGGCATGTTTGAGTCTCAAGTGCTTTGAGGGACAAATGACAATTTAAATGTCTGTGACCTGCATTGAAATTTGTTGGCATTGCAGTCCCTGGGGACTCTAATTAAATAATTTACACTCACTGCAGCATACAGAGTGACAAATCATTGTTTTTCATAATACCAGAGTTGCTGTTGAGGTGTGTGAAAGTATTGTTTGAATCTAACACAGTTTCTGGCTTGCTGCATGCCTGTGTGATGGTTCAAATGAAGTCAGGGATCTGTGCTGGGGTTAATGTGATCAGAGTCTGGGACCATTGCTCTCCTGGAGGCTGTTTGTCACAGGTGTATTCACAGCTGAGCACAGCGGCTACAGTCTTTGGTTGGGAACGCCGAACTACCTACCATGCACATGGTAGCAATGGAATTTTGAACATGTTTTGTCCTCTTAAGAGGGCAGTAAAATACTGTATAGGCCTAGACATGCCCTCTTTTACTTGCCTTTGTCGGGGTTTTTTTTTTTGGCCCTTAATTTATGACTGGCTGCGCATGAGTTGTATTAAGGGTCTAGGGCACAAGATTTCATTGAAAACAGTTGAAGAAAAAATATACAAAAATATATAGCCTAACTTTAAGGGAAGTGTTAAAATAAATCTTTTTAATTGTAATGATGCAACTAAGACTGTAGAAGTTATTTCACATTTACCTATCACCGCTTATTAAGGTGCTGATAGAGAAAGTTTCCTTTTTAAGAGGACAATATAAACAGTCCAGTGGAAACATTCAGACCTGTTTATGTTAGCTGGAGGCTGTGGAGGAGCCCAGAGAACAGCTTCAGTGTTAACTCTTTCTCTCATACTCAACGTAGCATTAAATAGCATTGGGCCCAGTATTGACCCCTGGGGGACCCCACTTGTGACCGGTTGCCAGTTTGAAGAGGAACTATTTATTATCACCCTCTGGGTTACATTCCATGTAAGAAAGCCAGCTCCACTGGGAAGCTGGGTGACCCGAGTAACAGCCACTATTTCTGTGCCTGCTTTGTCCCCTCTGCAGCTTGGCTGCCCCATGCCCCAAAGAGTCTTGCCAACATGAGGGCCCCCCTCGGCAAAGTAGTTCCTGGCTCCTGGGTGTCACTGAAAGGGGACAGTACCACATGCCTTGTACTTCTATTCTTCTGCCTCTGGTTGCTAATTTATTTTAATAGAATCACAGAATGCCAGGTTGGAAGGGACCTCAGGGATCATCTGGACCAACCTTTTTAGGTAATACTATAGTTTATATGAGATGGCTCAGCACCCTGTCAAGCTGAGACTTAAAACTGTCCAATGTGGGGCAATCTACCACTTCCCTTGGGGGACTATGCCAATGTTTGACTGTCCTCATGGTGAAAAAATTACCTCTTTTGTCCAATCGGAATCTCCTCAGAAGTAACTTGTGCCCATTACCCCTTGTCTTTTCCATGTGACTTCTTGTAAACAGGGAGTCTTTATCTTCTTGGTAGCCACCCTTTAAGTACTGGAACATGGTAATAAGGTCTCCCCAAAGCCCTCTCTTCTCAAGGCTGAACAAACCCAGTTCTCTCAGCTTCTCTTCATATGGCAGGTCCTCCAGTCCTCTGGTCATCCTGTGGCCCTTCTCTGGACCCTCTCCAGCCTGTCTGCATCCTTTCTGTAAAGCAGGGTCCAGTACTCCAGCTGGGGTCTAACAAGCATTGAGTAAAGCAGAATGATTACTTCTTTATCTCTGCTTGTTGATGCAGCCCACCATCCTGTTGGCTTTCTTTACCCTGCAGCACACTGTTCACTCAGTTTGAGCCTGTTATCCACCAAGACCCCCAGGTCCGTTTCCACAGGGCTGCTCTCCAGTCAGGTGAATCCTAGTCTGAACTGCACTCCTGGGTTACGTGTTCCCAGGTGCAAGACCTTACACTTCTCATTGAACTTCATAAAGTTCCTGATAGTCCACTCCTCCAGCCTGTGTAGGTCATCCTGGAGGGTGGCTCTCCCTTCAGGAGTGTCAACCTCTCCACTCATCTTGGTGTCATCAGCAAACTTCATCAGGGTGCTCTTGATCCCAACATCCAGGTCACTTATGAAGATATTAAACAGCATTGGGCCCAGTATCGATCCCTGTGGGACCCCACTTCTGACTGGTTGCTAGTTTGAGGAGGAACTATTTACTATCACCCTCTGGGTACGGTCTGTCAGCTAATTCCCCACCCACCGCACAGACCACTTGTCAAGGCTGTAACGAGTCAGTTTCTCCAGGAGAAAGCTGTGGGGGACCTTATCAAAAGCCTTGGAAAAGTCCAGGTAGATGATGTCCGCCACTCACCCTGCATCAACCGAGTGGGTTACTTTGTTGTAGAAGGCCATCAGGTTTGTGAAGCACGATTTGCCCCTGCTAAGTCCATGTTGGCTTTTCCCAATTATGTGCTTCAATTGACTTGTGACAGTCCCCAGGAGGATTTGCTCCATGACCTTTCCAGGGACTGAAGTGAGGCTAATGGGTCTGTAATTACGTGGGTCCTCCTTTGAACCCTTCTTATAGATGGGGGTGACATTAGCCTCCTTCCAGTCATCAGGGATGTCTCCTGATCCCCACAACTTCCCAAAGATTATGGAGAGCGGCTTTGCAATGACATCAGCTCTCTCAGCACCCTTGGGTGGATGGCATCCGGGCCTATTGATTTGTATGGGTCAAGCTCCTGTAATAGTTGACACACCAACTCTTCCTTCACTGATGGTGGGTCAGTATCTGCATCAACCTGGACTTTTGTTCCTGTGGCCTGGGACCCAAGAGCACTGGTAAAGACAGAGGTGAAGAGGATGTTGAGGACCTCTGCCTTTTCAGCATTGTTGGTGACCAGTTCACTTTTCCTGTTTAATAGTGGGCTAGTATTATATTTACTCCAGAACTTCCGAAAATTTAAGTTCCTTACGGCTAAACGTTGTAAGCAGGAGAGAGAAAAAATCGTGTCATGATACACACCTGGCTGCATACCCGTGGGTTTTGTTTCAGGCCTGTGAGTTTCCAGTAGCCGCATCAAAAATAAGCACGGTTTCTAAGAACCCTAGAACTGCTGCAGGAGAAGTGAGGAAGCTGTTCGTAGACAAAAGAAGACAAAACGCAGTTGCTTTGTCCAAAGATGAACTTTGTACAAAGTTCATCTTTGGAAGGTGGAAAAAACAGAAGGCAGGCAGCCAGGGTGAGTGTCAGCTTTTCAATGAAAGCTGATTTCATTTTTTAAATGAAATTTCATTTCATTGAAAGCTGATCTCTACAAATTTTTATCTGGCAGAGACAGGAGAGGTGAGTAGGTTGTTGTTCTGGAAACTTGTTTAAATAGTATAGTTGCTGCACCCTTCAGTGTGTGAGTAGCATTTTCCAAGAGGGTATCTTTTTGTGGTCCTTGGAAAAATCACAAAGCAGCTGAGAAAATGTACTGTGTGCCTGTGTGCAGCTAGACTGGGATAAACACTGAAATAACTTTTTGTCTAATAATATAATTAGTTTTAGTAATGTTGTATGACTTTGCGGCAGTCCTGTCAAAGATGATGGCTTATAAGTAGTGGTTGGTGGTTTTCCTTTTTGGTGAACTCCATACTTTTAATCTGAACCAAGGAGAAGCCTTTTTCATTGACCTCTCTGCGATGTGTCTGCGTATGCTGAGGTGCAGCGTGGGATGTATGTAGCAACAGATAGATAAAATTTGGAGCTGTTGAATTGCTCTTCCTTTTGGGTGTTGCCTTGTTAGTACCCCCTGTAAGAGTTTATGAGGGCCCTAAAGGCAAGTACAAGATCCAGAACCCCACTCGTTAGGACACACATTTTGGAGTTCTGCTGTTAGCTTTTGCTCTTTCAGTTCCTTACGTATTTGTACCAAAGTCTTTATGGTAAAGTCTTTTCTCAAAGCCAGTGTCTCATCTGTCTGTGCAGAAGTTGACAGTAATGTGGTTTCTGGTGCTGTGTCCTGGGTGGTTTACTCTGTTCCCATTGCAAACCACTTCCCTGTTAGCACTACAATTCTGGAAGCAGTCCTGTGATTTTTTTCACTGACTGGGAATAAAGCTTGGTCCTCCTGGGGTAAACGAGCATGCTGTTGTTACATAGTAAATTTGAAATCTGCCTTAAGAAACCTCCTGCCTTTTCATTGATGTGTTTCTGTGCTTTCCTGTGAGAAGAGAGAGATTGCCTGCATGTTATGGCTGTTACCAAGATAAATGTGGAGTATCAGCACTAACGGGGTGCCTTGCTCAAGAAATTCAGGGCAAGTGGCTCTTGATTCTGTAACAACACTGGCATCGGCTGTTAGCTCTGGTGACACGGTCATTCCCTTGATACTGTGCCCCAAGTTCCCTTTCTGGGAAAGAAAAAACCTGCAGACCCATTTCAAAGACCAGGGCAGCTGCTTTGTTTGTCTTTTAAAATCTGTATTTCTGCCTTTTTGCTTGGTCAGTGTTTAGAACCGTTAAAAAAGTAAACGTGACATGAGGACTGAGATCCTGCAGCTAGAGCTCCTTTATAATCACATATTCAGCCACAACCGTACAAAGGAAAATGAGAGTCTCTTTTCCTTTCTGTACCATATTTCAGTTTTCCCTTAGTTTTAAATTGGCATTTTGGACTGTGTTCGCTGGAGCCACTGAAGAGCTTATCAGAAAAGGAGGGAAACAGAGGGAGGGAAAGAAAGATATATTTCCAAATGACAACCTTTTGAATAGTCCAAGTTCAATCCCTAAAACAAAAAGTAGAATCTTTTTTTTTTTCTAAATAATGTGCTCTACAGTCTCACCTCTCATCTTGAGAAACATGAAAGAGCAAGTGAAAGAGATGACCCAAATCACAGAGTTCTTTGAAAGAAGAAATTCAGCTGTTTTGAACACTTAAAATCAAAGGAAGTGGTTTCCCTAATTACACAGACTATGTGAAAGCTCTCAGAATATCTCTCTTCCACCCCAGGATTCCTCGCACTTTAGAAGTTTGCATAAAAGCTCACATGGAGAATCAGATGCAAAGTGTTTGATTCAGATTTTATTAGGCAGAAGTGAGCATACATTCGTATCTCTGGGTTTGACATCTGGTTGGGTTTGGACCACACTCCTGGGTTTGATGGATTTCAGTCCTGTACTTTAAAATCTTTCACTTTTCAGGTTCTCCTGTGAGACACCCCTTTCAAGAGACGAGTGGAAATGAAAAAATGGAGAAGAGGTAGAGAGGTCCCTTTGTGAGCTTTCAGTTGAGGATTCTTCACCTGATAAGGCTGTTCATCGTGAAAATCCATCCCTGTACACAGCTTTTAACAGAATGAGGAATTTTACTTCCAAATATCTTAAAATATATATTTGGAAGAACTGGGACCTGAATTTTGCAACTTCGATATTCTAGCACCACCATTTGCTTCAATGCATCGAAGTTCTTAATTCAGTAGAGACTTAGGAAAAAAAAGCTCAATATTTTCAGAAGGTTATTACACCTTGTGCTTTGTTTTTGTAGATGCACAATAATAAAGGCATGTTAGTCTAAATTAAATAATGAGGACATATGAAAAGATGCAGGATATTTCTGAAGGCTTAAGATCTCTGTTTCTCAATATTTCATCTTCAAGAATAGTTTTATTTTTTGTGCTTCAGGAGTGATGGGAGCAAGTGGTGGAGATCTCAAAGCAATAAATACCAAGATCATTTTCAAACATAGGCACTTAAAGTTAGATGCATCATTGACCCAATTGAAATGCTCAGTTTTCTCCAAATTTTGGCAGAGTATGGTTTTATTTTTGCTCTGTAGAAAATGTCTTTATTTCTCAAACAGTTTATTAGCTAAAAATGTAGTTAGATTTTTAGCAAGTGTTATGAGCATTCAGCACAAATTTATCTGTCCTGAAAGTGCTTAAGATAGGTATCTAATCTTTTCCTAGCTACAACTAAAAATTACTCTTCCTTTCCAAACCATCTCTGAAGCTGACAACAAGGTGCTGTCCCTGAGGATACAATATGAAATAATTAATAGTTGAAATGTTAATAAATAGTATTTGCAAGGCTTGCAGTAATATGCAAGACCATCACACTTGCTCTGCACAAGGCATGTAAGACCAAATGGTCTTACATTCTCCACTCAGAGCCAACTACAGTAATTATATCCAGATTTGATAAAGACAGAGATAATTGTTGAAATGGATCTTGAGGAGAAATCTTGAAGCCCTCCAAACTGGAACAATTCAAACTCAAGAAGGAAGAAAGCAGAAGGATTATGACCATTTTTGGATATATAGGATCAGCCAAATCCTCTTTATAGTAACACTGAATACTAATAACAAGATAGTGCTAACTCTACTTGAAGAGAAGAAGAAATGTTTATCTGGGTGCTATTTTCCTGCCAATACTGCATCTTTCTTGTAAGAGAGTTAGCCCTCCTAAGCTCCATTTATTCTTTCTTTTTCCAGGCAGAAGGAAGGACTTTCCCTGGAATCAGGGCATTGTTTCCTAGAAGTGAACACCCTCAGCAGGCCAGTGGTGTTGCAAACAAAGTGCACAGCACAGTAGCAGGGGGAAGGGAGGGGAAATGCCATGTAGCCATACAGCACTCTGCAGGGTGGAAATGAGTTCTGGCTGTGCCTTCCAGAGAGCTGTGTCTCAGGCAGTGAAGCTTTGTGATCAGTATTGCTAGAGGATGATTTTGCTTAGGTTAAGGAGAATGCTTAAAGGCATCCTAACCTTGCTTGACCTGAAGGTAGCATGGAAAATGGCATTCGCTCCTGTCTGATCCTTGATGGGAGTTGTAAATTAGAATATGTAAATTAGAATAGTCCTTAGATGAGTTTTTGCATCTCTCTGGCATTGGAAAATGCGAAGCTGTGCTCTGTGTGATGCCATTGTTGTTCCACACTGAAGGAGATGTTGCAGGTTTGAATGTATTCTGTGCCACTAAAGCAGCATGGAGCTCCTGGGCCCTGGATCCAACTTGTGAGCTCTGTTCATTGTAGTGAACTTCACCAGTCTAATCCTTGTGGTACTTGGAGCATAAATCAAACAAACAGTAATCATATGGGCATTGCTTGAATAGGAAGAGAGATCTCAGTTCTTTTTGCTGCACTCAGATTCAGACTGGAATTGTCATTAGGTGCAGCACCTTGCTGCCTCTTTGGCTTTTTGGGTACAGCGTGTGGGAGAAAGGTTTCATTGGTACACTGCAAAACATGACCCTGCTCCTAAAGTTCCTGTGGGCTCGTGTAATGCAGCTTTCCCACTTCCTCTTTGCTCTTTAACTTATTGCAGGTCCTCAGGAAGCACAGTGTGGGGGAATGGAGGAAGTAGAGCAGGTCAATTGTTTTGTAATGACAAAATAGATGATTTCTATTTTCTAACCGGCCTTTTAAACATTCTTAATCTCCCATTGGGGTATGTGTGTGGTAGTCCTCATATTTATTTCAGATATGTCTGGAATTTTTCTAAGAAAATGATGAAAGAGACAATTCAAATGCAGTCTGAAGGTGCAGATGACTGGTGTGAAAGTAGAAACTCACAAATGGAGAAGTGCCAAAGCTGAATGTGGTTTCAAGATGTTCTTTTCCTTTACATGTTTACCCTAAAATGTGCTGTGGTTACATTGTGGAGTATTATTGCAGTACTGTTATTTTTTGCATTCAACTGTCTTCTATTTACCACTTTTTCCTACATCTGCATTCTTTTAGAAATTTTGGTCTGTTTATGTGAGTTAGAGCAGTTCTCAGAAACATTTTGTGCATGTTGGAGAATGAGAAGTAATGGCATGTGGATGCTGTGATTTTTCCACATTTCCAGCTCTCCTTAGAGGAAACATTCCTGGCTTGCATATGCTGTGTTCCATCAAAACATGGCAAAAGAGTTGGAGCAGGTCTCAGGCTTTGCGTTCTCTGTTTGGCTCGTTACTCAGTTTTGCTCTTCATGGTGGGTTTGAACCACAGAGCTGCGGGTAGAGATTACGGTACCTCTGGTGGTTTTGTCTTACTTTGGGGAAGGAACTGGCTTGGGAGAAGAGCAATGAGAAAGTCAGACTTTTGGCTTAATTTGGTATCCTGTGGTGGTACAAAAACTGTGCGAGTTTTGTGCTCTTTGTAAGCCTGCTGTTGATGAAATTCAAGCCACTGCCTTCATAGGATATCAGGTCACTGTGTAATTAGTCTCTATCACTTTTCTAGGTAGGTTCTCCTCGATCTCCACTTTTTACAGAGTTCGGAGATACTGTTATTCAAGTTACTGCCTTTTAAAACAATTTATGTTGAGGCTGACCACTTGTATTCATATATAGATATGATTTAAACAATTTAAAAAAATGTTTTCTGAAAAAATAGAACTAGGATTAGATAAGAAATAGTTGTTATTCACAGATCTCTGTAAGCTGATAGCTATAAAGGAGTCTAGATGAGGAGTTCTGTGTACAATAAATTCATCAGGGTAGGGGAAAAGCTGAAGTTACATGTCAGCAATATATAGTACAGTAATACTAATAAAGGTAGTTTTATAACACTAAAACAAATGCTTTAAATATTGCTAGCTTTCCTCTATGTTTTTTATCTTAGGCATTGTTTTATTTGAAATGTTTCAGTCTTAATGGAAAAAGATTGAGCTACCATGAACGTAGCCTGAAGAATCCCAAGAAAAAATAAACAGTGGATCTAGTTTGCATAAAGGCAAAAGCTTGACATTTCAGGAGTTTTGTCTACTTCCCTTTTTTAACCATCACTACCCAGTAGGGGTAGCATTTGAGTCAAGTTTCTAAGTAAAACACAGTTTTCAGTCTTAGAAAAAGAAGAGTAACTTCTGAAAAGCAGGTGAGGAATTTATGTCTTGAAACTTTAGTTTTCTTGGGAATGGAGACTCTTAGCCTATAGTGGTCTAGGTGGTAGTGTGGACATAGTCAGAGAGCTGCTGTGAAGTCTGTTGTTCTGCCTATTGTGGGATGTCATGATCCGAGCAGTCATACTTCACTGGAGAAGGTACAGGAGTCAGATTTTGGTGGAGTTGGGAGTCCTGTGTTCCCGAAGACTGTTTTGCTTATGTTCTTGCCAATCTCTGCAAGGTGAAAGGGAGATCTGGCTGTAACCTGAGGAAGGATGCTTACTGCTTAAGTCATGGTAAAGAGAAAGAAGACTTGGTAAGTCACAGCTTGCTGCTCTGGATTTTGGAAGGAAGGTGATCTGTTGCTAATACATGGTAAAACCAAAACTGGAAGCAGATTAATGGTTAAGACTTCACTGTGCTTCTTGGTGGATTATTTGGACTGTTGCACATAAAAACCAGGATGTGCATTATTCAGATAATGCACAGCAGTCAGAGATTCAGGTTATAGTGACAACTCATTTCCTTGAAAACCCCAGATTTTGCAAGCTTGTGCTCTGGCATAGGTAAATGTGGCATGAAAAATGCTTCTTGTGAGTGGAGGACTCTGAGACACTTCAAGGGAAGAACTTCTGTAGTTGGCAGCTACTTTCTCTCCTCTATTTTAATGTCAGCTGGTCACAGCCGTCATTCCTGTGCTGGAAGTTTTGTGTCTTTTTAAAGGAAGTGGCCTCTGGGTAGGGAGCAATTCTTTGCTTTTCTGCAAGGGCAGGTAATTTTTGAGTGGTAACTGGGGAGAGCCTTCTACAGAGCTCTGACAGCCCATGTGGAAAGCAGAAACCCCACATGGTTCCCCAGAAGTTGCTGTTAACGTATGACAGGGAGGTAACACATCTTGTGATGTGCTGTTTTCATGAAGGTGGGCTCAGCCTGTCTACTTGAGGACCATTTTCTGGAATTGTAGCAATCACTGGGATTCCAGTAAGAGGGATCCTCACCAAGTGCTGTCCCTATCATTAGCTACAGTAGGTTGAGTTTATCTACTCTAAGAAAGGCTTAAAGTGAGTGTTATCAAGAACATGATATTTTTTTCCTTGGTTAAAGTACAGTTTTCATTATCAAGTTTGAGAAAATCCTTTAGTGGAAAGATCATAGCTGCTTTAGAGATCTGGATCCATGAGAATAGTTGCTGCTGTCTCTGTTGAAGTCTGTGCTAATTGTTCAGCAAAAGCCACTGTATAATGTGATTAGACTTCTTCTTCTAAGTTATCTTATCCAGATTCCTTACTAATACTCTGCAGACCTCAGAAAAATCACAGCTCTAGCTGGATATGTATGGACGTGGCCTTTCTCCAGATACCATTTCCTTTATACTATTTTCTGTTGCTCCTAAGCACAGCAAGAGACTCCTGGAAAGGTGACTGAATTTGCCCATCACTGTTGTACCAGAATGTCTTTCCAGCAAGGCACTCACGAGGCTTATAGTGACTTTGATTGCAGAACTAATTTCCTTGGATATTTTTCCATTTGTTGGATCTGGAAAGATTCAGGCGTGGCATGTTTACCATGATACCTCCTCACCTGAGGAGTAGGCAGGGAGTCAGAAAGTTTCACATTTCGTCATTCCCTTGTATTTTAGAGATGTCATGGATTTTGTTGCTGTGCTCTGTAATCAAAGCAGGTTTGTGTTCAAAATGATTGCAAGTAAATGGGAAAATTTCCCAACATTGAGGAGAGAAATGGTGATTGCTGAAAATAAAGTGCTGTTTGGGAACTCAGGTATTTCAAACCTGCTGTTTAGTCCAGTCATCTATTGTTTCCATCCAGGTGCTGCTCTCGCCTTGCAGGTGGAGGCAGCTTCTTGCTCTAAGTCTGCCTGAATGAAATATTTATAATATTGCAGGACACTGCTCACTTCTAAACTCTTTATACAATTACAAATACATAGTTTATGTGTGTTTGGAAGGATTTACTAACTGTGAATAACACTTGTGCAATCCGAAGTACTCTTCTCGTTCTTGGCAGATCTCCCTTTATCAGGTTCCTTCATATTAAATGCTGATACAGTCTCAAGCTGTATGCTGCAAAATGTCGCGCTCCTGTGAGATATATTTGGCTGTTGTGGATTTCTAGTTGAAATCTGTGTGAAAATGAATTATGTGTCTATGATCTTTGGTTATTGTTAGGTTTTGGGTTTTTTTGGTAAATGGCAGTGTAGTTGGGTCTCAAACTGTCATTTTCAAGCTTATTAAACCTTTCGTAAGGATTTTCTGCAGAAAGTGCCCTTGCTTTGATCCTAAATGCTGCTGCTTCTGATAACGTCTCCTCTCACTGATAGGGAGTTTTCAGCCCCCCATCATGAGGAAGACCGACACCATGATCCTGCAATTGCTTGGTTACTGCTGGCTGGGCTCCACGTGGTTATTGTACTAGGCTGATACACATCCATGGCAGGGTTGAGCCAGTTGGCTTGGTCTAACTCTCTCTTTCTGCATAAGGCAGGAGGTCTGCTGCCACATCACGAGGCCAGCTCTCTCTCTGATTTTTGGAGGGACCAACCTGCTTTCCATGAGCTGAGCAAGCCTTTGCAGTGTTTTCACAGGGATGTTCTGAATTCACTGGATAGTAGTCCTAATCCCATGGCCTTCAAATTATCCTTAAAACTGCCAAGTCATGTGCAACGGTTGCTATAAAAAGTGATAGGAGATTATAAAACTCAGTTTTCTTTTCAAATTCAAAAAATCCAATATATTTTACTACTAACATCCTACAGTGTTCCTTACCTCCAAAAATGCTCTTACACATTTGCTACTGCATGGTGCACATGAAATATTTTGAAGTAAACTACATAAGATGAGGTGAACCTATAACAGCATATAATAAATTAATGTCTATATTCCTTCAGTGCAGTATGTTATGACAGTTTAACATGGGTATCTTGGTAATGTGATTTTTTTTTTTCCCCTCTTTCTTCAAAAGTCAATCCAAGGTATTTAAAGTGCGTGTTTCTATCACAGTATTTCCAAAAATGAGAATTGTGTGGTGATATAAAACAATGGATTTAAGATACTGATAAGGTGATTATATAGCAATGAGAATTTATTTGTTTCCTTTATATTTCCATTTTTAATCTCTGGGACTTGTAACAGTGTAGAACATAATTTTGGATGTAAATTTGATACTTTGAAACATTTGCATAATCAAAATGCTTTTAAATATGTTTTGTATGTCATTGTAGATGTACTTAGGATAATTTAATTCTTGTGTTTACGGTAGTGCTTGTGGCAGCTGCCTGAGAATGTAATTTAACCCTTCTTTTCTGTGTGGTTTGTGAAATAGTATCCCTGTAACACTCAATATATGTCTGTCTTCTAAGACATTACAAATGCTGACAGAGTTTTAACTTTTTAATGGGCTATAGAAAATAGCTTTTATTTTGGATAAGCGATCTTCTAAACAAATACTAAAGAAGAACCCCAAACTCACACAGCTTTAGGTGACGTGCAACCATAGTTTGAAGAACTATGCCTGGCCTTTTGAAAGGGGTGCCCACAGCACTTGTCAAAGCGTGTGGTGACTCTGCTCATTTGCAGTTTAAAAAAATCTCACTGAGGATTCTTTAGCTTTCCCATATTAATGTGGTTTTCTTCTTGCTTATTTATTATCAAAGACAGTTTAATAGGTTTAACAAACATTCTCTGAACTGGATAATCAGGGTGCTTTACTTATTAATGGCTTTCATCTTGGAGATCCCAAAGCACAAAACCTTAATATATTTTTTTCTTACTAAAGTTTATGAGAACAAACAAAAAAGTAGGAAAAATCCTAAATTGTTATGTTGTATGTGCTTGATTTTCTTTTTAAGGTTGAAAACTGTAATACTTGCATAACATCCCTGCTATAAAATTCTTCAGAGTAGTTTTATATTTCTAAAATTCTTTACATGTTCCTTTATTTGTTGCATATTGAGAGGAACATTTGTTAGCAATAATAGAATATTAGTTGCCTAAGACTGTGGCATGATACTAATCCAGAAAGAGCTAAATTACATAAACTGTTTCTATATCTGGCTCATTAAGAATTGTATTCAGTTTAACTTTTGAAAGGACAGAAACAATGAAGTAGTAAAAATTATCTGCTGTGCGTAATTTCTGGCTTCTATCAAAACCTTAATGTGATTTTAAAAGAGTCATCATGAGGCTGTGTAATATTTATGTTAAGCCACATGAAACATAAATATCTTGTGAAAAAGTATGCAATTTTTTTTACTTAATTTGTCAGCATCACACTTAAAAAATCTTAAGCCTGTAGGATACTAAGATGCATATTTTACTGGTGTTTTGTAGCTGAACTGTATATTCAGATGCTGATTGTTTTAGTATTGCATCTGTAAATTGATGTTTTGGGTTCATTTACCTAAAGAAACTAGTGGATTATAAGAGACATCATCCCTTATTAGACATAATTGAATTTACAGGAGAGCATTCCTAAGGCACTGGAAATGGACACAGGCTGAATGTATTTTTGAGCAGGAATCTAGAAATAAAGGTTTGGGATAGATTTGTGTTAGCATTCTGTATCTTTTTTTTTTTTATGAGGTTGTCAGGAAATAGAATTATTTTAATAAAACATCAGCTGGCCTCTTCTAGCTGCCCTTTTATTAGACTGTAAAACCCCCTGAGAGTAGCTAAGTTGCAACTCCAAGGTCAAAACCTTCAGAATGCTACAAGACTTAGGAAAAAATATCTTTTCAAAGCTGTCTCAAGTGTGTCTAAATATCTCCTTAATAAACATGGCAAACATTTCTTTGGAAAAGTAAATAACCAAATTATTGCACAACATAGTAATAAATACTAGAAGGCAGTTAACGAAGTTATATTAATCATATTCCTTAAGTAGTTAACCATGTCTAACCCTGCAATTTTGCATGGAGTGAAGGTGCTTCGTGCTATGCAATTAACTGATTTATTAACAGGAGAGTTGGTTGTCTGCTGACTGGCATGATGTTCTCACAAGTGGCTGCAGGTACTTCCCTTGTTAATCCTAAACCAGCATGCTCAGACCAAGGTGGAAGGACAGCCGTACTTTGTCCTTTCTGACCACCTGCTCCAAAGAGACCTGGAAGAAATGGCAATTAAATTCCTGTGGGCCCAGTTTGCCCAGACCCAAGGAAAAAAGTCTTCTGATACTGAAAAAACTCTGTAGACAGATGTTCTTTTGCAGTTCCAGCTGTGCTGCTGAAATAGGCTGCTAGCCCAAACCCTTGATCACTTCTCTTGGCTAAAAGTGTGAGCCTATCAAATTTCTAACATATTTCCAAGAAGGACCAAAGTAACTAAAATATGCTGACTTGTTTGGTCTTTGCTAACTTTAGCTTCCTTGGGATAGGGAGCTCTAACAAGAGCAGCTGTGGCTGGTATGAATGAGTAGCTGGCAGGCAACAACACAGCTGTACCCAAAGTGCCTCCGTCCACATCCTTACTGCCTTTGCGTCTGCAATTAAAGATCTGACGATAGGGCCTTGTCTGTGCTCCTGAGTAATGCCAGCTCAGCATCAGGTGGCCGTCACACACATCTGCAGTCAGCTTTGACCTTGAAGTTCTTGTCAGAGCTAAGCTGCATTTGCTGCTTTTGCTGTGCTGGCACTGGACAGACCAAAAGTAAGCTAGGACTTACGTCATCCCAGTGTGCTGATGCCAGCTGTTAGGTAACTTGCTCTGTCCCCTCATCTGCTGCTGGCCACACTCAAGAATCTATGCTGGTGGGTTTTGTTCAGCAATTGCTGAACATAGACAAGGCCTAGAGGAGGACCCTGTTTTTATCTGCTGCAAATACTGAGGATATGAGTATTCATGCATAGTTGTTTCTACTAGAAGGTTAAGAGCAGAACTAGCAGGTCTAGAGGCAGCTGTAGGCTGAAGTCAGTTACAGATGATGTAACTGACATTTTCACATGTCAATAAGTAGAGATTAAACAGGCATAAAAATAAATCAGCTGTTAAGCACTGTGATCTAGACCATGGTTCATAGGACACAATTAGTTTGTACTTTGAGGGATTACCTGAGTTCCTAAGTCTTACACTGTAGTTGTCTTATGAATAGGGTTTGAATTACAATGATGCTACAGGAGCCAGTAAGTAAGAATTAAATTAAAATGTTTTTAGCATCCTTTGCTCTGACCTTGGGATGGTTTATGATAGGAGTTGAATTATGTAAACAGTGAATTAGGTTTGTTTAGACTTCTGAATCTTCAAGAAATGGCATCTAGTCTGTAATTCCCTTCAGCAGGACTCGAGAGAGGGACATAATTTCACCCATACCTGTGGTCTAAGTACAGGGTGAATGGTTATAGTGTGGTTTGATGATCAGTCCCAGGCTGTGACTAAGCTTATCATGGGACTAGGTGTATTATTCAAGTCCACTGTAGTCACCTTTTGTGTCTTACTGTGTCTCCACATTATGTCCAAGAAGTTTGTGTCTGGGCTATGCCTTTCCTTCAGCTGAGCTCCTTCTATTTCTGCTTCAATTCCAACATTTAAAAATAAAAATCTTTCACACACAAAAAAGTAATACAATGAAGTAAATGAAGACTTGTTACTTGTCATCACCATGGCTTTAATAAGGAAATTGATGCTCATTTAAGTTGCGTAAGATAGATAGCAGTTTTACCAAGGGAGGTGATTGTGTCATACCCAAGCCAGTTTGGGCTGGCTTCTTCAGTGGCCTTTAGGCAGACAGATGCATGGCAGATTTTCTTCCAAGCATTTAAGTATTTTTTGATTGAAGTATGAGTTTGATGCTTAAAGATAATTCTAAATATTTCTGTAAGTATTTAAGAGACTTTTGAAATATTGGTCTTTAACTACCACTTTGTAATTTGCTATCTGAAAGTCAGTCTTTCATTGAAGTATGGCACATTCTCTTGTAAAGAAAAAAAAAAAGTACAAAAGCTTCAAAGATGTGGATTGACTTGCATCTGGTTCTCACTGTAAGGAATAAGTGTCTTTAAATTGGCTAATAGAGTTCACAGCTGATCTACAGCAACTGAAAGGAGCAGAACATGAAAGGAATAGTCTAGAATCGCTAGTGCTAACGACAGCAGAGTGATTAAAAGTGTTTAGAAAGGATTTCTTTCAGAAGTAATGGTCCCTAGAAAGAGTCGACATTTTTCCCCCCCAGTCCTTATTTTGGGTATCTGTGGACAATTAGTAGGTGCCTCTCCATAGCCTTAGTTGGAAGCTTGCTTTGGTGTCTGTTAAATGCCAGTTTAGAGTACGAACATGAATGTGAAGATTATGGTATTGGCCATGGTTGACAAACAATTTCTTCATACTCCTGGAATGAGGTCTTAGTGTGTAATATACTGTAAATAAGATAATCTTAGAAAATAATTATTTTTTAATCTCCAAATAATAAAAGCACCATGTGTCAGTGTGCCTGCAACATCGAAGGACTTGCCCACTTGGCCCGTTTCTCCTGTATTGCTTGCTGTACATTTGATGGTAGCACTGGCTGATCGGTAGGCCTGGGCTTTGCTGGTGATGTGGCTGCAGTGCAGCCCCTCCCGTTTTCCAGGAACTCTGGTGGGCTTCTACTGAATCCAGCAGCATCTTGTGTGAGATGGAGGACAGTCACCAGGTTCTGCACATTGCTGCGGTGGAATAGGGAGCTATGGCTCTTGAATGTGTTCATCATGTGGCATTTTTAATCATTCTCTAAAAAGATTTATCTAGTACTTCTTGTGTAGCCAGGACCTAAGTACTTTATGCCACAGGACAGTTAAATGAGACCAGTCAATTTAACTCTAATGACTTGCTGAAGTACATCTGTTGTAAACACCAGCAGGTAGTGTGCACAGTGCTTTAAAGACATAGATATTTGAGTCCTGTATAAGAGGATAGTTTTTTTTCTGCTCTGCACCAACCAAAGTGTTCAAGAAAAGGTTGTCTAGATAGTTTGTCTAATGCTGTTTGTGGCCTGATATTCCTGTATCATTTTTAACAATATTCAAGTACGCAGTCATGGAGTATTAGGTCTCCTGGTTATGTAGCAGTAGTGCTGGTAGGAATTAGAGAGCATTCCCCAACTGAATATTTCCTGAAGAAGACAAAAGCATAATACAAAACGTTTTGAAGTATAGGGGTCTTGCATTTGCTAGCCCATGGAGATGAAGTTTTGAATGACTAGGCAGGCTGTCATCTGCATCCTCCAGGCTACTGAAGGAGGTTGGAGGTACAGCTTGTGAAATGGGCACTGCCACTGCTGCTGGAGTTCGCTGCCTTGGGAGGCTGCTGGGGCCTGCAGCTGGAGGGCAGAGCTCCTTCTGCCAACAGATCTCTTGCTGACCCAACAGATCCTTTCTTGGATCCCTTGACTGGCTGTAGGAGCATTGCTGTTTACCTGCAGGTGAGTCTTCCCACATTTGCTTAGATAGCTGCCAGTTCAGTTACTTTGTGGACTTGTAGACAAGACAGTCTGCAGTATGATTTGCTGAAAATCGTGTACATTAAAAAAATTATTTTTCTGGTATTGTGAAAAAAAGATGACTCACTTCACAGCAACACTGTTTCCCTTGCTGAGCAGGCTAAGCAGCATGAAGCACTAGTGCAACCCAAGTAAAGTTCAAAGCTGTAGTTCAAGATTTAATTGAATATGTGTAAATGTAAGTGCATTAGCTAAAGTCCTAATTAAAAAATGTGTTGAAGTTACTCAGAAAAGACTTTAAACAACAACAAGAAAAAACTGAGCCATCTGACACCTTAATCTGTAATCATGCCGTTATGCATGTGTATCATAGTACCAGCTATAAAACAGGCCAAAAAGAAACCTGGTTTGCTTTGTCTATTCACTTATTACAGTAGCACTAGCTACTGAACCATGTATTTCTGCATCAAAGCTGCTATAGGCTTTGTGTTTTCAGTGACTCTACAAGGCCACAAAATAATTTAATAAACAATTTAAGCAAATATGGGAAGACTCACCTGCAGGTAAACAGCAGCACTCCTACAGCCAGTTAAGGGATCTGAGAAGGCATCAGTCAGATCAGATACTTTTGTTACCTTCAGAGGAATTAATTGTGATTTTGTTTTTGTTAGATGCTCTTGACTGGTATAGAGTTAACATAATCCAAAAGTCTTAAAGGAATGCATTGCTGTAAAGAAAAATATATAATAGTATGTATCTGAATTTGCACAATACCTATATTTATGTAAAAATGTGTCCAAAATCTCTCGAGTGTTTATTTTAATACTACAGAGGCAAAACTTGAGAGACCTTGAAGGAGACATCTGAGCTTTTTCTCCCAAAAGCCACAGGGACTGTATGTCTTTCTGTGGCTAAGTTCTCCTTCTCTCTCAGTCTCTTTCTCAAACCTAAAAGCATTGTTCAAGTGGAATTTGAAGGTTTTGTATATTTATCCAGAATTTTGAAACATCTACAGCCTGCTCTGAGGGGCAGTTTCAACTGCTGTTTGGCAATCTCAAACATGCTTTCTGTGCGTATTCAATCAGACTCTACAGCGCATGCCTGGAAACTTCACGTTTCCAGTAAACATTGGATGGAGCTGTGTGTGCATGGTATGCTCTAACAGCCTGAAGTGCTGGACTTGCTGAACCCATAGTACTTTGTGCATAAACACAAATTCTGGATAGGATTGACACAACTCTGCCAAAAATCCCAGATGTTTCTTTGAACAAAGTTTTCCAAGACCTTCAGTTTTTCCAAAGACTTAGCTTCTGCATCTATGCCCTGGCCATGAAAGAATAGTCTAAAAAATTTATTTCTTTTTTCCCCAAAACATACTAAGCATTCATCTGCCAAACTCCCTCATAAGGTTTTCAAATGCCAAGCATGTCTGCACAGTCTTCCTTGGATACCATGTGTTTGTATTTATGTTATGCATATGTGTTTACCTGCTTTGGTATAAAATGTTACAGTAAATGCCCAATTCTTAATTGTCTGACTTTTTTGTTTGTTTGTTTTCAACAGGCAGAAATACTCAGTGTGCTCAGTCACAAAAACATCATTCAGTTCTACGGAGCTGTCATTGAACCTCCAAATTATGGCATAGTTACAGGTAAGGGGTTTTGTCTGACTTTTGTCTTGATTCTGTAAAACTCCAATGTTACAAGGTACTAGCTTTACCCAATTTCAGTGTTTTGCTAATTGTTCTGACCTCCTTAGATGGGAATGCTGGAGGTAGGAACCAGGCTCAGAGCATGGCTGGTAGCAGCACAGAGGCAGCTGGTGCCTGGGGCATTCTTAATGCACAAACTCAGCACTCCTTTAAATAGAAGCTTTCACGCTGTTCTGTGAATTGCTTTTCCATTTTAACTGACATGTGACAGAAGTAAAGGTTTTCATGATACAAAGTTCTGGCAAGTTCTGTGAAAAGGGAAGGCTGAGATTCTGCTCAGAGCAAAGCTGTACCATGAATTCTGCCTGTATTAAAAATAAGAGAATCTGTATTGTGAACTTCTCAGATGTGGGAAGAGCTTGAAATAGAGTTAAGGGTTTATTAGATGCCATAAGACAACTCCCTTTATTCACTGGAACCTAGGTTGCATTTTTTCTGGCATTCCTAGAGTTATACGGAGATTTGGTTTTGTGTTTTGTTTTGGGTTCTTTTCTAGCTTTGCTTTAAGCTTCCTTCCCTTATCTTCAGAATTTGTCCAGATACAAAATTACATTACAGATAATGTAATTTCTCCCATTCAATTTGAGAGAAACTAGGTAAGGTAGTAGTAGAAAAACCCAAAGCAAATAAATCTACAGTCTGCTGAAACAACATTTGGAGAGGTAAGAACCATGAAAGCGTGGATTAGGAGGCTGGTTTTGCCATGTCTGTAATTCTGCAAAGAGTTTGATGCGCAGAGTAGTCTTTCCATGTGTCACAGTCTAATACCAGTTTGAGATGTTGCTCTTCAGGTTTTTACTGATTCTCAGATGGTGGACAGAACCTGTGAAAATTCAATTATTTCTACCTGTCTTTTAGACATCCGATCATCTGTCACAGTAGATGGCAGTGTAATCCGGTGGGAGCACATCTGAGATAGAGCATTGTTCAGAGTGTGGGGAGCTTTACTTGCAGGAGTATCAGCCTGCTGGAGGTAATGGTGTTGCAACCAGTACTCCAGAGGTGCATGGGGGTGTGACCACAGTCTACACCACTCAGAGGATGCGCTGCACATATAGACAGGAACCTGAATACCTTCTTGAAGCAAGAAGAAGAATAGAAAGCTAATAAATCAAGTAATGTAATTTTACTGTAATTTATAACATAAGTGTAAACTGTCAAGCAGAGTTAACAAAGGAGATGCGTAATCTACAATGATGTCTGAAGCAGAACGTCCTCAGTTTGATCTCACAAAAGGTCAGTGTTTGGATGACATTTGACCTGCTTGCCAGTCACAGGACAGACAGCAGCTGAAGTAGTTCATTATGTCATTGGGAATGGGGACTATTTAACCATCTGTGGAAAAGAGGCTCTGCTGTCTAGTCCAACCACTTTATTACTCTCGGAGGTCTGATTCTACCCAAATTCTAACCAATGCAGTTTGTTAACTGGTTCTCCCTGCAGCTTCAAGGAGACTGGAGTTGTGGGTTGGAAGCAAAGCAAGGCTCCATTTCCCCACACCATTTTCATATGAGAGAATGGCTACTGAGAAAATAAATGTTAATTGTTCTTGAAATACCTTTTAGAGGGATTTTTACTCCATGATGGTTCTGGATGGCCTTCAGTGTTGCAGACTTAATCCTGTGTTTAGTCAGAGATCCTTTTGTTATAAGGGAAAATCCCAAACAAGAGGAAATTCTGAGAACTAATGTTTCTTCGGAGTGAAGGAGATGAGGGGGGCATTTAGCCAAGCATTGGCACGTACCAAGCGTTAGCTGCACATAATGTTTTTTATGGGATTGTCAAAGAGTTCTCTGAGAAAGGCTGTATCTGCAGTGAAAACACGTTTCTCTGCTGGGATGTATGTTAGTGTTATTATTGATCATCCCACGCGGTGAGCTGCTAATATGGATCACTTCGTTCTAGGTGTCACTGACTGTGTCTGTCAACAACGGTCTTGATGCCTAGCTTTCAGATCTAGTTTTTACCACAGCTGCCTCCTCCCAAAAGGTTCTTGGAGCTTGTGCCCCCCATTTGCACTGAAGTGCACAGTGTATCCCACAGCCCATCACAGTCAGGTGTTCAGAGCTTTTTGTTCTAAAGCAAATTCCTCTTTTCCATTATTGATAGAAAATTATCCTCATTATATGATTTCCAAATCCATAAGCGTCTAGTAAAAACCTGTGGCATAAAAAAAATATGTAGAAGGAATACTAAAGGATCAAGCTTTGTTCACTGAAGCTTGCTTGCCTCTGCTCACACAGAGTGGCAAAGGGCTTGGGGACCTGAGTTGTCCCTGACACCGGGGGATCAAATTATGCATTGTAAAGGCATGCAAAGCCTGCAGCAAACCTATTCCTGAAGAATCCATTTATAAGATGCTTGATGACATCATGGGTTAAAAAAGCCTATGTTTTAATTGAGGAAATGTTCAGGTCAGCAGCTTACTCCTCTTTCGGTGACTTCAGAAGCACCACTTCTGTCTCCTACAGAGGCTCCTTTCAGCAGGACGTCCTGCAGCAATGATCCAAAGCTTAACTTGCCACTTGAGTGTTTACTTTTCAAGGCACTTCCTGTTTTCTCCCTCATTCCTTTCATCTACCATTGGAATCTTTTCATACAGTTTACCATCTTGTATGCTGCAGATTCAGTCTCAATCCCAGAGTGTTCTTCCCCGTGAAGCAATCTCATAGTGGTTTTGATTTCCTTGATGAGGAGAAACATTTCTTTTTTATGCATTTAGCCTATCACGTATCATCCATTGAATAATACTATTATTAATAGCAATTTGGGTATATTTGATGCAGTCTTAGAGAGAATGATTTTGTGACTGCTTTGACATGGCATTTCAATTGTATACCAGCTGGTTTGCCACCTTAGGTATGAAGATTCTGGGGGCCTTGTAAGTAGGTTTTAAATTCTGCTCAAGAAGCACACTGAATAGCCTTGGGAGAAAGGGATGAAAGGCTTGAAGTTGCTCTTCGTATCCCCCTGATCTTTGTGCTACTGGGGCTATGCTGGGTGGCATATGCACACTCTGTCTTGGCAAGCAGACAGAAGAAAATGTATCAGCTGCTTCAACTTTAAAACTTCTCTTGTGTTTTTGGAGAAACAGGAATGAATACTAAATAAGCATAAAGCTTACTAAGTACATACTAAGCAGAGGAGCTCCAGCCTTTGGACTGCTGAACATAACCAGCAGCACATGGAATCTGGTCTGCTTACCTCAGGGTTAGACCTCTAGTTTCATTATTCTATTTTTTCATGAACAAATGATTTGATCTGCTACTCTGTTCCTCCATGGGGAAATAGGAAGAGAAAATGTTAACGTCTCTTTCTACTTGAAAATCCTTTCTTCCTAATGGAACATTATATATTTAACATCTGTTTTTACTTTTTTAGAAAAACTAAGAAATTATCCTTTGTTATGGGGCATCATTTATATGCAATAGTGCTCACCAGTGGGAAATATCCTCTGTCTTTGGAAACAATAAGATGGATCTGATACCACCCAACTCATCTGTTAACTGCTCTTCTGATCAGGAGCGGCAAATTCACTGCTTAAATATGTAGGAATTTCAAATTATATAAAAGTGGCACTGTGGGGGTTTCAGTTGTCTCCAGTTTCACACTTAAATGTTTGTAGGTGTAACTTGTCTTGTAATTCCAGCTGTCAGCCTTGTGAGCTCTGACAGTTGGACTGCATTCCATCTGCCACACTTGTAAACATCAATAGGCTAAAAAAGCCCTTGTTTGTACCCATATAATCCTGCTGTGGATTTCCGTAGATGCAGTTGAGAGAGTCTGTTGATCCTGAATGAGGAGCATCCATCTATCATGTAGAACGTGACTCTACTACTCTCATCTACTCTATCATGTAGAACACTCTAGAATTTAAACTGCTTTGCCTCAGCTTTCTTGTCACCAGACCTTTCTAATTTCCTTTCATTTTCTTGCCCACTGTTACAAATTATTTTACTTACTTTGGATTATAACTTTTTTTTTTTTTTACCCTTAGTAGTAGATTATGTCTGTGTTGGGATAATTAGAACAAACTGCCATTCTCCTGCTACACTACTAATAACATTAGCTGCTGAACCCAGAATTCTTTGTCATTAAGCCAGAGGCTGACTGCTTTCTGGAACTGGCAGGGTTTCCATGAGATCTTTCAGTTTAGATGCAATGTTTTAAAATGTCACATGAGTTTGTTTGTTGTTTTTTAACAGAGTATGCTTCTGCCGGCTCACTGTTTGATTACATTAATAGTAACAAAAGTGAAGAGATGGACATGGATCATATCATGACCTGGGCAACTGACATAGCTAAAGGTGAGCAAGATGAGTGGATTACTATCCTACACAGTCAGCAAAGAGTACTGCTGGAGATGCTTTCCCTGTGAAGTCAGGAAACCCTTCCTATACTTCCTTCTTCAGTTTGTGAAAAAGAAAAAAACCCAACCAAACTTAAGAAAAGCAAACTCCATACACTGTGCTTTTTAATATGTTCCTTGGTTGTTAGGAATCCAAAATAATTTCTGGATTGAAAATGGCTTCTGTGAGCCAGTTTTGCTTCTGGTTTGCCCCTAAGTCCCAAGAGGATAATTTTGGTGATGTAGAGTTATTATGAGGTAAAGTGCATAATTATCTTTAAATTTTATTTGAATTGGGACATTTAAGGAAGCCAAGGGCTTATTCTCAGCAAACATACTGAAATTCTTCATATAATAATGCAGAACAAGCTGTTTTGTCCTTTGTGGTCTCTGGGATCACACAGGAATTTGTGTAAACTAATGAATGAACAGTAAATTTGTAACTTGGTTTCCCTGTGTAGACACCTTAGAGAAAAGAACTAAATATAATGTTAATAAGCATTAACATGCCCGTATGTAGATGCTCTGAGAGATATATAAGCTTTGCTTAGAGTTTTTTACTCAGATTATGGGAAGCTTAGGTTCTCCTGCGGCGTATCAGCATTGCATACAGGTATGCCAGCTCATGAGGACAACTAATGGGAACCCAGAAGACTTGACTGCTGATAGGTGATGACCATGGTCAGCCTGCCTAACTAGATTGTTCCCTTGTTTTGTGTAGGAATGCACTATTTACACATGGAAGCTCCAGTAAAAGTAATCCACAGGGATCTGAAGTCCAGGAATGGTAAAGTAGCAAAACACCGAAACGCTCTGCATTCACTGTTACCTGCTAATGTGGTGTTTAAGTCTGTACTTGGCTTTGTGAACATGCAGAACTGACTAACGCCTTTGCTGTCATCAGGCTGCACTAGGAGTTTTTCCTAGTTTTTCCTTTTTCTGTTTGGAAAGGTTGAGTACCAGGAAAGGCTGGCAGACACCAAACACGATAGACTGGATAAGGCCTATTATTTCTTATCTGAAAATCTTGTCTTTAGCCTGTTTTGAGGTTTTACAGATACTCATGTGTTTGAGTACTAGGCACTTGATGTGGAGCTGCACTAGTTAGTCTGTACTTGGCAGCTGACTATTTATGAAATTTGCTGAACATTGCCTTTTAGCTGAAACTTTCGCTACTAGTAGTGGGATAGGAGTGACACAGATTTTAATAATGCACGTGGGGAGATAATAGTCAAGAAAAGTCTAGATCTCACCTCAGTTGTACATTTTGTCCTTTTATTAATTAATCTTTCAGAGAGCTTCTTATTAAGCTGAACTATGTTGGGGAGAATGGAGTTTATCTGTATTTCAGTTATAGCTGTGTTGCTCTCTTCAAACTCAGTAAGACCTGATAGGTTTTGCATTTGTTCAGAGACTTGCAGGTATTCAGCAGATGTTCTCTAAATCTTCTTAAAGAAACCAGCATATTCAAGTGCTGGCTCACTGTAGGATCATTTTTTTGATAAAATAGAAAATATTTTGCTGTGAAAATGTGTTTATTTTTAATAGCATTCTGTTAACCTATTGTATTTTAATTTTCAGTTGTTATAGCTGCTGATGGCGTGTTAAAGGTATGAACACTATAATTATTTGTAGAGAGATTCTGCTGCTTCAGTTGATGGTCTGATACCTAATAGATGAGGTTGATACTCTAATATCTGTTTAATTTTTTTTTTTTTGCCAGATCTGTGATTTTGGTGCCTCAAGGTTCCACTCCCATACAACACATATGTCATTAGTGGGCACTTTTCCATGGATGGCCCCAGAAGTTATCCAAAGTCTCCCAGTGTCTGAAACATGTGACACATACTCGTATGGAGTGGTAAGTGCCTCTCATTTCCCTGTGCATAGTAGCAGATGTCTAGCGTGACAGAATTTGTGTGATGCACACTCTTTGAAGACTGACCCATAATTTATAATCACATGCTTGAAAATAATAGAACAGTGTCTTGCACGCTTAGTAAGATCCTCATCTGATTTTATTAGCAGCATGCCAGTGTGGGAAGTGCATGCTTTAGCACAAATGTTCAGTACATGTCTGAAGGCTTGCGGGAGCCTCTGAACAATCTGCAGCATGAAGCTCCGCTTGTGTTTTTTAGCGGAACAGAAGAGAAAAAGGTGGTGTTGCAATATATGTATAACGGGATGAACGGATTAGGATTCCACTTTCCATAAAATGGATGTCACTGATTTTTTATGAAAAAGTAAGCCACTTCTCCATGCTTAACTGTTTAAAAGACCCTGCTATCATTAGCTGTGAGAATAGAGACTGCACCTCTTGTGGAGGTAGTGGCCCCATCTGAAAATAAGGAAAAAGCCAGAATGGTTTTGCCATTTTTCTTAAGGGGGAGCAATCAGTTATAGTTCATAAAAATGTCAGGTTTGCAGGTACAGTAATGTGAATTACTTCACTCTGTTCATGGTTAAAAGCTGATTTGGTTTTGCTCTGCAATATAAAATATAAAAATACCCCTACTGGTCAGATGAATTGTGTGCCTAGCCCCATAGCCTGTCTCTGACAGAGAATCATAATGAATAGTTTGGGGGAAAAAAGGAAATGAAGTGAGGTAGTAGTTTCCATCCATATCTGTGTATTAACCATTTCTGGTTTTGGATTCAACTGTTGGTGGCACAATGAGGAATTCTTTCAGTGCCTGTCAAGTATTGCCTCTGATGGATGGGAGGAGATAGAGGTGAGAGAGACACTATGATTTAAAGCTAGCACCTATGGCTATACATAGCTAAGCTGATGGAAGATGACTTAAACTTTTTGCCAAAATGGTTGTTTATAATGAAAAAAAATATGAGAGATGATGTGGCGTTGCTTACAAATTAAAAGTTGAAGGTTTGCAAGGAGGGGAAAAAGCCCATATTGGCAGATTCAAAGTCCTTGCTTGCTTAACTGAATGAGGTCACAAACAGTAAGAGAACATAAGCTAACAAACATAAATTTTAATGTAAACTGTCACTGGAAGCAATCACACACTATCCACTGAAGGGAAACATTCCAGTTTCAAAACAAAGCAAAAATGTTAGAGGAGAAATTCCAAACATGGTCTTATAGCTCAAACTGCTCACACAGTCATCTTGGTGTGAATTGACTTTAAGTAATGTTCCAGAAGTGGGAGAAGGTAAGAAAATGTTTAATATCTTATCATGTCAAGTATTGCTAGAGCCTTGGTACAGTATGTCACACATAGTTTATTTTCTCTTGTCCAAAAAGTAAATCTCTTTTGACAGTTCTGTGCTTGGAGGTAAAACTCAACTACCCTCTTTATGAAAACAGTTCAGTGTTACTAGAATATTTTGATGTGGTTATAGGTGTAGAGTGCTACTTTAGTATGCCTAATAATATTGGACCCACATTTTTAAATATATTGTTTTTGAGCTAATATGTTCTGCTGTGGGTAGGAGTTCATAAATTCATAAGCACTTAGGAATGAATTAGTCTTTTTATAACTCCGGTCTTGGAACACCATAGTTTTCAGAGGAAATACAGGGGTAGAATTGAAGGATGGCAGTGGCCTGAGTTCTCTGTTGATTAAACTAGTGACTTAATGGGGTTACACCAGCAAGAAATTGTCCTAATATAATATTAGAAGTTGGAATCTCTCTAAAATAAGTGTTAAGACAATCAGCGAATTAGCTAGGAGACTGAAAACAGAAAAAATCTTGGGGTATTTGTGTCTCTTCAAATGATTACCATCTATAAAAACAAAATTTAAAGAATCCCTTTTCAAAACTTGCCAGCAGCCTTTGTGCTGGAGAGACAAATCTGCTTTTCTTCAGCTAAAGTCCTGTTAACAAAGAACAGAATCCTTTCAAATGTAAACTAGTAAGATGCTAGGAATAGATACTCTGTTTGCAATATTTGTTGCTTTCCTTATGGTTTTCTTTAATTTCTTTTCTGCTGTTTTTTTTTCCTGACTGGCTGTTCTTTCTACAAACCAGTCTGTGATTTTAAATCTTCATCTGAAGGTGTGCAAGAGCTTTTTTTCTAATAAGTGTCAAAGTCCTTCTGCAACCTTATAGGTCTGAGTTGCTCCTCAGCTGAAATTAATTTTCCTCTTTGTGAACAGTTACATACATGTTTATAGCTAACATTTAGATGCATTTGTCCTGCTCTTCTTGGATGGTTAAACAGGTCCATATATTCTCCTTGAGATAGATAGTAAATAATTTAAACTACTGCCACGAAATGCTAAAGCTAAATGTTCCAGGAAATTTGTTACAACACGAAGACATATCTTGCACTTTCCTTCAGCCATGCTGTGATTCTCTTTTCTAATCCACTTCCAAATCCATACTTCGAACAACAGATACCAAGTGTTACAAGTGATAAACCCAAAAACTGACTCGCCTATCATTGTGTGTGTTGCTCAAAAATGATTCCTTGCTTCTCTTCCCAATGCGAAAGTTTATGAGGAATGACAATGTTACTCTAAAAGCTGTTTTGAAATCATGAAAATACATGCTCAGAATATGTTATGCTGACAAATTTGTAGTGCACTGCAGTGTGTTTGTATCCGTATATATGTGTTTAATTGTAGAAAGCTTATGTGATGTAGCTAAATTATTTTAACACTTACAAGAACAAGGAAGTAAAACCCTTAATTGCCTATTGGTAGCATAAAGACTGCCATTAAATATAGCAGCTGTTAATGCTCCTAGCAATACTTCATACATTGCTTTAGCTATGAGAACATACATTATTTATAGAGGGAATGTTGGCCAGCTCCAGGGGTTATCCCTGACTCTTTTTGAAAAGAATTACGAGATCTTTAACTTCCACTTGGATCAATGCAGAGAAGACTGACCTAATTTTCATGCCTAAGGGCAGCACCTCTTAGAGTGCAACACTTTCTGCTCATACTGTACTTCTAATCGTGGTTCCTGACCCTCATCTGTGAACACCTTCCTACCAAGAGAAAATAGTTCTTTTTTTTCAGTGATTTTCTCAAAATTGCAGTGACTTTCAGTTTTTCTCAAGTTACTAATTTGGAAGTTTCCTATCCTATATGGCACTTTGAATCTTTGTTGGCTTTGCATGGGGGTTGGTATGTGGGAGCTTTGTTGTTTCGTTTTTTTTTTCTTTTGGTTGTTGTCACATAGTTGAGAGGATAAGAATTGAAACACAGCTGAGCTGACAAGTGTGTGAGCTTTTTCTGAAGACCAGATGATTCTTATTCTCAGTTTTATGTATAGGATGAACATTCATACATTTGTCTCTCTATTTCTCTGTATGCAGAGAAGAGCCCATCATCTTCAGAGGCCACATCTTACAAACCACTACATTAAATGGTCTTTCTTTGTTTTCCATCACTGTGTCTAACTTGGCTGTTTCTCTATGAGCACCTGCTGTCTGTCATCACAGAGATGTGATGTGAGCAGGAAAGCAGGTGATCCACACCATCAGAAATGGGAGGGGAAGTGAACCATGTCTGTATCAGTTAATTACACCAGATATGAACAGAGTCTATCTTGCAATAAAGAGGCTGGGGTAAGTCAGGTGAAGGTGCTTTTTCTGTTGTTGAATGACCTTCAGGACAGGAAGAGACAAATGGGAATGCAGAAGATACCCATCTGCTACTTTTTAAAAGACTGATAACGCAATTGTTCACTTTAGGTGATGATTCAAGGTAGCTAATTCATTAGATGAATTAGCTCTATGAAACTGAAGATAGAGACATGTCACCATTGGAAGGAAAGGCTTTATTTAGACCATTGTCCTGAACATGAAATTTACATTGTTGTCAGGACATTTTCTAAGCCTGTGTAAATAAATGCAAGGGTTTCTGACATCCCACTTTTGTATCTTTTGCTTTCTTCTACTACTAGTAAAAAGTAAGACATTAAGAAAATTTCTTCATATTCTGTCAGATTGCTGTATTTCTCTTCAATTATTTGCAGTCTCAAAGTGTTTTAAGCTAGCACTGTTGACTTAAGAAGGCAGCGATCCGTACAGGCAGTGGAAATAAACACTAAAGGTGTCATGGTAAAGGAATTCAGTGCAAAATGTTCTGCACAAACTTATGTGCATGAATGAAACAAGACAACCCTCACAATTTACAGTCTTCTGAAAGAAAGATAGCAGAGCAGTAGAGTTTTCCTGCTCAAGGCTCTTGGACACATTTAACATGTATTTAATTATGCTCTTTTTTTGGAAGACGTATTTACATACTGGTCTGTCTGATGTGCAAACTTGAGTTTCTACTCTGTGGTTTCCTGGTCCAGCTGTATAGATGAGATGGTTCTGCAAGGCTGCTCAAGTGCATGTTTGTTTTGGTGCATGGGCTTTTGTTTTAAACTGGCTGTTTTATACACTGCTTTCTTGTCTGAATTACATGGGACTGCTAAATTATTTCCTTCTCTCACAGTTGAATTTCTTTCTCTACCAGTAGAGAGGTGATAATGGGAATTACAAATTGAAGTGCCTTTTTTTTTTTTTTGTCTAAAAGGAATGAATTGAGGCAAACAGGAGTGTTGAATTACCTCTATGATAGCTTTCCCTATATATTTCTTATTCTCAGGAAAACTGTCCTTTTACTTATTTTTCCAAGAGACCCTTAGCTTTACTAATCAGTCTTGTGACTCAAGCAGAATTATTCAAATAGGCCTATTGATGGAGTACCCTGTTCACTTGATTAAAGGCCCAACTCTGCTTCAATGCATTTTTTCTGCTTCAGCAGCATCTGCCAATATTCTAACATTTTCTTTCTAATTACCTTCATAGCTGGCCAGAATCCATTCAAAATGATGTAGGTGGAATAAGCCTGGGTACTAACCCAAATAGTGAGGCTATAGAGACTTGTGTAAGAATCTTAATGCATTTGGTCAGATTCTCCATAAATGAGGTTCTTTTTTGTTGATGTGCTTGGTATATGAGCAGAAGAAAAAGTTGCTTGTAGATATTTGTAACAAGATACATATATGAAGGTTCTGATTTAAAAAAAAAAAAAAAAAGATACCTATACAAGGGAAGGTACAAAGTGCCTGTTCATTTGGTTGGACTCCAATACGTAGTCTCAATGGCAGAAAAGCAAGTTGGACTCGTTGACTTGAAGTCTTTTTGGTGATGCCAAAGTCTTTTCTATAGAGTAACTTAGATTCTTGGGTACTGTGTTACCAAAATGCTAGAAGCATGCAAAATTAGGAGATCTTTCTGTATCTAAGGACAGTGCATCGATAAGATATTGAGGAGAACAGAGTAATTTTTTTATATGCTGCGTATTATTCAGTTTAACATAATCACATACTTGGAGATAATTACAGTGTTGCTTGCAAAAATTTATTTCATATTTTCATAGGCAATGTCCAGGAGCAAAATACCTTTTGGATCATATTCTGACTACTGAGAAGCAGTAGTTGTAATCATACAGAAATATTTTAAAATGCAATATGGCTACAAAGCAAAGATGTGTCTAGTTGGGGCTGAGAAGGAGTTCATTGTCCAAGTCTCAACTGCCAAATGTGAACTTTACAGTGTACAAAGAAAGTAAAAAGCATTTTCCATGGCTTTCACAAAATTGCAGGCATTAGACCTCACACAACCTAGTTTTTCATCTGGGCTTTTCTGTAGCAGAAAAAGCAGAAACATTCAAATTAATTTAGCGAGAGGATGTTGCACACAAACACTGGTCCAAGTTCCTGCAAATGGAAACTGGTTGCCTGATAATTGGGTACAGAATAGTGCTGTATCAAGGTTTAATAATGTATTTAAAATACAAAGTACAGAAATAAAAATTCTTTTCTTTTTTTCTGTTCCAGGTTCTCTGGGAGATGCTAACAAGGGAGGTCCCCTTTAAAGGCTTGGAAGGATTACAAGTAGCTTGGCTTGTAGTGGAAAAAAAACGAGGTAAGACTACGTTTCTACATTCAGGTACATAGATCAGAAAACAGTATTGGGGTTTTGCAAAAGACTTTTTCATCTTCTTCAAATTGAAAGTAAGTTCACGCGTATGGAAAGATTAGCAGTAGGAGCTAACACAAAGGGTCAAAGTGATGTTATTCCTCATGAATGGACCCTTTACATCTAATTGTTGCAGCTTCACGTCGTGATGCTGTAGATCAAAAATTGTACAAGTACTGTACTAGTTTCTCAGTCTCAATTGTAAAACCTAGGGGTTTGTTCTTAGTGATGAAAGAAGCCATTGCGTCCAAGGTAGGGGAACAGTTTAACTCCATCTCCTGCGTTTAGGACATCTTTTTACTGGCCGGGAGTTGATATATCTGTAAGAGACCTTCAGCTACTTCAACTTAACTCTCCCAGCAGGAGTCACTATAGTACAAGAAACTGCCGCTTAGATGAAAATTTCAAAAATAAAAGAAGAAAAAATAGTTTTAAAAAAAGAGAGAAATTACAGTTTTGCCACCTACGTTCAACACTACATTGAAGATGAGCTCCTCACTGGTATTGGCAAGGCTGTGGCATAGCTGCAAGCCTCCTCATGCAGAGTCTTTCCATTTCAAAAGCACTTCAGTGGTGTAAACACCGTTTGTACAGTGTCCCCAGCCTCGCTTTTCTTCTTCTCACAAATTGAGGCTTTCAGTTAGTTGGACATGTGAGCGTATATCTGAACACGTAGTCCCTTGATATCAAAGACAGTAACTACATTTAAAAAACATTTAAAGTTGTGACTGTACCACACACAGACCAGCATGGAAATCCTCCACAAAGATGAAACCTCCTCTATCTAGACACAGCAGAAGCTTGGGAAACATTACAATGGCGAGGCAGTGGCTGTACAATACAGATTCCTATTATTCTACACAAACTGTTTCTCAGAATGCTTCAGGGTTAAACAGAGGAGTTAGGTTGCCTCCTCTTAGTTTAATATTTTTTGTTGGTGTTTTTTTTCCCCCTCTCTTTTTTAATTCTGTTTGTGGACTGGATTAATTCCAGTGAGTGATACTGTGCTATACCAATTAGTTGCAAATGCTACACTTAACAGTGTGAAGATTTAAACTGTGCTCTTCTACAGCGTTTATCACAGCAGAAGGCACAACTGCGACTCCTCCACCTAGTTTAGGAAAAGCCTCATACGCCAGTTTGAAGGAGGACACATAAAGACTTCCACCTACAGTATTTCTTTCCTATGACTACCATGTGCAGTTTTATGTAAGGGGTACAGAGTGGCATTGGGAATATTGTAAAGAGATGTAGTCACACATTGAAAGATGTCAGAGGGTACAACACACATTTCTCTACAGTTTTCCAGAGCAAGGAACTGTGTAAAATACAGTACGAACAAAATGTGGGCATGAAGACTATTTTACTCATGGCTGAAGAAACCTCAGGGGTGACATGTTCAGAGCCAGCTGTTTGTCTGCCAGGTACCACTAGCCTGTTGCTGCCATCTTCTCTGAGCGGTGCCATGGAGCTTAGAAGACATTAACACGTGCTTATGTAGTTTTTATTTTTTCTGGCTAAGACTTAGGGAACATGCTCAGCATAAGCCTTGTAGAAGCTTGTGCTACTTTTCTCCATAGTTTCTATGTCCCAAAGCAAGTCTGAGGTTCAAGTTCTGCTCTCAGTTCAGCCTGTTGATATCAGTGGGGTTACAGAATAGAATTGAATCACTGTTGAGCTAGTCCTTCATTTTTTGCACTGCGAGTCTCTTGTTAAAATGGGTGTGGGACTGAGGCCAAAGCATAATTTGGTAGGGTGAAAAGTCCCCTTTTGCAAAGCCTGAGCCCAACAAATGAAGTGGATTTTAATGAGTCTGTATGCATCTTTTTCAAGACTCTGCATAATTTCACGGTGTTATTTTTGTTCTGGTAGAGTTTCTGTATAATTATATACTTTTTAATCCAGAAAAGAAAAAACCTGGTAATTCAGATTATGCTAGGCATGATCTCATAATAAATTACTACAGAGAAATGTCATCTTCATTATAATATGACACTTTTGGAACCTGCTGCCTCTATAATACATGACAGATAACATTCTGCAGAAGTGAGACACACAAAAATGGTGATTGTAACTGATTTTCCGCCTCCTGGAACAGGGAGGGTTACAGACAAATGCTGTAGCAAGCCTAGCCAGTGTATTTTTAGGCTAATGACTTAACCAGAGATCAAGCACCAGTACAATTTGTTTATGCATTGTAAAAATTTCTGTGTGTTTCTTGCACAGAAAGCTTTGCACTTTAAGATATTACATTATTCTAATAATCATACTCCTACAGTGCCCTGGCTCAATTTCATGTTTCCAGTTTTCATGGTGTTCAAATGCTTGCACAGCAGAATTTGTTAACTTTTACTTTGGCTGCTGTGGTTTGTAAGGCTTTGCAGGTCATGTTGCAGTAATATAATGATACAGTTTGACACAACTTGCTCTGCTTTGCTTCTGAAATGCAAAAAGTAAAACATATCAAAGGGTCTTCCTGACAGGTCGGTCTGCACAGGACCGTAACACCTGGTTCTCACCTGTTACAGGACATGGAACCTTTTTTCCAGCTTGACTCCTCTTATTCGGACACGTTTTCACTGAGGAACCGTTTGTTTTATCTACATATATTTTGATTTACTATGAAACATCTGGAGTCAGTTAACTTCCTTAGCAAGAGTAAATTAATATTCTTCTATGTGTAATGTTGGGATGCACGTTTAAATCTCAATTGGAGACGGTTCAGTATCTGAGTGTGTGTTTATCAGGATGGATTTGCTTTTAGGCTTTCCAGTGTGGAGGCAGTGTCTTTAAACTAAAAGTCCTCTAAAACTGACTGAGGGAATTTTTTAATGGTTTAGAACTCTCAGCAAAGGAAACCAAATAAGCTTCAAACTAATTCTCTGTTGTCAGTGGTCCTGGCTATAACCAGAAACTCCTTATCTTCAGTCATCAGGAAATATATTTATATGAGTTCGCTGTGCTCTGTGAGTGCTCTCTGAGATCTGCATGTCCTCATTAATCCTCTGACCACAGGGTCATGAAACATCTTTTGTGTCATGTAGAGCTTCCTTCAACTCCTTTTATCTCAATGTAATCGATATTTCAGCCATCTGTTATAACAAAAGTGATTATATTATTGTACAGCTGGATTATCTGTGTGGGAGAACGGAATTAGGGCAGGCTGTATGTCATCCCTATCTTGACAAGCATCTTAGAATACCATGTAGTAACCTCCACAAACTATTATGGTTTAGTATTAAAAGTTGCTTGCCTCATTTTCAATTCCTTGTCTCCAAGCTTTCTTAAGCAACTCCATTTGTGATTTTTTTCATTCCTTCTCTATAGGTCTCTTTAATATGTCAATCTTCAGTTTTTATATTGCATTTAGAGAAAAAAGAGTGTGTTTTACTTACTTTAATTGCATTGCTTTTACACAAAATCTATTAGTAGCAGCTTAAAGGGAAATGCTTCCAATAACTGTTACATTCTCTCTCCTTTAGAGATTAACCATTCCAAGCAGTTGTCCCAGAAGTTTTGCAGAACTGATGCACCAATGTTGGGATGCTGATTCAAAGGTAATTTAATTTGTGTTTGACTTCTATACCCCCACCTTGTTTTGCTGAGTGTATTAGTGTTCCTTAGGGGGATGAGTCCCAGCTAACACCATTGCTGCATGCTAGTAGACACTTTTTTTCAAAAAGATAGCTGAGGCTGTCTTTTTTTAATGTGTTTACATATTATACCTAAATGTGACTCTCTTTTAACCAAGAGTTACGATACTACTAACTTACCTGACTACTCAAGACAATGCCTGTAAATAGGGTGAGATGGCAAGAATGAAGCCATTTTGGAGCAAGTAAAAAATTGTTCTTTTCTAGTTTCTTTCAGTGGTTAATAGTTAATCTTAGATGTATGTGAGCGTTGTGTGTGAAATTTATTTCAAGGTCCAACTTGGATGCCTTCCTTGTGTTGAAAACATGTAAAGAATAAGTTAATATAAAAAATGTGGGTAGGAAGAGCAGCAACACATTCTTAATTAACATTAAACCTTTCCTAATCTTTTCTCTTAGGACTTTGAATCCTGAGGCTTATAATGATTATACTGTAATAATATAAAAACAGAAGTAATACGCTGTTTAACCATGAAAACAGAGTAAAAATACAAGTTAAGGAGCCAAACCATTGTCACTATTAATCTGCTCTTACGAGAATAAACTAAAAGGGAAATTAAAGAGAATATTTACTTAGTAAAAAGCATTTGTAGATTATGGGAATTACCTTCTTTAAATTGGCTCTGCCACCATCTTGTTGTACATAAAGCTGGCTGGAAAGAGCCTGTGGCAATACAAGCTTTATTACCAAGTATTAGCATCCATTTCCTTTGCCTGTGAAGGTATTTGAGAGGGGGAAGGATAGGTAAGGAAAGGAAATCATGCCCTTTTTCTCAAGTCAAGGCATCAGCAAGAACTTTGTTCCTTTAAACTCTGAAGAAAGTTAGCTACTACTTCAGAGAGACTAGGATTAATCCCAAGGTGAATTATAGCATTTAGGTGCTCTAAAGCTAGAATTTATCACTATAAATAGAGAGTAGCCATAGAAAAGCAGTATGATAAAAGATCTTTCCCTTCTTGGTTTCTTATTTTAAGCAAGGAGTTGCTTTCCTACAGAATGGATCTGAAAGCCTGAGATCCATCACTAATGTGTCATTTCCACATGAACACCCATTTAAATGCCATTCCCCTAATACCTCCCTCTTTATCCTCTCCACAGAGGGAGGGGAGAGAAATGCTTTGAGTCTTTAAATATACAAGTAGATTGTTTAAGTTCTAGGTCAGTAATTACTGAAGAGCACTTTCCAGTGTTATCTACATATCTTTAATAATTACTTCCAAGCATCAGCATCACTACCAAATGCCACGGAATGAAAAGTATTTGAGCTTCTTTTCTGTAATTGCAGGACATGCTAGATCTGCTCACTCTCTGGCTTGCTTTAACCACATGCATAAATCCAGAGGGCTGTTGCTGTTTTTCAAGGAGAGGGATGGCTCTGCATGTTGCAAAGGAGGGATGCCCAACCATCAGGCTGAGTTCTGTCTGTGTGAGCAATTCAGCTGGGTTTGGGCTGGTTCCTGGTAGCATTGTTCCAAGAGGTGCCCCTGATGCTTGCAAAGAATGCATCTCATGTTAGATGGGTTGGGTTTTTATGAGTCTGCTCTCTGCTACTTTTTTCATGCAGCTTCTCTTCTGTTTGGCAATCATAAATGCATTGTTCACATGACTGAAATGGCTTAATCTCTGGTCACAGTTTGGGCATGTGACTGATTTATTCAGTCACGTGTTGGGAAAGGATCAGTACTTACTGCTCTCCAAATGCCTTGATAAAAGGCTGTGTGGCCTGCATGAGCCAAAAGATGGAGCACACTCCTCTCAAATACTGCTCTGTGTAATGTTCCCTTTTTGCCAGGATTAGCTTTAGAAAACCAGGTAGTCTATGCATGAACAAGTTACTGAAGGTGAAGCAGGGGCAAGCTTGAGGATGTCAGCTGCTCAAAAGCAATTGCTAATGCACTGCAGAAAGCATGAGGTCTCTTTAGGTGGCTTATGCCTAAGAGAGATGTGCATTTATTGTGGGCCTAGGTAATACACTTGGAGAGCTGCTGCAGAGTAGCTAGAGTGTCAAGCACAGCTCACACCATAAATTCCTCATGGGAATGGACAGTTATTAACTCTGCTTTGAATTCTTAAGGATTTCTTCAAGTTTGGAGAAAAGTATCCGTACTGCATTGCTTCGCATGATATTTGTAACAGTAGTCTTTATACAGTTTAAACTGCTAGTTGGAACAAACAGTCCCTAGTGGGTTCAAAGCATTTTACTAGTGTTAATTATTATTTTAAGTCAGTAATTCTTAAGGAACAGTCTCTGTGGTGTCTTAAATAACTACTTCCAGTTGTTAAAATCCCTAACAAAGAAGCTGCTTTTGCTTGGGTACTAGATAATTGTACAAACAAGGTTGCTCATCACTGATGCCTGTGTTTACTGGGGATACTAGCTTTTGAAATACAGGTAAGTGGTAAGTGGTTCTTTCTCATTTAATCTGTTTATTCAGTTTATCCCCACTTGAACATCAAAGATGTTTATAAATTACTGAATATTTTAATGGAAATCAGAAACCTGGGAACAGAGAGGCAGAAAGAAAGGAAAGCCATATGGATTAAATATCCTGGTTTCATGCAGACCTGTTTTGTAAGAAATACTGAGTGAAAGGAAACATTGAAAACATTCAGCAGAATTATTTCTAAGGGGGCATATATTTTAAAGATTTTTGTATGAAACATCACAGATAGAAAGGGAAGCAATTTTCAAAGGCGACTCATACCTCGATATTTTAAGAATCACTTATAAGAAATGACTTGAGATGCCTGACTTTCTAGAAAGTGCTAAGCAGTCATGCACCAAAAATAAGACATTTTTTAAAAAAAGCTTCTCAGCTTGGACTCCCTATTTCAGCAGTCACTTCTTGCCAGTTTTAACCAAGGTCTCAGTCTGCACTTAGAGTGCATTTATTAAATATGAAATTATCCTTGCCTAGGGGAAAGAAACCAACAAAACCCACATGGCAGCGTAGGCTTGTGTCTTCCTTTCAGCTTTGCCTGCAGGGAAAAATGGTACCTGTAAATCTGGCAGCTACAGAGCTGGCAGGATAGCTGGTGGCTGCTCACAGAAATTGCACAGCCAGAGATGTTCAAGCTTTGTCAGTCCTGAGTGACTATGCATTTGTTCCAGCTCTAGTTGTGCAATTCAACAGCTCCTTTGCCTGTTGTGTGGGACCAGAAGAGCATGTGTTGCTGCTCTCCCAATCAGTCAGTTTCACCTGCGCTCTGTAAAAGTCCTGTTCTATGTCACTATTTCTGCACCAGTTACTCCAGGCAGGCCTGACAGTAACATTGACTGTGCTCAGTGTCAGTCCTGCCCTCTACTTCCCCGTATATCCCCAAGAAAGAAGAAGCAAGCAAACTCATGGAAGTGTTTTGTAAAATAATCCTAAATAAGCCATAAAATATTGTAATTAATGCAGCATGGTGATGTTTGCCCTTCATTGCTTCCTGAAAATAGAATTAGTTTAGTAAAGGAACATTATGCACCTGCGAGCCTGTTGGACAGGACATGGCAGCAGCACCCTGGTGTATTGGTGGGGTGCCATGACCTCCTGTCTGGCAGCTTCCTCACCATTTGGGAGGCTCTTGATTTGCCTCAACGGTTCACACCCACTGGGGTGGTTACAAGAGGCGCAGCTGTAGCAACAAAAAGTGTGCGAGGGCTGTTGGGAGGTTCTCCTTTACCAAAACCACACCAGAGTTGTCTGTCCTGGTTGGTGCCAGTGATTCATTTTGTGCTCTGTACTCCCTAGTGTGACACATTCCCTGGCAGGGATGTTTGTGCAATTCCACGCCATCTTCGGAGGGTCTGCCCAGCTGTGGCAGGTCCAGCAGTGTCATGCATGGAGGGGAACAACTGCTGCCTCCCCCAGCCCCCCCTCCTAAATGCAGGGGGACACTGCTGGGCTTCCACATGGGGACTAGATCAACAAGTGCAAGCGCTGTGGTGCTGGGTAGGCCCCTGCTGCCACTCCCTGAGCGCTGGGCTGGCGGCCAGACCGCACACCAGCGTGGTGGCTGGGGCAAAGAAAATCTGCAGAGCTCATCCAACTGCCCGTTACCTGGAATCATGGACCAGAAAATGACAGACAAAGCCTCCTGTTACAGCCGAATAGTGCAGCATTATAGTATATGAGAGCTTGTCTTTTTTTTTTTTTTTTGTTATGCATTTGACACTTTTTCATGCTGTTTGACATTTAAAATAAAGAAATTGTCTTTCTTTTATAATGTGGAAATCACTTGGATCTTCCTGGGAGAGACACCTCAGCATTGTTCGTAATTGTTTTTGTGCTCCCAAATTAAAAATGCACGTTTTAATTGCGGCATCTGTAATTTTAGCAGAAATGGTATAATTACAGGCATGATAGAGAGAGAATGTGCATCATCCCCTTATTATGTATCTACATTTTGTTTCAACCTTTTGTCTCAACCTTGTCTGGGGTCTGTCAAACAGACTAACAGAGTCAGCACTCTTTCAAGAAACACATTTAACTGTGGCTTTTTCAGCTTTCAGTTGTTACTTCTACTTCATAGCTTCCTTTTGGGACTAACGGGAAAGCAGAAAATGCAGAGGAATTTTAACTGTTCTCTAGCAGCTCTGTAGCACTACTCGTGCTAGTGGGTGCTGGATGGAGAGCCCAGGAACAGAAAGTTTAGCAAATGAGCCCAGGACAGATGAGCAGAGGTTCTGCTGGCATGAGCTCAGCTGCCAGGCAAGACCTCCTCATGTAGCCTCAATCTTCACTTCTTCCCCAGCTGCTCCTGAGGTAGCTAAGTGAGAGGTTTTTCTGGAAAGTCTGTCCTTCTCTACAAGAAAGGACCTTCAGCCAGAACCCCCATTTTTGATTGGCAGCTGAATAGCTTGTTCACACATTGAAGAGTTTGGGTTACTGTGTGTAATAGGCCATCTAATCCCCAGTTGCTAATGGGTCCAGCCTTCTCTTTTTGACAGTATTTTCCTTCTTAGCTTGAGGAAAACTTTTATTTCTTAGAATTAAGAATTTTGATGGTTTTAATGTTGTTTAATGCTCTTATTTGAGTACAAAAAGGTTTTACTGTGACGTATGGGAGATTAAGCTAAGGCTTGAGTCCTACTAGCTTATGTGACTCTTCCCAACTTTTTCTTCAATGGGAAGAACAAAAAAAAAATAAATTCACAAATTTACAGTCATCTTGTAGGGTGCTGTGTTCAGAAAGCAGCATCCCAATTTCTGCTGCTTGCAGTCTTTCAATTGAAGAATTCCAGCAAATAATTTTATAAAATAGTTGTTGTATATGAATGTAAATGCTGTGTTTTGTTTTTGTCTTCAGAAAAGGCCATCTTTCAAGCAGATAATTTCAATCCTGGAATCTATGTCAAATGACAGCAACCTTCCAGACCAGTGTAACTCATTCCTGCATAACAAGGCAGAGTGGAGGTAAGTTTCCTTCCTCCCAAGATGAAACAATGTGGTTTTCCTTTGAAAATCCTGTGAGTCCATATTCTTCAGAAAGACATCAGACTCTGATGATGTACTGGTAGAAAATATCTGTGCTTGAGGTATTTTTATAATGTAACTTACCTTGTTTTTCAGGAATGTCCAGAATGTTGTGAAACTTCTATTAGGAGCCAGTACACTTAGTTGTACCCTATAGTTATTACACTGGTTTAGGTGTCATTATATTTATGGTTTTGTGATTCACATCTTAAAACCGATTTCACATTTTCAGTCAATAGCGTGAGGGCAAAGCAACTGCATAGACCCGGGTTTGATGCAATTTTCATAGAAAGTGTGTAGGCATATGTTTGTAGCTTTTAAAAAAGGATAAAGGACATAAAAGAATAATTTCTCAAATCATGTCTCCATTTGTCTTCACTTGTATGTGTTCTGCCAGTTTTTGTGCATTCTCTCCTTTGTACTGATTTTGTATTGACAGCGTATGCCCAGGCCAGCCCTGTTTTTGCACAGTGCACCAGCCTTGCTTGAGCATACGATTTTACCTATTGCTGAATGTACTTTTTATTTAAAAAGTGATTGTAAGTGGAGATTAGATTTGAGAAAATGTTATTACATGACACAGTTTTACACTAAGTTTCAGCCTATTTCCTGTTTGTGCCAAAACTTTTAAAAAAACCTGTCCCCAGAGCTTATTAGTCAGAAAGCTTGCTGCTTCACAGTACATTATTCTGTTTGGAAAAGAAAATTGAGAACAGATCTGCATAGGCAGAAGATTTTCACCAGACGATCTTGCCTCAGTCTATATTAAGAAGCGTTGGCCCTGCTCCAGGTAAGCTGGGAGCAGCAGAAGTATTGCAAGATTCCCTGCCTGCAGGCAGCGCAGGAATGGAAGAAACCTGGAGCAGGGGTGGGCAGAAGATGGGGAAGAGCACAGGGAAATGAGCCTTGTGTCACAACTAGGATCTCCAATGTCATCCGCCGAACTTCCAGGGAAAACCAAGACGTTTAGTTTTAATCGCGCGAGTGGAAAAAGTGAGCTGGCGATGGGACGCTCCCCCGGTCACATGGCGGGCGTATAAATAGCCTGTTCCGAGGACGCCCCTGCCCGGGCTCCTGCCCGGGCTCGACAGCCCCGCCGCCTCGGGCACGGGCACCGGCACCGGCGGCAGCGCCACCTCCTGGCGGCAGTGACTACCTGCGCCTGCCCGCCACCGGGGCGGGCCGGGGGCCGCTGGGGCCGGGGTGCAGGCACCCCCCGCCCCTCCGGAGCGGCCCGTGACGCCGTGTTCCGTGCTCCCTCTTGCTAGTGCGCCGCTTGCAAATATTAGTCAATGATTTTATGCCTGGCATTGCTTTTATATCAGTGTTTCCCCCCTCAAATCAGTGCTAGCAGCAGACTTGGGACAAACGTTTGGTATTTAAAATATAAAACCGTATTTCTTGATGCCATTATTTATGCCGACTCTGGATATCATATTGTGGTTTTGGTAGCAGACAGAATACAAGCAGGGTTGGAAGAAAAATATCCCCCATTGAAGGGTTTCTTGTACACTCCTGTGTAGTAAAAGTATTTATTTAAAATAAGAGCGAGTATTCAGATGCCTTTGGGAAGAACAAATAACTACTTAAATCTTGCCAGTATAGCAGAATAAAAGCTAGTTGACATACAGTTACATTAAACTTATATTCTTTTAGTAAATAGATTCATTTTTTGGGAGTATGACTCAGCCCAAGTATTTCTTGCAAATGTTATTTGGTGCACCTAAATTTCTGAGTTGAGGAATGGCTAACACAGTGTTAATGGAAAGCCATGTAGAAACAAAAAGTTCTTTGGCACTGTCAGGTAATGGAAAAACTTCTTACCATGGAGACTTGTGTTAAAGGTAAATTTGGCAATTTATTTGGAAGAAGGAGTAACTTGGAGACAGGGAAACAAAAGAGAGAAAGTCCAAATTCATGATGAGGCATGATTTGCCTGAAAGCTAAGATCATTTCTGAATTAAGCTGAAATGAAAGCATGAAGTGCAGAAATGGCTCAGGTCGTGTGGGGACTCGCTCAGAAGGTGGGTAAGAGGAGCAGGCTCTTACTTGGGTTCTGGTAACAGCCTCCTTCCCTGATGCAAAAGCCGTGGCTGTATGGAGATACTCATGAAGGTTAAGCCAAATTAACAAAAGTATGGGCAAAATATACAAGCTAAAGTAGGTGAAAGGCTTGTATGCATGCAGTGATCCTAAGAGATAAATTAAAACAGACTAAGACCATTTCTAAAATCAGTTGCGCAGAAGTTTAATATGTTTTAACTTCCATAATGTGTTTTAACTTCCACAGTCAAAAATCTCTGCTTTTACTCATTGGCTTATTTTCCTTGTATTTTTTATCCGTTAGTGATTTGCAAAGAGCAACAGGGAAAGAATGAGATGTGTTATCAAGAAATAGGGAATTTTAATGAAGCCTGGCTATGAGAGCCCTGGAGAAGGGTGGACTTGGGAAAAGCAAAGGTTACATTTGTTCTTTGAGGGACCTTCAATTTAGTGATCCAGATACTGCACTTTCACAGGGATACTGCACTTAGCAAAGCAAATCAAAGCTCAGACAAGCTGGATTACATTTTTTTCCCACTCTTAAAAAAAGGCAAGGTGATGTTCTTTTTGTAGAAAGAGATGCCAAAAATGTATCTGTAACAGCAAGTAACCAGAGTCTTCAACGTCCCTGACTGGCTGGTGTGAAAACTGAGAGTGGGCTGAATTTATATGTGACTGACAGAAATGAGAAGATAAATTACACCTTGACCTATCTTTAATGTGGTCATATTTGCAACATTTACTGGTCATGTTTATATTAATATATTTTAATCTGCCTGTTCTACAATTTCCTTAAAATAATTCAGTATCTTATTTCCTAATAGTTCTACCCTTCACATTTTTATTATTTAATCTAATTGGGGCAATGTTTTACAAGTAAGTTGCACAGGTCCACCTTATGTTTAAGTTCATATTCTCTGATCTTTTTGGAGCCCTTTCTCAATTCACTTTTATTACAGTAGGAAAAAAATTACTAACGAAGTAATGATGTTCCAGTTCAGTGAGAGATCACGTTTGTCTGCATTTAGTCATATATACTAACTGCATTTCTCCTTCCACCCTCTCCCCACAAGTGGCTATTATAATGATTAAAATAGTCTATTAGTGATACTTATATTAGTGTATGAGTAGCAATTCAAGACATACAAACAAATGCCAGTAATTGTTTTTAATCTGTGGCTGTTTGTCATTATAGTTTCTAATACTACAGTATATGTTCTTCAGTGTCACAGAATGAGATTTTTCTAGAAAAGCCAGTAAACTCAGATGGCAGAACTACAGAAGCAAACAAATTCACATGCCCTACCATGTATAATGTTTCAAGCTGCTTCATTTATGAAGTAAGACTCATTAACTGTGCAATGTACAGTAGCTTTCTCTTTAATTACACAGTTTTATTATACAGTGGAATTATTTTTCAGAATGCAACTGTTTTTGCAGACTGACCTTTTATTATAAGAGAAGTTTCTGTCTAATGAAGAGAGGTAATTACAGCACAAAATAGACTTTGACATATAGAAAGCTATTGTTAACCAGGACTTATCTAGTGCAGAATGTTATTTAAAGGAGAACTTAATTTACATATTTTTAAAATTATAGAGTTGCATCTAAGTAGCATTGATGTTGAGAGGCAAACTAAGAAAAGCAGCACGTGTAACTATCCTCAAATTGCTCAGTAGTTCCCACAGTAGGTTGCATTGTGCATGTTACACTTAAAAGAGGGGTTTGTGGTAGGGAAATTAATGTTCAGAGAGGAGTCACTTTCTGACCTTTGGTGCTTTTCAGTTTTGTTCCTTTATTGTCTCTTTATTAGGATGTGTGATCACCTTCCACCCAGCACAGAGATCAGTCTTGACCTTTGCATACCTACATACAAGAGAGAATTTTGCTTGAAATCTGAAGCATAATTGTGAGGGGCATTTGTTCTGTCCACCACATCGAACAGCTCACACAGCAGGATTTAAGAGTGATAAGTGCCCTTGCCCCAGGTGGCTGATTTTTGCAGTAGACTTGAGCATGATGGTAGTTTGCAGTAGAGTTTGCTAGTTACTAAAGCTCTGAATCTTTCACTGTACTTTGTGAGCATTACTCTCTGACAGAGATGTCTTATTTTAATAAGAAATCTTGGAAGATTTGGAATGTTTAAATTATTAAATTTGCTTAAATACGCTATTTGGGTATGCATTTTCCCCCATTGAGAGCCTGAACTCCTTTAGTTTTATACTGAAGAAGAGTTTAATCATTCCATGCTAGGACACGAGATTTACAGGAAGAAATAACTTCCCTACAGAAATGACAGCCAACTCTGTCAGTCCTTTTATTGTCTTTTTGTCAACATCAGAAGGAGCAGATTTTGTTTGCAGTATGATTATAAAGGGAAAATGTGAAAGTTTGAGTAGGTTTGGCATTGTGGAGTCCTGATCTCTGTCTTTTTAGGGGCTTGATCTGTCTAGGAGGAAAATGAAACACTGTGATTGACTATTCCTACAATGTGAATAGGGAACAGTTTTAAGTGATTGTCAGGACATAGGTGGCAGGCAGTGCACAGTCTCCCCAGTCACAGAAACAGTTTGTTAAATGCAAATACAACCCGTGATGGGAATTGGAAGTTTTTCTTTGGTTGTGCCACAAGCAAAAAAATGTGGCTGAATTTAGTGACAGAATTATTTTTCTGTCTCTTCTGGCATACACCCATTCATTTGTAGCACAAAACTTCTTAAACATTTTTCCAAGAGCAGTTCAGTTCATGTGTTTAAAAGATAGTCCATCAGAAAGCATGTCGAAGGAAACCGCTTTTTTAAGGGATCAAGGATGGTACCTGCAGCTTTTTAGAGTACTGGCTTCACTTCCTGCCTTTCTTGTTTTTCAGATCTTTGCATGTGTGGTGAGAAACAGAGAAATAAACCAAATCCTTCTATTAACTGTTCCTAACTTGAGGAGCTTGTATTTGTAAACATTTGCAGGGCTGGGTCATATCATGGTTCATGTTCTTGCTCTTATATTTTTACCTTGAGAAATAGGAAGGCAAGTGGGAAAAACACCCTAATGCTGCTTCTGTGTATTTTGAGTATAAGACTAAAAACATTTGTATCCAAGTTATAAACCTATGCAAATGGGCTTCTTATGCTGCCTGTATTGGGTTGCTAATGATTGTCCCATTACCAGTTCTTAATACAGTTTCTTTATGGATAAGATCACGTTTCCTGTTGTCAGGAGAAAATGCGGCATTTCAGTTTTTAAAATGTTGTTGTTATATGGCATTTTACTCTTAAAAATGTTATTTTTCTTCAACTGAAGGTATTATGGTCATTCTCAAGTACAAACATTGCCAGTTGTTCTTAAAGTTCTGAAAGGCTTTGCATTTGGTAATTAAATGAACTGCTTGAGTTACTATTGTACTTTTCAGCCTTTCACATTTAATTAACGTTCAAGCAGGAATTACGAACAATTTATATCTGTCAGGAAAAGACAAGATGTAACAAATTGTCTCCATGCAGATGTGAAATTGAAGCAACCTTAGAGAGACTAAAGAAACTGGAGCGTGATCTGAGCTTTAAAGAGCAGGAACTAAAGGAACGGGAGCGACGTTTGAGGATGTGGGAGCAGAAGTTAACTGAACAGTCCAATACTCCTGTAAGTAGATAATAATTAAACCTTTCATCTTACTTCAGAAAGTATTTGGAGCTTTGTCTACGTAATTCTAAAGCCACAACAAGGAAATAGTGCCCCCATTTTCTTTAGTTGCTCCTTTGGGCCAATTAAAGTCTATTTTATTACATCACTGCAAATAAGTATACTATTTCTTCAAATTTCATCTAATACATTAGATATCAGATATTGCTGATGGTTCATATTGTGCCATGGGCACTTAAGTAGATTCCCAGTGATTTAATTACAGTTCTCAGCTTTAAAAGTTGATTGCATTGAATAAATTCATTTTTCAACTAGAAAGTTGACTTCAATGCATGCAGAGTTTGGTCTTAAATGTAAGAATCATTTGTTTCTTGCAAAAGAAGGCTTGAGAAACCTCTGTAGATTTTTTTTTTATTTATTCTTTGAGAAGAAGCAAATTTCTGTTCTGTGAAAAAGGGGGTCAAAATTTGAAGTCTTAATTTAGGGTTTTAGTTCATAATTATAGTTAACGTACTGGCCATTTATTAGCTGGTAGAATTGCCACATTTCTATTAATAAATGAAATTTTAAAACTTCCTTGGATTATCTTGAATTTCTTAATGAAATGTAATGCTCTTAACTACTGATTGGCAAAGGTAGGACCACAGGGTTAGTGCTGTTAAGAAAAATACCACATTACCTACTTGTTTCAAAAGCACTGGCCAAAATAATTACCAAATTGAGATTCCAGTAGCAGATGGTTTTTCTTATGCACAATTTTGTCCTACTTATAACCTCGATTCCATCCAGGCCTATTTACATACAACTTGGTTTTAAGGCATACCTTGTTGCTACTGTTTGAACAAAGTTGCATTCATGTTCCAGCTGTGAATATGCCATAATGAAATAATGAAGAATGAATGTTTTCCTATGTGCAGATACTGTATGTTCTCAGTAGATACCTGTATGCCTGCTTTAACGCTTGCAAACTTCCAGTAACTGAACTGTGGGCCATCATCTATCCTGAGCACAGCATGAGACACAGCCTTAATGAGCAATTCTTTTCACAAGCAAGGCCCTAGGATTTTTTTTATGCTGTACTTGCTTATGACTTCTACTTTTCACTTAGAGCTGGCATTGCTGAAAGAATAAAGCATTGTGCTGAGGCCTATTGTGCTAAGCATGAACTATCTTTCTGCATAACATTAACCCAACTCTCCTATTGCATTTAAATGCAATTTCTTCTAATAGAGAAATATAGATTTGTTTTTTCCATAGATCTTTAGTGGACTGCTACGTGGAATGGCTTTAAAAAAGCCTTTTTGTTGGGAAAAAATTGACATACTGGCCAAAATTGGGTTGTTCAAGCAGGATTCTTTTTTTCATAGCAAATTAAGGTCTCCAATGCACTGGTTAGAAATAAAGCTATATTTTAAATTCATACCTGTAAATAACTTACAAAATATCCTTTGACATTGTTTGCAAACTGTAATCCTTGGAGTCAAGAGTCTCCCTCCTTCCCTTGGTTCAGGGTATGTCTGCTCAGCAGTATCAAACTGGAGGATTGCAACAGGGAGGTGCACTGCTGGATTTTAAGGTTACCTTGGCTGCAAAAACAGTAGTAAAGATACGGCAACTGGAGCTAATACCACAGCTTAGGGTGCCCACTAGGCTTATACCTGGTTCTTAACCAACACTGGGGCTTGTGGTGTCTTAGCTGGTACTGTCATCCCTGCTCTACACTCTGCAGCCACTTCTTTGTTTTGCTATGCAACAAAGACCAGAGGCCAGCAGATAGTATTAAAGTGGTGTGCAGGAGGAGAAACTCAAACCAAGTGAAAGAACAGGGGAGCTGTGTCTGCCACTTGATTCTCCAGTGTATTATGGTTGGTAGAATCTTCATCCTGCCATCCTGCTTGGTAGGTACCTATGAGTGGCAGGCTGCTTCTCTTCCAAAGATTAAAGTGTAGCTTTACACACATCAGCATGAGAGAAGGATGAGGCCAGTCTTTAGAAACACTTCTGTGAAAGTAGTGTTTCTCCCTGCTCTTCTTTTGACTGTTTCTGCTGTGTCTTACACAACAGACACCTCTAAGTCTGATCTCTGCAAATTCCCTTTGTGCAGATCTCCAAGAGCCTCTTGCACAAGGGAATCTGGAGCCATTTGGAGGAGTAAAATATATCCACAGCTGTAGTGAAATGGGAGACTTCTTTTGAAAGAAGACCTGACTATCAGAAGGGGGTATATGTAGCTAAGCTGAAGCTCATATGAAGAGGAAGACAGTGAGCGAGACATGAAATCCAGATATTCACGTGCAGTGCTGTGCACCTGTAGGTGGTCATTTAAGAACAGTGACATATATAGAGATTGGGGACCCCAGCCATCTATAAAAGTCTCTTCATGACAGCTATCATATGCAGTGTGACAACAAAAGCAGGTCCTGTTGTACAGAGCTCCTGAGTGCTCCAGATAATAAGATGGCAAAATATGGAGGAAGTAAGATGATTATAACTTGCAAATGAGCCACAGTTATGGCCCATTCGCAGTGCACCCACTGCCAGGCATAGCAAAAACACTGACCCAGATATGTGCTTTAGAGGAAAGCTGTTTTGCAGCTTTGTTGATTTTTACAGAGAATTCTTCCCATATTGTCAGGGGATGCTTTTCCATGCACCTAAAGTGACTAAAACTCCAATAGCTGCCAGAAGAACTACCTGGCACTGCATCATGTGTGCCAGGCATCTTGTTTCCGTGGCTAGATCTTGGTTTTAAAATACTCCTTCTCTTTAGCAGTAGGAGCTTTTGGTGTCCTTTATCTGAGTAGTGCTCTGCTGATGGTGTATATTTTTTTTTCCTGTACAGCCAGGTGTACAGGAAGCTTAGCTGCAGGTTCTTTTCCTCAATTAGCCATAGGACACATGAAGAGTATTTGGAGCACTACATCTCCCCCCACTTCTTAAGTTTATTTTTGTTTCTTGAACCATGATCAATAACTTCTGTTAACCACAATGCAAACAGAAAGCCTATGTAAGTGGGGTGAACTTGAGAGGAGCAAAAGACAGAAATTGCCCTTTTTAATTATAGACAATTAGCCAGTGTAAGTGGTTTTACCAATAAACGGACACTCTTTGAGCAGCCTGACCAAGAAGTCTCCTGTGTTACAGACCAGGGCATCACTGTTATCACCTCTGTGACCTGTTGTGACCAACTGCCATTGACTCTTCAGTCAGTTTTCTTACTAGGTTAAAAAAATATCTTCAGGTGTTCACACACTGTTCCTTTGCTGTTGCTTTAGTAGGTAGTTTATTTTGAGATGAAAGTCTTGAGTTTTTACTCCCTGTGGAGAACAGGTAATCATGTCACAGAAGTTACTAGCCCAGCCACTCTGAAGAGACATTAATCATTATTTAGCTGGTGAGGGCACGCTTCATTTGTTATTACAGACTAGAGCCGGAAAACACCATTATCTTTAGGTGGAGATTAAATCAGTAGATATTAAATACGATGTACAAACAAATGGCAGATATCTATTGATACCACTTAAAAAAAAAAAAAGCAGCCAAGTTGAAGCAGTTGGCCGGCCGACCAAACAGCCTCTGCTCCCCTGCCTGCTCCTCCTGGACAGCTTCCAGAAGCAAGGTGCTGGTGCAGGCTGGAGGTTGGTTCCTGTGTCCTTTGCACTGATGGCTCATTTCTGATTGTGGCTGTCGCAGGGTCACCCCTTCCTCTCCTTCTGAGCATATGCTCAAAACCAGTCTTTGCACAAATAATACTGCTACTGTTACTCTGATATTTAGAGTGCTGCTACTTCTGCACCAAACTTTGGGAGCTTGTTTGAGTTCTTTAATCTTAATAGAATTTATTCTTCAATCCTGAGAGGTTCAGTTAAGCAACTCAGATTTCTGTTGTGCCTACATTGCCTTGGGTGCCAGTCCACCTGGCTGAGAAATGTCACATTCTGTTTTATGCTGTACAAAATGAAGGATTGAAGAGTTTGAACCTTCTTTCATCGTGAAAGCTCTGCTATCTGTGGTTCTTGCTATGCGACTCAGTGAGTTTTGCACTTTCATTTAAGAACAATGACCCCAGAATGAAGCTGTCTGGTTTAATGAATTCTTACATTATCTCCATGTTTAGATTCACTAATATTTGTGCTTTCTGTTGATTGCCAACTAATCTGGTGGTGTCTTTTTCCTCGATTTTTAAATTGGTTCTAACTTTCACTTTTGCTCTGTCCTTTCCTCCCTTTAATAGTTTTTCTTACCTCTTGCTGCAAGAATGTCTCAGGAGTCTTACTTTGAATCTAAAACAGAGGAGTCAAACAGTGCAGAGATGTCATGTCAGATCACAGCAACAAGTAACGGGGAGGTAGCTGGCATGAACCAAAGTCTGAAGGCCTTGATGATGACGGGCTTTGGGGATATCTTCTCTCTGAACCAAGCAGGATCTGTCCTGCACTCTGGAATGCAGATAAACATGCAAGCCAAAAAGAATTCTTCTAAAACCACCTCTATGAGAAAAGGGAAGAAAATCAACATGGCTTTGGGTTTCAGTGAATTCGACTGGTCAGATGACGATGATGATGATGATGATGATTTTGATGACACAGATGATAGCAGCGAATGAAATCAGTTATAGAATTAACCCTGAAATTGGTTTTAGCAAAGTAAAACAATAAAGTTTTAGAACAAGAATCCTGTCAGTTTGGTCTGTTTAAATCCTGTAACAGAAAAAAAAAAAAGCGAGACATTTTCCAGGCTGAGCATGTTTGTGTGTAGAAAGACATGTTTTTGTTTAGATTGTGCTGAACTATTTCTGCTTTGATGAAATTTGGAACTAAACTTTCCAAACTAATTGAGACTATCGTTATTTTAAGAACTGTGATTATATCTATAATTCTTGATGCCTGATTACAGAAACTATGGCTTGATAAACTTAAGATCTGAAAACACTGGGGGAAACTTCAATGCCTTTAATACCATTAATGTACTTCCATTTTTTCTTTTGTGTTTTTTGTCATTTCCCTTACCCCTTTAGTTGTCAATCATACTTGTACTTCCAGACTTGCTATTCTCTACAATCCATCTTTTCTTACTGTTTCAGTGAAGGGGTTTGCTGTGTTTCTAATTTAAAGCCTTTTCCAAGGCAGCATCGTGGGAAATCACAAATACATTTCTAGGAAGAGAGATGCTTGGTTGAGGGGAAGAGAGCGGTTAGTTAAATACACAGTTTCAAAACTGAAGAGCAGCAGAATCCAGATAATCCCTATTAGTAGATTATTTGTATAAATGCTCCTTTTTCCTCTCACGTGTGTGTGCGTGTGTATATGATTCACTCCAGCAAAGCAAACTGCAATCAGACCTCTGCATCTATTATCAGATATTGTCATCTAGAAGCTAATTTTCAGTTATGTGGTGTAAATCCAGGAAGCCTCATTCATTTTGATGGACTTATTATTGTACCTGAGAGTAAAAATCGGTGTTAGTAAATTTTGATGCTGTTGCATCTCCTAATCGGTGTGTGCTACCCCTATGAAAGGACAAAGAGAAGCCACAGTGACATTTCAGCTTGGGCCTTACTACTGTGGCTTATGTGAAATTCTCCGTGAGGGAGGTAACGAGGAATATTTACTAGTTTCTGCCTACCTGTTTTTTTCAGCTAAATCACTTTTAAAGTATTGCCACTACTGTTATGACTTACTGTAAAGCATGGTGTGTAAGAACCTGCTGCAATAATTGCCTGCCAGGCACTCACGTTGAGAGCAGCAAGTGAGTTTCTCCTGATGACCCCTTTATTGGTGATGCAGGAGGGAGGGAAGCCAGTGCCAACCAGTGCAGGTTAGAAAAGAAGTTGTTGTAAAATATTTGCCCAAGGAAGAAGGGCAGCATTTCCAAAGAAAAACATTACTGTCTAGTTCAGCTGTAGTGGGAATAAGCCATCAAAATTCTCAATTACTGGAGGGATTTATTTTATGAAAACTTATGTTTTTGAGTGGCTTCTTTAATTATAGGCTTGCCTGTTACACAGTTCTGACCTACATGTTATAGTGAGGGTTTTTATAGATAGCTTAGAGAAGAAATGGATACATTAGAGAACTGCAGGCCTGAAACCATTGCATGTGCACTCAACAAAAGCAGAAGTCCTTCGAAGGAGTTTTTCTAGAGTGACGAGCGGACACCTCTTCAGGTTGTGAGAGAGAATTGTTTTATCCTTAAGCACTAGCACTGGTAACGTGCAAGGCAGCAAGTGCTGCTCTTCAAGCTAGCCTACTCCACTCAGTTTGCATAGGATTAGACCCTCCAAAATGCTTAATTTCTGTAGGATGTCATTCCACATTCCACCTTCTTTGTAACAGCTGCAAACCCATTGGCTTGAAGCCAACTCTCTTGTATCAGGAAGTTTTTCTCTTGGCAGAATTGTAATTTAAATTATGTAATAAGTTCATGGAGCATCCCAAGGAGAAATTTTAGCACAGGTAGGGATGGTTTCTTTGGTCCATCAACCTGATTTTAGGGAGAAAAAGGACATTAAAGGGCAAATAATTAAAGGGAAATAAGAGCAGATAGGCTGTTTCCAGTGCACGTTTTTACTATTTTTTTAAGTCTATGTCTGCTAACACCCACAGCAATGATACTATTTATGTAACTGCCACTTTGCACCCAGGAAAATTTGATGGATTTGTGTAATTTGATATGTGCACTTTAGATCTTAAGATGTGTGTCATTTTGCATACATTACGTGTTTAACTGAAAATGAAATTTGGCTCAGTACATTTAGTACTCAAAAACCCAAAAAACCTGTCCCTAGCATTGATGTTTTGCACTTTTTTAGCATCTGACAATCTCAGAGCACTTCATGCACATTTATATTTGCATGGGTTTTAACTGAATTTGTAAATCCATGCTTTAATCTTCACAGAAGAGAAAAATAGTCCTTAAGTAGTATGACACAGGGTTTCTTAGAAAATTTTCTTGTTAGAAAATCACAACATTTAAGTCTATCTTCAAGGTTTTGTGCTTACCCCAGCTTGTGACTTATTTCAACAGAATATCATCAGAATTTGGTAGCATGCTCATAGGAATTTCTGCTATCTACCTACTTCCAGTATTTTTTTAATGAAACAAAGATGGATTTTTTCCCCATTTGTTTCCCCATACATAATTTGTCAAAGCAAATTAAACTATATTAAGGTATATACAGCTATATAAGGTATATAAGTTAGAATTTAAGCTCTTGTAAAACTTCCCTGTGTGTTCAAAGTATCAAAGGTGGTTTCTGAATTCTAGAGAAGGTGATATATATGACAAATTATATATATATATATCTCTCTCTAGTTCCCTTGAGATGGTTTTATACTTAGAATATTGGCTATGCTTATTAAAAAAAATGATGGTATTGATTGCATTTTAACTTTCCTATGATGGCTTTCATACAAAATGTCTCCAGTTTAGAAGCCAAAAATCGTATGTGAGAATAAGGCTGTGTTGTTTCTGCCTCTGATATACTTCTCATTAGATAAAGGTTTTGAAAGTGGCTCTGGTGGGCAGGTATGTTGACTAGAGGAGGTCAGAGTATTTCATCCTACACACCTCTGCAGTGCAACCCAATCTGTCTTCTACCTGTATCATCACCAGGATATATAAATCTTCACAACAGTCCACGGCCACAGAGTGTGTCAGCTTATGAAAGTGTTAGTGTTAACCAAACCCAGAACGTGTTCCTTTGGCTGTTCTGGGTTGAGTAAAACCAGCAAAAGCTTTTGCATGCCTCATACACCTATCAGCTCACTACTTCCCACCAGGCCTTTTGGCATCCCAGTTTTCTCCACCTTCCATAAAGCCCTGGGGGTATATGCAGAAAAATAATATTGCTGCATTTGATGGAGAGGAAGGATAAGAACCAGGCCTGAACTTCTTGTTTTTATCAGGCTGTTGTGTTGCCAATGTTGACTTAGATGGGTAAATAGCCCGAGAGAACAATGGTGAGGATCAGCTTTTAGCTGCTTAAAGCTACTGGGTGAGCTGGGAGCAAGACAGGATGCCCGACTCCCTTTCTTTTCCTTCAGCAGTGGGGAAAAAGTGGAAGGGAGAATTAATGGAGGAAATCTTTTGATCTAATAATTTTTGTGATGATCACTCCACTAATCTCTTGGAGCAGCAAGTGCCCTAAGGCCTGGTGTGTAGGTGTGCTGCACCCCCAGCTGGCTCTGGGCTGCCTAATGTGGAGCTTGTCCTCTCTAGGTGGGAAGGGCTTCCAGGAGGTGAGGTCTGGCACAGCTCCCTGTTACATAGTCATGTTCTTGACTTGTCATTTGTTTATCGTTCCAGTGGTTTTGTTAGATGTTGATTCCCTTTCCTTCTGGGTTTTAAAGTGGTTATTCTGAGTGAAATATTTGATGCAATAATGATTTATATTACTATCAGCAGTAGCAGTAAATCCATAGCTTGCATAGAGCTGTTAAGTATTCAGCAGTGTTACTGTGTGTCTTTAGTACTGTAGTTCCTTTTTCTGTAATCAGGCAGCTTTTACAGGTTTTTAATAAGACCTCTAACTTGACAGAGGTTTTAACTACAGTCCTAGGTAGAATTTTCAGGTAGAAAAATGAGTTCATTTAGTAATTTTCACAGCCCTTAAAATGCACTGGTAGGAATCTGGAGGAGAGACCTTTCCCTTTTCCCCCAGACCAACTTAGTGTACACTGTAAAATCTGCACAGAGATTTCTGATGTGTGAAGATTTAATTTTAAAACTGTAGAAGCAACAACCTTCTTTCAACATTTTGTATTGTGTGCTAAATATTCATATGCCGTCAAGAGTCAGATATAGTCCACTGCATTTCTTGCTTTTGCACTACTGAAAAAGTTTTGTACTGAATACTAGGAGTCAATGCTACTTACACTTCAGGTGTGAACTGATGAAATTTGAATAGGAAATATTTTCACAGTGTTAGAAAACTTCATTTTCCCTTCTGAAAAAACAAAGCTGAGCGCAATGCCTGTGCCAAAACTCTTGTGCTGTAAACTGAATATATCATTTGTGTGGAACATGCAATGTTACACTTCTGTGTGGTAAAACCTTGCAGCGTCAGTTATTCTCTTTATTGCACTTGACATATGATGTCTTGTTTTATTCACACTGTGGATTTGATTTTTCCAGTGTAAAACAAAAGCAAACAAGCAAAAACAAATCATGCAATGTATTCAATTTCCTCAATTGGTGTCATAAACTTTCTTTTGATGTGAACTTTTTCTTTGCTTCTCTTTGTTCCAAACTTCTATTTTGCAATAAACATTTTGACAGTAAATTTTATGCATCTGTGTCCCTGTGTAAAATGCTGGTGTTTTAAGAGGTTCCTTATTTTCTGCCAGTTTAAGTCACTTTTTGTATTACTCATTGTGTGGTGTTTCTCCTTTATTCTCTCATCTTCTTAAAAGATATTTTGAAATAATACAGAACATATTCTGCCACTGGTTATATTTAAACATGGGAAAAGCTGAAAAATCCATTGTGCAACTGAAAATGCAATATTGGGCTTCTGCAGTGAATGATTCGGTTGTACAAATTGATGCACCAGGCTCCTCCCGCAGCACCAGCCAGTTTGACTATAGGTACCTACAAAAGGCACAACCAACTGCCTTCCTGAGGATGTTTACAATTGCCACTTGCCCCCCCTTGTGCTCAGGTGTTTCCCCCAGCACTACTTTTGCCCCACAGCATCCTGCCCAGGTTGTGGGTAGCTGCTGACGTAGGGAATGCCTGACTAAGAGCAGGTATGTTGAGAAGATTGGCTGGAAATACGGTGTAGTAGACAGAAAAAATCAGGAAGGTCTCTTTTTCTGGCAGACACATCTTCCCTTCTGTCACTTCACCCTGATGCCTTTGGCACTGTCCCCTTTGGGGAGGCAGTGGGCAAAGGAATAGGTTTGAAGGTCTGCTGGGTCCTTCTCACAGAGGTGGCTTCAGCTGGTCTGGGGCATGGTTTGTGCCCAGCGGGGTTTGGCAGAGACATTGGTGGAAGAGGAGGAAGAAGATCTGAGGAGTTCTCTAAGTGGAGTGGGCAGCAAAAAGTCATGGATACGAAGGCAGAAGTCAAGGGGTGTTGGGCAGTCACAAGTCCTTCAATGACAGCTTCAAATGGATGCTGCAAAGCATGTTGCACAGTGACAGCTGAGAGTTGTGGGTGGATTACACTGGACCTTGGTCTCCTGCACGGAGAGCCAGGGAAGTGCTCAGGGCACATAAGGCAAGTCTGCCCTGGGTGGGGCACAGTGCTGGTCTGGAGGCAGGCAGGGTGTGTGCCTGCCAGGGGGGTGTGCCTGGCCTGTGGATCGGGGCTGGAGTGCATGTGGGTGGCTTGGCTCTGGAGAAGGTAACAATGCTTTGGGGGCTGGTGGGTGACCAACCTCAATCTCTCATAAGTCAATGTTATGTACATTAAATAAGTTTGCAATTCCATACTGGTATTGAGCCTTTGGGAGACACAGTCCAAATGCATACATACCAATTAATGTTAACCCTTTAGCTGGATAAAAATGCCAAGAAGGTGAAGCTTGGGAAACTAAATGCTTGAACAAGTAAAATGGCAATCAGTATTGTAGTGACATCTTTTCCTGTGTCAGTTTTCAAATCACTTAATGCATCCATTTTCCTGTTCATCCTCCGTGATTTCCTTGTGCTTCAGAAGTTGACACCATCTTGTGCACAGCTTGTGTGCCCCATGTGGGCTGTGACACTGGAGGGGGCTGGGAAGTGCTGCACTACCCCAGCCTTGGGAGCAGTTACGAAGCGTTGGCAGAAACCAAAAGAGACTTGTCTGTACAGGAAGACTGGCCACAGTGGCCTGACTCCAAATTCTGCTTTCACTACTGTCTAGTGACAGTTTTTGTTCCTTTTACAGAAAAAAAACCCAAAACATCATTTGGGAGAGAGCCATAATCACAGCGTTACTCTCTTTGCAGAAATCAGGTGGTACCAAAGCCATAGCAAAAACCTTCCCATAGGGTGTCAGCGCCGAGAGGAGAGCCAGCTAGAGAGTCCCTTGCCATGGGACTGCTTACTTTTGCTTCCTAAATTTTTTCTGTCAGAGATCTGCTGATAATTTTATTTACATAATGTGATGGGATCAATTTAGCACTGCCACCATGCTGTTGGAGCCAGCCTGTGGTCAGTGTGAGTGAATCCAAGGTTTTAGTACATCAGCATCACAGCCTAAAGTCCTGCCCTTTGCCTGGGAAAAGGAACTGAGTAAAATCAGCCACCAGAGTAACATTTGGGTGAAGGGGAGAAAAATGGTCAGACGGTTTTCTTTTCAATTCGTATCTCTCACACAGTTGCTGCCCTCCTTTGATATTTGTGCATGGACTGAAGAAGATGTGGTGAGTGTTTTGTGTTAATGTAGCCAGCATTGCTGGAGCTTTCTAACAAATGTCAGTGGGTACGGAGGGAGGAAAAGCCGGATCAGAACATCTAGGTGAGGTTTTTACTGCTACTTGTTTGGTGAAGCTTGTGTCCCAGAAAGGCTTTAAAATGATCATAAGTAAATTAAGGACTTGAGCAACCTTCATAAAGCAGCCACATTCGCCAGTGTCCAGAAAATAATTTGTGCTGGGAGCTGTCAGCAGGCAGAAGGGATTCCTGAGCGATCAGTTAAGGAATGTGGAAGTGCCCCAAGACCTGTCTAAGCAAGACCTGTTCTGGACAGGACAAAACAGGTATAAAGGTTTTATCTCACCGTGTGCCACCAGGATGGCAGTTAACTGAATGAAATTTAAAGGTTTTTTTAAGGGGTGTGGAATTTCACGTAAAATAATGTATTGAGCCTTTTTTACCTGTTTATTTAGTTAGAAGGCTAAACAAGAAACATCAAAGATTTATCTCTAGCTTAGTGATGTGTCATAGTCATTTTAATGTCCTATATAGCACCCTCCTTGTATGTTGTGCATCATGGGGTTGTTCAGCTAACATTTACTGAAGAGCTGTCTGGAAAGCCAGTGCAAAAGCCATAATAGCCCTGGCTCCTTAACTTCAGCCCTTTTAGCACCTGATGGATTGCTAAGCTTCTGCTTTGGTCATATTTCTGTTCTTCCTAATGATAAACTGAGGAAGGTGGCTGCAAAATAGAAGGCAATTTTTAAAAGCTAAATAGAAGTATTCACTTGCATTGATGAGTCTTGAGTCCTTTTAACCTAAAGTTAGAAATATTTTTAAATTTTGTTTTAAAAAAGAATGATTACTTGTGAACCCCAAATACTGTAATATAAAATGTTGATAATATGAACTTCAAGACTGATTCCTCTTTTTTGCAGTTTTTCTGGATGCAACAACTTACTAGAAAAGGTAAAAGCTATTAATATGTACCTTTATATTAACATTTTGTAATACATACACATTTGCACATCTTTTTCTCCCTCCAATAAAGTACCCTTTGGATTTCTGAATCTGCTATCTTAAGGTGAATCTCTCTTATCTTAAGGTGATGCTTCTGGTGAAATGAGTGTGTATGCTAGCTTGTTTAAGGAACATCATATCACTGGGAAACGGTTGCTTCTTCTAGAAGAAGAGGATTTAAAGGACATGGGGATTGTTTCCAGAGGACATATCATCCATTTAAAGGTATTTAACAGCATATGATAAATGTTGCAATAAGCTATAATGTGAATATTAAGAAAGAGTCTATGGGTTTTCAGTAGTATTAGCAACAAAAAAAGTTATACAGCTAAATAGAGAACATCCTTGGTATTAAAAAAACAACAGAGTTACAGGTTCATATGGATCTAGAACCCAAAGCAAGCTGAGCATTTTATCAGGCATGAAAATGTGCTGTGGTCTTTATACTCCTCTGCAGTTCTTCATTTTCTTGTGAGCTGGACTGTCAGTACTGCTAAAGATTCGCCTACAAGGGCCATTCTTGTGGCAGAAAGCTTTGGATATCTTCAGACAGAGTTCTCCCTGAAGATTTCTCTTTAGCTGAGGGATGAGCAGATTTGAAAACAGTTCCTTGAACTGAAATCTCTTAACTTCTCAACTTTCACATCTCATCTATAGCTTAAAACATACTTTGACTAACAAAACTCTGTTAGACAACTTTAAAGCTGGTTGACGGCCAGGTTACTTTGCTCTTAAAGCTTTGTTTCATGGTGTTTAATTATCTAATGTTAGTGATGAATTAAGAAAATAATGGTCTGGAAAACATGATCACAACAGCAGTAATAGTATTAATATTGTAGCCACAGGAGAGAGTTCAGATTCCTGGCAGTCAGCATCTAGTATTCTGTTGAATCTCAATGATTTTATACCACAATTTACTAGTAAAGAGAAACTTGTATCCTAATTGCTTATACTTAGCTTCGTAACTCACACAGATTTATTCCCCTTTTGCTCATCAGCCATTTTTTTTTCCATGCCACACACCATTACTGATATATTTAATTTACATTTCCTACAGGGAAAATTATTGAAACTTAATAAAGTCAATAATGCCCAAAATGAAAGATTTCAGCTTCCTGGGTTGATTGAGTGTAAATAAAAACAACCAAAACAACCCCCCAAACATCTCTTTCTCTGATTAAGCAGATCTGATTCTGAATGCAAAATAGGGCCAATCTACCACGACAGTTTCCAGAACAGGGCTGTATTTTAAACTCCTCTCACATGCCCTTATGTTTCCACAGTGGAAAACACAGTGCACATGGAGTTGTGCCGTTTTTCATGCTGGTGTTTGCAGTATGAGATTCTGAATAACTCTCATCTGATTTTGTTGTGGTGTATTTTTTTTTCTAGACTGCTATTGAGAAGTTAACCCATGACTACCTAAATCTATTTCATTTTCCACCATTAATTAAGGCAAGTCTTACTGTTTACATAAGGAGTGCTTCTCGAGTCGGTATGAATATTTTCCTGTTCTCATGTCTCAGCTTTCCTACTGTTGCAGGAGGGCGAAGCAGCAGTTCCTGCAGAGGGTTGTGACAAATGCAGAGAATCAACAGCAGCAATGGGTCACATCAGAGCATCTAATAGGATAATAAAAGTTGTTTTCAAGGAGGGTCTAAGATGTTATGGTGGAACCACTGTTATTAAATGAAAAGACTACAGGTTGTGATTCCTTTGCTGTCATTGATCAGAAATTACTCTTAAGAGCAATTCCCTCAAAGTGGTGCCACCGACTGCTCACCACTGAAGAACAGCAGACCCCTGGCCTGGAATGAGCCCATCATTCCTGAGTTTGTTAATTTTACAGGAAAGAAGGGTGATTTATAGTGTCTGGTCACCCTTGTGTTAACATGCTGATTCTTTGATACCAGTAACAAGAGCCATGCAAAAGGGAGAGAGTGTTAGGGAACCTGGGGGTTGGCAGAGCAGGTATTTGCCTGATTTAATTTGGTGAGCTAATCAAGCAATTCTAGACCCCAAAATCTGAAGTAGCTTTTAAAATCATAATTTATTGCACAGCTATAGAGTGAAATCCACTTAAAGTGAATTTGCATACAGCAAAACTCTGCTCTGCAAGGGGGAAAATTAAATTTGGGGCTTTGCTGCCATGCCGTGCTGGCCGTGATTCCAATGGCAGTGGCTGCCACAGTGCTCGCAGTGGCACTGTGCCATGCTGGAGCAGCTTGGCCACGAGCAGAAGTTGTGCAGCATTAACCAGGTGCCATCCACCATGCACCATGCACCCATGCAGAAGCCCTGGTCCTCGGAGCAGCATGACTGGGGCAGAACGTTGGCTCCTTCTTGTGCCTACCAGACATGTAGCATCTGAAAGGCAAATCCTTTCTGCCACCAGAGGCCTTGCTGCTAGCTCTCAGGAGGGTGTGGTAGGTCTGAGGTCTCACTTTGCCTTTTATTGGCAGGATTCTGCAGGTGGAACCGAAGAAAACATAGAGAAAGTAGTGAATCTTGAACTCGTTTTTGGTTATCACTTGAAGCCAGGAAATGGTCCTAAGGTAAGCTGGGAGCACTAGATCGGTTGATTAACAATCACTACCCAGAGGATCCAGTATCTTCTGGTCACAAAAAGATAATTTGCTGTGAGAATCCTCTTGTTTTGGAAAGTGCTGACCAAGTGTCAAGGTGGCAAATGGGGCTGCATCAGTGATGGGGAACTGCACCTCAGAGCAGACAAGGCAGCAGAATGGCCCAGCAAGCTTTGACTGAAAGCTTTTGTTTCCTTGTGAACAATTTTTTAAACTGTAATTCTTGTAATTTGGGGTTGCACTTTGTTCCTTTTATCCCAATGGGTGTGAAATAACAATCCATTTATGCAAAAACACCCGTTCACAGTTGGGCAGTGCCGTACGCCTGATGTTAGTAGACAGACTATTCTGTCTTGGCCAAAAGGTGGTGTCTTTTTATGCAACCAAGAGGGGTTTTAAAAATACATTATATGCATGGCTGCTGGCTGGGAAGAATGGGACTGGTCCTGATGGTGATTGTGTTCCCTCATGGTTCTGGGGAAGGAGGGGAGAGGTAGGTGCAGTACATTGCAGATGGCAAAACTACTGTGCCGTGGCTGGTAAAAGGCAATTACCAACATGTCACATCCTAATCAGACCTCAGCTCCAAGTTCAAGGATCTGTTGTTATGCCCTGTATAACAGGAGCATTGCCAACTCCAAGTGTTCCAGTGAAGTATTTCCACCACATTGTCTTTTCTCAAGAGTGAGGTTTGTCCCATGCTTTTTGTTTTCTTTATCCAGCCTGCCATGGACTCTGAGTTCAAGGGTTTTAGAATGAATAATATATGTGGAAATGGTGTGCAAAGCATTTCTGAGTTAGAGTCAGGGGTTGTGACAGCAGGATTTGTTTCCTTTTGTATTTGACAAATCTGCATTGTGTGTCCACCCTAAACTTGTGGGTGGCTGACTTTCATCTTGTGTTATCTGGCTGCTTTGCTTTCAGGGCACATTGTTTAGAGAAGTCTCTTGATTTCTGTTCTTGACAGTGCTTGCAGAGAAAGCATTTAGGCTTGTACTTAGTAGGAACTTGGACTTGTACTGAAATAATTTCATCAATTTGAAAAAGCTTTTTGCTTTTTGTCTGGAGATTTCCTTTTTTTGTTTCTTTTATCCTAAGCACCTTTTTTTTCCTATGAAAATCTTCTTTGTCACTATGTGATTACTTAGACTGTCTCAGTGTTCTCAAATGCATGTAGCTTATGATGCTGTACAGCTGCTTTTTTGGTAGGTGTGCATCTTTGTCTCCCAGGGGTTGTGAGCTGTGGTGCAGGGAGGTGGACAACCTCCTCCAGGGAAGAGCAAGAGGAGTGAGTAGACCTCTGAGTGTTGGAGGGAAATTCAGGTTGCACTAACTCCTACTAAGTTTGAGGACAAGTAAATCTGTGATGGCAAATAAGACACTGTGCCAGAGTCTACAGGACTAAGCTAAATTGTTATGAGAGGACAGGGCTAGTTCAATGGGCCTTTGTAATGCCGGCATAAAACTTTGCAGGTTTCCCACATGCCAAATGAGAACCCTATTTTTTGGTCCTCCCTTCCCTTTGACCTCCTAATTGGTCCTTTCTGCTCTGTGTGCTGCCGGGCCCCTCCCTAAAGAAGCCATTTCCTCCACAGCTGTGGGTGCTTGCATGCCAGGCATGGCTGCCCACCACAGCACCTGTGTCTGTGGTGCCAGGGAATGCACTGTTTCTCACCTGAATTTATCTGGGCTGGGAACTTCTGTCCAAGGTCTGCTGAGTAACTCACACCTGCCTTTCAAGATGTTGCAGTTCAGCCGGTTTTAAAAGTGGACTGGAAGAAGTACGTCTTTCAGGCAGGATGCTAGGGCCAGCGTGAGTGAGGTAAATTGCATTACATGTAACACTAACAAATAGTGTTTAACTATAAACCAAGACCGGTGTGGTACATACAATACAGAAAATCTGGCTAGCTTGCTTTTTGAAAATCCCTGGATACAATCTTCTAGCTCCCCTAGAGGCTGCTTTAAGCCAACTACTGCTGCTGTCCAGATCTGTTCCAAAATGAATTGAAGATACTGGGTAAACCAGGATTGGAAGGTTTAAACTTCTTTTACTGTCCCATTTTTGTAAAAGAGTGGTGCCTGTTCCTGTAAAACTGGGTCAGCAGAAGCACTTGGGATCATACCTTCCACCATCTTTATAGCTAAAAAGCTGGCCTACATCAGTTTAAAAATAAATTTCTCAAAGGAACTTTACCCTAATCAGTCCCTATAAATGGCTGCCTAGCTAAGAAGTATTTCTTCTGTTTTAGCCATGAGGAAAAAGAGGCAATACGCTCAAATCTGGGTTACAAGTTGACAACGTGTGTTCCTAGGGTGATATGTAGACTGCCAGAGCTGTGTGCATCAAGGGAAATGATTAGGCTCTGTGGGAGCTGGTGCAGCACAGCAGGAAGGGCTCTGTACATGGGAGCATTTGGCTGGGGAGGTTTCACCCCAGGCTGGCTCTGCACTGGTCTCCTGGGCTGAGTTCCTGTTGGTGCTGGTAGTACATCTTCTGGTGTAGCTGCACCTGGAAGCAGGCCCATCCATGCACTTGCAGGTGGCTTCACCAAAGTGTGGGATAGGGGGACACGTGGGACAAAAGCATGCTCCTGATCCGAACTAAAGCTCTGTTGTGGGAGCAGCCTCGGCACGCAGCAAAGCCACAGGGCATGAAAATGCTAGACAAGCTGGTCCAGGACCCAGAAACCATTTGAGAGATGCATGTTAATTCAGACACATATGGCTGGTCAGAGCACAGTAACATCTCAGGTGTGAAGATGGTTCCTCAGAGCTCAGGTCTCCTCTTCCTGGCACTGCACCAAGCCCCACAGGCACAGCCAGTGCACCTTCTCTGTAAGCAGGCAGAAACTAAAGGGCCTTAGGAATGCCAGTGCCTTTTAGCAAGGGTCCTGGTGGATGTATTTCAGGATTGAATGTTCAGCCTTTGCTGCACATTGAATGAAACATTGACTTCCCAGTACATGACTTTACCAGCCTCAGATTTGTTACCTAATTTAAAATGCATCTTCTAGTGGGATTATGTTGGTTTTCCACCAGCTGACTACTGCAGTCATTTCATTACAGTTTCCTTCCTTTTAGCTGCATCTTTGGAGGTGATGAAAGCTCAGCTGACCTTTGTGCTCTCTGAATGCATCAGGAGTGAGCACTGCAAAGCTAACCTGGTTTTTAGAGGTTTCTTTTCCAACTCTTGTAGTTTGAGTTATGTGGTTACTTCCATTCACTTCCTTTTAATGACCTTTCTGTACACAATTCCCATTGAGCTTAAAGGTGATGGATTTAGACATTTTATATTATTTTTTCCCATAAATTAAAAAGAGGGGGGGGGGGGGACACAACCAATTAACTCCAAGGTACCAAAGAGGGTAAAAAAACAAACCCTGGCAATTGTGGCTTGAGCTGATTCGCAGAACCTCAGAGGGAATTTTCAATGGCTTTCTCATCCTAGGTGGCTCATTAAAATTTCCCAATCAGGGAAACGTGTCTGAGCTGTGTCGGTGCTGCACTGATGAATCACCCAACCCCTTAAGAAGGATGGTTCACAGTCTTTTTGTCTCCTGTTGATGCATTCTTTAGTTTTGGTCTTCACCATGCTTTTAAATGTTCTAATTTCTTACTGTGTGGCACAATCTGACCTATATCCAAACACAAAGCCTTGAAGTTGGCTCACCATTTTGCCTTATTTTTCCCCAGTTACCTCTCACTCCATTTGACAAGGTAAGGAGCAGATCTTCTTCAAAACCATCTGCTAACTGTGTGAACTATTTTTTAGCCTTGAATATCCAAACTGGGATATATTTTATTGCTATTATTTAAATGTGTAGTGCAAAAGTGAATATAATATTAAGACTACTTTAGAGAGACAGTGTGACCAATTCTTCACGTGGAGAAACTGGGGCTGGCAAACTGCAGGCAGTACTAGAAAAAATGGTACTGAAATAGTTGTAACTGGAATGCAGTTTCACAAGTGGTTAAGACCATTTCTGCTGCTTCTTCCTCTCCACACTCCCCCTACATCAAAGCTCATAAAACCTTTCTTTACTTTCTTAAAAATAGTCAATAGTACAGACAAACATGATACAACATCACTGGTTGTATTTGCTGTGTAAGGTGTTCCTCAAAATATAAAGGTGGCAAAAAATAAAGCAAGGGCTGAGGTCTAAAATTTAAAATTCCAGCTTTGTAGTTTTTCAGTCTTATATATTCCTCATGCTCTGTAGGTATTTTAATCCACTTCAGTAAGTAAAGCTGGTAGAGGAATTGGTTTCATCTGACCCTTCTTTTGCAAGATACTTGCAAGTATCTTGGCTTTAAAACATGTGATTATTTAACCTTATCTCAAAATCTCGTCTTCGAAAGCCCCTCTCTTTAATTACATCTCAAAGCACAGTCCTTTCACTACCAAAGGCTAATAGTTAATGCATGAATCAGAGTAGCTGTGTTTGTGTGCCAATTTCATAGATTTGCTCCTTTTGTCCATAAAGGGGTAAATACTTTGTGAAGGAAAAAACCAGCAACCTAAGATGTAAAATAAAACCGTAGCTACAATTTAAATATAAGAGGCACCATTAAGAACTGGTTAATGTTGTCTGCTGAGGAGGTGGATTGCTGGTAGGGTGTTAGAAGTTTAGTGCAGGTGATCTGAGCTCCTTGTCTTTTCTTTCAAAGAGGCTTTCCTGGACTATGTATTGTTTTTACATCAGGTGGAGCTGGTATAATTTGACCAGCTCCGCTGGCATTGCTCCAGCTGTAGCATCCATGCACAGCTGAGGTCAAACTCAAGCCAACAGCTTTTAAAATCCTTGTGTAGGCAGTGCTGAGGCAGGGATTTCCCTCAGAAATTATTCCATAATCCTGAATAGGCATATAGATTTTTCAGCTAGGTACTTTGCTCACTTGACTCTCTAGACTTCTTACTCTCAACCTTTATTTTTATACCTTGGCCACTCTGAATTAACTTGCTGCCTTCCACACCTGGTCACTCACTCACACAGCCTTGGTCACAGATATGTCTGCAGAGGAGCAGACAGGTTCCCAATGGTCTGTGGGCTTGGCACAGGTTCTCTCCAGACAAAAGCCTGGAAGAGGAGCCTCTGTCCCCAGCTTGCGCAGGACGTGTCCAGCAGCCGTGCCATGCCTTTCCTGAGCTCTCACGCACCATTGTCCCCATGGCTGACCTCCTTCAGCAGCCCCCATATGTGAGCTGTAGCTCAACCATGGGTAGGGACGTGGTGCCTGCAGGGCTCCACATATTGTTCCCCCAGGCAGTCCGCAGAAGTGCCACCAGAGGACGGGGCTGGCTCAGACAGTACAAGAGGGCACCCATGCAGCCCTCAGGGAAGGGTCTCATGTTTTCCACCCTTCCACCTTTACAATCCCACTGTCACAAGCCATCTGCTTGTGTGGAGGGTGATGCCCAGGGCTGCAGCAGTCCCCGTGTGCTCCTGATCACGTGGCAAGGGCAGCTTTTAGTAAAGGCCATGGCAAGGCTCAGAGATTATCACAGAGCTCCCCGTCTCAGCTGCTGCCACCTGCTCTTCTCGGGGCAGTAGCCCCTGGCATGTAGCAGTGCCCGGTATTTACCATCGTGTCCCCTGCGTGGCGGCACAGAGCTTTACAGCGCTGGATCTTAAGGAAAGGCGCTGTCAGGGGACAAATCTTTTCGGTCCTGCTGGGTGGTCTATGTAGGTGAAGAGGCCTCGTGCTTCTCCAGGTAAAGCTCCAGCCAGCCAGTGCCTGTTGCCTTGTGGAAAGTAAGGGCTCTGGCTTTCACAGGAGCCACCCAGGCAACTGATAACATAAATATATCTTTCGCTTGCTTTGTTTCTGTATGTTTTAAGACCATCTCTCTTGGAAGGCCTCCCCTCCGCCCCTGGTTTTTTTTTTCTGCCTGCACAGCTGAAACAAAACCGGCAGTGGAGCCACCTTCTATTGCTGGAGCCTGGCTGGCAACAGCCTGCCCTGACCTGAGACACCAGCCATTGTTAAGGGTATAACACATTTACATATTTTGCAATAAAACATCAGTTATTTGCATTACTGTGTCAAGTTTTATTTGATTCTTTCACCTAAAAATGACTCATTTTCCTTTCTTGTATTTTAAAAACCAACTACTCTAAGCTTGTTTGAGAATAATCAAAAATTGCCCATTTAGCTAGAAGTCATTTTCTTTTCAAAAGGCAAATGTTATTTAATCTTTCAGCTGTTCATTGTGCCATCATAAATACTTTCTTTTCAGCACAGTTGTGGGGACTGAAATGAGCCCACTAATTGCCTCCCATTTCGACTGACATGTGGTGGTTTAGTGGAAAGAGAACACAGCGGGGAGAAGGAAATAGGAGGCTGAGAAAATGAGAGCTAATTATTTTCACTGCCTCATGTCAGGCTCTGTGTCAGCCTTGTTTTTACAAACTGGAAGGTTTAGCACTAAATAAAACAAACTGGCGTCATGTTTTTATATACTGGCAGTGTCATGGAAGCAGCTGCACATCTCAAAGACAATATAATGCCTGCATTCGCATGGACACCATCTGACAGCCACTGTGAGCCACTGCTAATGAGGATATCACAGTGGTGCCAAGTGAAAGGTGCTGAATTATGTATGATTCTTCATCAGTGCAGCAATAGTCCTGTACATCATTATGAGACATTGTTTTGCTGAAGAGATTAAAACATTCTTAGTTCCAGACCCTGCAACCTATACACGCTACAAGAGGTTATTAATGGAATTTTTAGGGAGAGTTTCTTGTGGATTTCTTTTTGGTTAAAAATATCTCATGGGACAAAGCCGTGGTGGGTCATGACACTATATATATAAAGAAGAGAAGCAAATTAACCATAATTGTGTTATCTTCCTTTAAATCCAGAATAATAAAATATAGTGTAGCAGGGTGATACATAATGATAAATAACCCAAGTGCTGTCACTGGATGTTCAACTCTAATGCCTTTAAAACAGCAGGTTTCAGCAGCTGAGATAGATAATAGATAAGAATGTAAAGGAGCTTCTGGGGACCTAAATCATCAACATGCTATACTACTTTTAGTACCAGCATGACCAACAGTTTTTTTCATATTTGTTTCATCTTGCGTTACATCTTACTTTTCTTCTAATATCCAGTTGCCTGCTACAATGCTGTTTCCATTTTTTCTTCAATTTAAAAAAATAAATAAATTATTGCAACCACTGATTTTAAAATGAATCCTGGATTTGGACCTCCTTGAAAAATGAGGTGTCTCCCCAGCAAGAGTTTTAAGCTGTTGTTGCAGGAGAGATGTTTGTTGTTTAAAGCCTGTGCCTAATCTTTTTCATTTCCCTTTTGCTTTTTGTCGCAGATGTTAGCGCATTATGGAGTTAAAGGAGTATTGTCACCACAGTAAGCTGGAGACTTAATTTTTAAAGTGTTCTTATTTTCTGTTTTGAAGCTGAGGAGTAGTGGCTCAAAATACATGTGTTATTTGCTTTTCTTTTCTACAATCATTTGCAGAGGCTGCTGATTTATTTGCTTTGTCAAAAGTGTTCATCGGAAATGTTTTTCACTCAAAGTTTTGCTGGTTGTGCCTCTTGGTTCTGAAACTAGATTATTTAAAAAAAAAACAAAAAGCTGAGATTCTTTATTTAAATCAAAATTGAGCAGGTAAATATTTGGAGGTATTTTAATTTTTGAATTACAAGGTGTCCAGGGAAATCTCTTTGAAGGACTTGTGAAAGTACATTTATTAGTCAGACATTCTGAACAAGCCATTTCCAAATTATTTTCCCACATATGTCTGGCACTAAATGTAGTCGTGATCCAAGAAATCTTATTGCTCCAATTCATCAAGGAATTTAAATACGTATATTTGGTTATTCTAGCCAAATTTTTGCTTAAGTGGCTGAGCGTCTCTCTCCTATTAATTGCTGAAGAAGAACTTACAATTCTACTGGTTAACAGGGAAATATGTCCCTTTCTGCAGCACACAAATCTCGCATTATTTGTGTGGTTGAGCAAAATAGTTACCAAGCTTGTAAGACAAGTAGCTACCTAAGATAGTAGATAAGCTATCTACTTACCTTAGATATTTCCCAAGTGCCTTGATTCAAAAGTCACCTAGCTGCTGTCTTTTCTCCTTCCTTTTCCTTCCTTGCTTCTCTCTTTCTGTGTTTTCTGTCTTTTCTCTGTTTCTCCCAACCTCTCCTTCCCTTTCTCTCCCCTCTTTATTTCCCTGTCTTTCTCTCTTTCCCATTTCCACTGATGATTTTACAATAAAGCAAAATGAAAACCTTTGCAAATAAAACAAGACGTATTTTTGAGGGACCAGACAGGGTATACTTAGGGTGGTGATTTGCCCTTTGGTATTTGTGTGGTGTGGCTGGAGATGACTCCAAGGAGGCTTGAAGGTTTGGGGGCTGGGTTTGAAGGACAGGAGAGTGTATTTCTTTCTCTGAAGCTGCAGTTCGGAGCCAGAGAAGGTGGTGTTTGTGCAGGGCTTGTGCATCCACAGCTGCGTGAGGCAGCCTGATTTGTTCCCACACAGAGAGGGCTCCTGCGTGCGCAGCAGATCCAGCAAGAGGCCGGGCGCTGGCAGGTGCCCACTGCCTGTCAGACCCTGGATTTACACAGCTTGTCAGCCTTTTCTTTAGAGATGGTGATTTGATTTACATTGTTTATTAAAATAAGCTCATATTTGTCAGATCTGGCCTGTAGGGAGATATGAGTGAACAGCAGAAAATCCTGAATTGTGAAGGCACAGGAGCCCTGGCACAAGGTGCGTGTGGCTCTGGTTCTCGGGTGCTTGGCACTGGTCTCACAGCAGGAGAATCACTGAATTAACTGGAGGATAGTATTTTATGTCAATGTTTTATTCTTTTGTAAAACTTACAAATGTCATCAAGCATCTTGTCTCTAACCTCGGGTTGATCTGCAATAGGGAATCCAGGTAGCATGAATCTGGGAGGTTCTGCAAAACGTCTGGCAACGAGGATGGTGTGGACAGGGAGAGGATCACAGTTTGAGAGACGAGGAGGAGTCAAAGACAACTTGCGCCGCTGTTGTGGTTCAGTCACATAGTCCTCAGCTGACATCCGGGCTGGTGTGTCTCACTGTGCCTACCTGGGAAGAGACAGACATAACCCTAGGTTAGCTCACTACCCAAAAAAGCAGGACAGAAAAAGGATGTGCAAAGAGATACAGTCCACGATTAGCAAACTGAGGCACAGAACGCCTTTGGCACCTTATCAGGTTGTGTAGGAAGCTGATAGCAGAACTGGAAACTGAACTCAGTGCCTCTGAGTCTCAGACTGGTGCCCTGACCACTGGACCGTGGTTCCCATTGCTCAGACTTGCACCAGGGGTGATGTGAAAACCAACTCACACGTCCACTCTGCTTGTAAAACGTGAAAGCTTTCAATAGGGACAGATGGACACATAGGGCCAAATGCTTTCATAAACATAATTTGTTGCTGCGATTCGGAAATGATTATACTCGTTTTCTTTTATCTTGGAATTGCCAATTCAATGCCTGATTTAAAGCTTTGAGACTTCTGAGAGCTGAGCTCCTACGTTACATTTATGAGAGATGCACGTGCAAACACTGCCAGATAATCGCATGTGCAAACATACTTTTTCGGCTGCTGTACATTTGTGTGTGCAAATAACTGCCTATGCAAGCCCTTGGCCCTAAGCAGCCATCTGTGTCCCCATTGAAAGGTTTTGCATTTTCCTGAGTAGAATTGAGGAGAAGACTGCCTCACACAAACACTGAGACCACACCTACCCAGCCAGTGGCTTGCAGTGGACACAGACCCTCCTGGAACCCCAGGCCCACCTGGAGGAGCTCCTGCCTCTGTGAAGGGCAGATCCCCTCCTGCCCACACGGAGGTGGAGACACTCCGCTTCAATGCAGCCCTGTTGTCCCTCAGGGGACTGAGTTTTGGAGAAGCTTAGTGCACTGGACAGTATCTAATCCCTGAAGCACCTGCCAGGCACACCAGCAAGTGTTGGCTGGTTTGTCCCCAGGAGGAGCCTCCCTGGCCACAGGCACAGACCCCAGTCCCAGCACTCAGCCTGTGCAGGATGTCCTGCAGGATGCTGCCAGAGCTGTCAGCCTCTTGCAGGCTCACACTTGGGCGAAGTGTTGGATGTTGGCCCCATGTTCAGCTCATGGGATTATTTAAGGATACCTTTCATTGCTTTGGTCTATTAGACCTACTATGGTTATTTTCTAAGCTGAGCTTGCTTATCATTAGTAGTACCACTGGAGGTGAGCAGAAGTTGAAGATGCTCAGTGCCTCACTGGGCACTCAGTGCCTTAAATAATTGAGCTGTAATAACCAGCTCATCCTCTTGTCCATTAATTGAGTGACTATCTTTATGATGTTTCACAGACCCTCTGGGCATTTGTTCCTGGGTTCACTGGGAAGATGTCCTTGGGGCTGGCTGTGACCCTGGGTGGCAGCTCCCACTGCTGGTGGAGCCACCCTGTGCCTCTGCTGCCACGGGTGTGCAGAGCTCCCACACCACCCGCTCCAACAGGCTGTCCATCCAGGTGGGTGAAGCCACCATCCTCCTGGCACCCTTCAGGGGATCCACACCTCTGGAGATATCCAGACCTGTCAACTGGGGCAAATGTCTCAGGGTGATCTAAGATGAGAGCAAACAAGAACCCAAGGGTTTTCCATTATCAACACTTTTACTGGAAAGCATGCATATCCTGAAATACATGTATGTTCCTTGGCTTTGTTGTTTTGTTGGTTTTTTCCCCCATATATTGAGGATTAGGTTTTGGGTTGTTATGGCTTTCAGTTTTGTTTCAATTCAGGGGTTTTTTATTTGTATTCTAACAATCCAGCATTCTTTTTTTAATATTCATAGGATTGTAAATGGAAAATGTACATGGAGATGGACGGGGATGAAATTGCAATAACCTACATAAAAGATGTGACATTCAACACTAACCTACCTGATGTAGAGATTTTAAAGATGACAAAGGTATTTACAGCCTTAAAGCTTTCACGAATTCACAGATCTCAAACAAAGACATTAAAATACCACAGCAGTCGACTTTTGTGCTTGCAGAAGCTCAATCTCTTGACAGCTTTTAAATAAAATGCACATTTTAAACAGATTTATATCATAATAGGAGTTAGGTATTTTGATTCTTTTTTAAGCTGACAATAATGTTAACAATAAAAATGAAGAGAAGGAACTAATTTATATTTTCTTGTTTTAATTCCATGTTATCATCTGAATTTTTAACTCTTTTTAAAGAAAAAAATATTTTAAAAATTACTTTTCAAGAGAATAAAGTGATTTAAATGTTCCAATTTGAAACTTCATGTGATTTGCCTGGGTTTGGTTTTTTGGGTTTTTTTTGGATGTGGTTTTAGAACTTTTACATGGTTCTAAAACTCCCTCTTTCATGCAACGATGGTTTGCAAAGACTGACACCCATTAAGGTACAGTACAGCACTGAACATCTGCAATTCAGAGTCACTGGGCATTTTACCTTGTTTCAGAACCTGCCTGTAAATATTTACCAGCCAGTATTTAGACTGCTTTCACCACAAGCAACAGAAGCTTTGTTAATGCTGTGGGCATTCTGTTTGCTGTTATTTTAGTTGTTTCTTTTTATTAATATGCTCCACTTGATAGTAGCTAGCCAAATAAATTTTTAAATGAAAAAATATACAGCTTGGTTACCAATTAGACTGCTTCTCTAATGTGCACTGATAAAACCGCCCAAACTACTAATTGCTTTTAACTGTGGATTTTTTTGGCAAAATTCTGGAGGAACCTTTGGTTATTTCTTCTCAAGAAAAAACTGAAAATCCGATTCTCAACAGTCAGAATTTTAGGGACAATGTAAAACTATGAGTATTGCCCAAAAGGATTCTCATATTTAATTCACACTAATGTGATTTTTATAGTTAGTGATTTCTGGAACAAAGCTTTTGATTTTTAAATTTATTATTATTGTTATTATTTTGTTGCAAAATAGTTTTCTGTTTGATTTTCTTCTCCAACATTTTACTTTTTTTCCTTAAAAAAAAGGCTTAAAATTAAATAAACTAATAACCAGATACAATGACATTTGCTTTTCACATACATCAACAATTTTATATCTGTCAGGGAGTATCTCCAAGAATCTCTACTTACTTCCTCCTGGTGGCCTCTAAGTCTAGCAGAAAAGAACTATACATGCACAAAAATGGAAAAGGTTTATGCCTCCACGAAAATATTCCATGTTGTTTTTCTTACTGTCTGTTATTTATAGTAATCTCTTCTCAGTTTCCTTTTGTAAACAGGGAAATAGGTAATTCCAAAATACAGTGCTTTGTCTCATAAGATTTTAAGAGAAGTATTGATGTTAACATTACAGAAACAGATGAAAGAAAGCAAATGCTGGAACATCTTGGAGGTGTTTCAGAAGTAAGTCAGGAGATGAAGACCACCTTATAAAACTCCCACCATGTTTTTTTCAGCCACCGTTTGTAATGGAGAAATGGATTGTGGGGATAGAAGAACACCAGTCTGTAGAATGTGTTGTTACATATGAGGTAAGCTCTAAGAAACAAATTAAAAAAATTGTTTCTCCAAGACAAAACCTACATGGGAGGTGTGGAAATAGCATCCTCTGGCTTTATTATATCCTATAATCAAGTCTCAGCAGCCTGTAATTAATTGTAAAATCTGAAATTCAGAGCAAAAGCTGAATGAAGTTTAGAGAGACAATGTTCCCAGACTGTTGCCTGGGACGGTTCTTTTTCTCGAGGACGAAAACTCCTTTTGCTTGAAATCCAGTGGTCAGTGTTGTTTGTGTTACTTGAAGAGGCTGGTTTTTTTTTTACCTTTTCAATGAAGTGTTAATTAGATGAACTGAGAAGCAACAGGAGAAATAAAAAAATGAGAAGTCAAGAGCAAAATAAGATGAAACCTGGAAGACAATTAAATGTGATAGAAATTAGCCTTTGTAAAACGTGTTTGCAGTTACTTACAAAAGTGTTGTTTGGTTTTTTTTATAAAGACCAATGCTGTGCATCATGAGGAGGCTAATAATTGAGATTGCAGCTCTGCCCTGAGCAAGGGTTCAAGCAGTGATGGAGAGACAGGGAAATCCTGCACCTTTCTTGCCTGTCTCAGAAATGAAGAACAGTAGTTTCTTTCAGCTGAAGTTTCTCACAGGAGTCATAGGCCCTTAACAACAAATTGAAGAGCTTGATACTCCATTAAAAAAATACCTGCTTTGTCCTACATCTTTTAGCAGAAAGCACTGCCCATTTGACACTCACATTAATATAAGTAGTAAAATACTTTTTTTGTGTTTGTAGAGGAGGGCCTGAAGATCTTTTCTTCATGTGGTACATTAATTGAAACAGTTATTCACTACCACATTTTTAGCATAATCACAAAATACCAGCCAAAATTATCTGGAGTCTAAAAATATTTGAGAACTGGCTAAGTGGTTTTGCAAATTAGACTCTAGATTGAAAATGTTGCTGCCGCTAGGGCACTAGTGGAAGTTCCCTCAAGGAGAGCTTAGTGGATTGTGTGTTATGTCCTCATGTGCATTATGTCCTTATGCTTGTTATGTCCTTCCTGAGCAGAGCGATGTTAAAGCTCCCAAAACCACCAGGCACATCCAAGCTATCTGCTGGAGCAAGGTGAAAGCACAGGACGAGGTTCAGGCAGTACAGCTCATGATACAGACCTCAGTCTGCAACTCAGAGGGGAATTCACGGAGCAGGTCCGACTCAAGTAAGTCAGCACATGCAAACTTTATTGCTGACATGGGCAAGCCATATATGGGGAAAACAGCAAAAAGCTAATGCCATTATTCTGTTCCAACAACAGAGCACTATCTTGCAGTTTCAGCTGCCATTGTTGTCCCTGTGATGTCTTTGTAGATGCATGCAGGAACACCCTGGCATGTCTGACTTAGCTTAAAGGCTAAACTTTGGGATGTAACATGTTCTATATCACTATGTGATTTAAGGGGAATGACCTGTATCCTCCCATAGGAAGCAAGCTGGAAGCAGTCCTTGGGAATTAGCTACAAATCTTAGGTCTACTGTAATCATTTGCAGTTGCACATCAACAGCTGAAATAGAGCTCAGATCCTTCTGCTCCAAAACCCTGAATGCTTCCAGTAGTAAGCAGCCTTAAACACACTTTTTCAACCCCTTCCTTGGATTGGCCTGGGCTTCTTCCCCTCTTTGTTGGCATATGCATACACATCCACAGTGGGCTTTCCATTGTGGCAGGCCTGCTCTTCTCCAAAGTCTTCTTGTGGAAGCTGGATCAGGAGTTCAGCTGGCAAATCTGCCCTTCACCTCCAAATCTGCCCCTCTTTGCCAAGACAAGAGAGTGCTCAGTTTCGTGGAGCCAAATGTATTGACATAGCAAAAGGATTTGGACTGAATTATAGTGCCCGAAGAAAATGTGCAGGGCCTGGGGTGAAGATGTGTCTCTCATTCAGGATGTCAGAAAGGCAGCTGCTGGAAAAGGAGACAATCTCACATATCTCTACCCTCTATCTATTGGGAATAATGGAGTTTTACACGGCTGCTTTGAGGATTTTGGGAGCCAGTGCTTTCAGTAGCTTTTATCCTGGCTTTCTCTCCCTGCAACCCAAACTCCACAAGAGTGTTTCGGCCAGCTCTCACCTCCTGCTCTTGGCCACCCAGAGCACAGACAGCTTTGTGCAGATGTGCTCAGATACAGGGCACCTTCTGGAAGAGGTGTGGGGGTGCAGATTGCTCTTGCTATGGCCAGCACTCAGTCTTGCAGGGGACACAGATACCAAGGCTGTAGCCTCAGAAGCAGCTTCTGGGGTAGCAAAGAGTTCCCTGTGGGCAGCCTGGTAGACCCCACAGGTGCACCTGACAGCTCACTCTGCTGTGAGGAAGAGTGGAAGTCTTCCCACTGTGGTCTTGTTCAACAGTTCAGCCTGCCCATTCAAGCCAGCACTGGCTCATCATTACCTGACTGCTGGAATAGTGTTTCTTACAGTTCTGGGGCTTGACTTGTTCTGTGAGACACATTTAATAATGCAATGGGCTCTACACTGCTGTCTTCATTTCCTAACTAAAGTATGCTCCTGACATAGTCAAATTCAACCCAGTTGACTGTAGCACACTTTTGCCTTCAAGTTTGCTGTTCTTCTTGTAAAGGCATTTGTTAACCAAAGTCACTTTTCTGATCAAGTTCACAGTAGGGCTGCAGAAATGTTTGAGCTGGGACAGCTTAGGGGCAGCAGAGGAGCTGGAACAAGACAAGTCAGTGAAGGGTGAACTTCTCCAATTATATAGCACTATATGGCCAAATGGAGAAAAGTGGCCTTGTGAATTGAGGGGTGCTGCGGTTAGACTATAGACACATCTGAAAGCCGTGTTCTTATTCCTAAGCATTTGTGATCCATTTGCAACTCAACAGTGTTTTGTAGTGTAGAGCATGTCCTAAAAGAAACATCTTCACTGCAGATTAACTCTGTTGATGGAGGTTACCCTGGTTTTGGGATGATGAGCCATACCAAAGTGTGGTGTTGTATCTTCACAGGTTAGCTCTGCTGCAGTAAGCTAAGCTGCTTTCATTTTTTGCTGGGAGCTATGACAGAGCTTGTCTGTCCCTCTGTCACATGGAGGAGTTACACAAAGGCACTAATATATTGCCAGCTGCCAAGTGAATAGGCACAGTTCAGAGGAAGTGGGTTACCAGCCAGCGTGAAAGCTGTGCCTCAGCTCTAGCAAACCTTCTGGCCTGTCTTCTTTACCAGACCATCTAACCCAGGTTTAAAACACCACCAAATCCAAACACAAAGGTAAGGGTAATTAATACCTGTCTAGGAGGCTAAAATAACTAGCAGTGCCTCTGTGGGCTGCCACACAGAGCATTTAATTCAGTGTGCAGAGTTGATGGCTCAGAGGCTATATGAGGAAGAAGCCCCCCAGCCCACGAGAGCTGAGAGGCAGCCTCACAGGGCACACTGGGAGGTCTCTGCTGGGCAGCTGGTCCCTGGGCTGGCAACCGCAGCTGGCTGTAAGAAGCAGGGACTGAACAGCCCCTCATTCAGGACAGCATTGCCACTTGTCCCACAGGGCATGTGATGGCCACTTGAGAGCTGATAACAAAGACCCAAACTCTAGTTCTGAGCCTGCTGTTTCCAGGTTTCTGAGGTCTGTGTTTTACATCCACAGCCTTGGTAGGAGGGCATGGGGGAATGGCAGAGGAGATGGTGTCTAGCAAGTACATTTCAGCGGGCATGTTTCTTTTGAAACCTTGACTTTCAAGGAGGTTAAGAAGCAGAGAAGGCAATTCCCCTTTGTCTTTCTGTGAAAGGAGGTTCATCTCTCAGTGCAGCCAAAGCTGTGGCAGTGTCACACTCACACTTTGACAGGAAAGACAATTTTCTTTTGACATATTTGACATTAATTTGAACTTATTTAAATCTCTTGGGATTCACGCAAAGTCTGGGGAAAGGAGGAGTGGAAGAGACCATCCATTACATTTTAACAGGAGCAGTCCTAATGAGGACAGAGCCACTACCCATCTCCCACAAAACTCCCTATGGCCAATGCAGCATTCCAGCAAAAGGCAGAGCTTCAAGCTGGTGGGGTTATGCTTTCCAAAAGCTTCTTATCAATCTTTAGGGAAAATAATTCAAATCTCTAGAGCAAAATTATCTAAGCTGCTCCCCATGGTATTTTCTGTAGCTGGGGCTTAGACTCAGCATCTGGAGCATATAAACTGGACTGACTTCTGAATTTGTAGTAATAATAACAACTGAAGTAGCTCAAAAGGCATTTTATTTAGTCTTATGTGGGGGGAGACAGGCCGTTCTCCACACTCTGGGTGCTGTGTGTAGCAGTTGGAAGAGAAAAGAGGCGAGTCTGGCTGCCACAGCAGGGATTTGCACTGGAGTCTGCACCCCCTTCGTCTCTGCTCAGCTGTGAACGGTGTGACTGTTGGCCGGGAGAGTTGCAGGTGGAGGGCAATGCTGCAGCTATGCCTTCTCCTTCTCTGCTGTGGACATCTCCAGGTTCTTTTGCAATGAAAGCTGTGGAGAAATCTGCCAAGGCTGCTAAGAGCATCACAGGAAATATTTAAAACCAGGTTGGGTTAAAAACACTGGAAGGCATTTGGGAGTGGGAACTCACCTGAACAGCCAGATGGATGGTTCAGTGTCTTCTAGTCTAACCTCCACAATCTGCACTGGCATCAGAAATATTTGCATCACTTGCTATTTTAAAAGTCCAGTGTTATGTTCATAATATTGAACATACTCAAACCTGGGACTGTTTGCTACAAGGTTGGGAAGGAAAAGGTGGTTTAAGCTATGCTGAGGTTCTTCAGAAACCCTGGTACCTAACCTCACGCCTTCAGTAAATCAGAGAGCGGTTTTCCATCAGTTCACAGAAAGCTGACTCTGTTTCCATTTCCCTGCCAGGCATCGACAGCCAGTGGATGCAGACACTGAGGATGCACCAAATAGCGAAAGCCATTTCCCACCAGCACAGCCACCCCCACAGCCCGACCACCGTCACCCACTACCTGCCCTACCTTCACAGCCAGGACTCCTACGCCGCTGCTGTCAGGAGGACGCGTGGTCCTGTCAGTCAGCAGTTCACGTCCATCAGCCACTCCAGGAACTCCTCTCCTCTCTCACACAGTTTGATGAGAAACCTCTCGAATCTCCACCTGAACTCGAAGGGCAGCAGCACCTCCAGCACAGCCTCCGACACCACTTCAGAGAGGGACAGGTCTACCGGCAAAGGCAGAAATGCCTCACACAGCAGTCACTCCCGCAGCTCCTCGGACAGGCGGCGCAGCGGGACCAGCTCCCCTGTGCCGCCCCGGCACTCAGGGAGAGCCTGCAGGACTTCCTCACCAGCAGCCTCCTCGGCCTCCCAGCACCGCAGGTACCCCCGCAGCCCCTCCCAGCCCAAGGCCATCCCGGGCATGCCCCCACAGGACGAGAGCGAGCCCAGGAGGGGTGAAGGGGAAAGCAGAGTCAGCGAGGGTGGGTGGATAAAGGTGCAGCATGTGAAGAAGCCCCACAGGCAGACCACCAGCAAGACAGGGAAGGAGAGGCCCAGGGGGAGCTGGCGGGGCCGGAGGACGTTCTGAAGGAGGAATTTGCCCCTTTATTTAACTGAACATTCAACCTAGAGAAGGTACGCCTGCTCCTATTTAATTTGCCACACCGAAGCTGGACACCACCTCCTTGCTGGCCCGCCATGGGAAGGGAAGAGCTGCCCACCTGTCCTCCTGCCACAGTCAGCGCCGAGGCATTTCATTTGGTTTTCTCCCATGCTTTTGGCCACTCGTGTTCTCAGCTGACTGGATGTCCACTGGTTTGCTTCATATTTGACTAATAAAATCAGTAAGGCACAAACAGGTGCCATTATGAAAGGCTCTCCGTTTCATCCTTCATTAGGGAGTTGTGCTGCTCCATCTGCCTTTGCCTAGTTTATGTCTCTGGACACCACGTCTGACTCTGGGTGGAGTCTCCTCACTCCTTGTTCAGTCTGCTTCTGCCAGGGCTTTAGTAAGAGGTAGTATTTTTATCAGACCAGTGTGGTCCGAAAAAATAGGAACACAGGAAGATTCCTCTTCAGGTTCACTCCAGTAGCTTCACTTCTCTACTTCCAGCTTCCATCCCCTCTCAGAAATTTCTTGCCTCATTCTTAACTAAAAATCCTGACACCAGCTACCCAACAACACTGAGCACACTGTTGCATACCCAGTGTGGTAATCAGGAGAAACAAAAACTAGGCTTTATTCTTTTTTGGGAAAAAAAATAAAAATAGAGGGAGAAAAAGGTATTGCCTTTATCATCTAACCCCACTGAGGTCTATGATAATGTTTATCCCTGGGCAGCAGGCATTTTTTAATAGAATTTTTAAATGTGGCCAGACTGTGTCGCTTTTGTCTTCCAGTCTTAAGGTAGTAAAGACAAGGTCAGCAAAGTTTGTGATTAATGTGGTCTTTAGCTCCACTGAGAACAAAGACACAACTGTAGTCTCACTTGTCATCAGAAAGTTTCTTCCTGGCCTTTTCACTCCAAGCCGATTTCACACAATTAAAAAGGAAAAAAAAAAAAAAAAAAAGGGAAAAAAAAAAGTTCAGGTTTCCCAAGGTGCAAGAGGGAAAAATAAAGGAAGAAACAGATAAAGAAAGCTGAGCCCAAAGCAATGCATGCTACCCTCTGAAAGCCAAGAAACTGTACATTAGAGAACAAGGTGCTGCAGACCATCCATGCCAAGCAGTGCTTGCTGGCACGCAGTTGTGAGTGATGCTAGAGGAGCTGCCAGCCTGTATCCCCCTTCATGACCCCCATCACCATAGCCCTGTCACTGGACATTCAAAAGGACATGTTAATTCCCTGCTCCACACAAAGACCACTCCTGGGGTACTCCTCCCTCTAGTTCCACCAGCCTCAATGAGGGCTGAGCCCCACAGTGGGTTTCCCAGTACCTACCAGAATGAACTGGGATTCACATTTAATTAATTCAGGACAGGATCCACAAAAACCAATGGAGCAGGCCACAACTAATGCCAGGTGTCAGGAATTGGATTGCTATCATTTAAGTGCCTTTTCCTCTGACAAAAGCTAAAAGAAGGAAAAATAGTAAGGAGCTTTACCTGGAAGTGAATGGGGCTGCATGTGAAGCTCTGTGATAACAAAGCTTGCTGCTTTCTTGTGGCTTCAGCTGGTTGAAAGCAAGTTAGTAACCCAGCTTCTGACCCTGGTTTACTGAATCTGACAACTAATATCATGGATGTGGACAATTCACCACTGGGTGTTTCTCTGTCATAACCTAGTGAGAGACTGGCATTTTGTCTAGGTTGACAATTCTTCCCTAACATTTCTTCACGTAACTAAAATGGGCTGTAGGATACCAGCTGATAGTAACCACACCTGAGAGCACTTGCTAGAAATGGGCTTGCATTACTAAAATTTGGATATGCATCTCAAGAAGCAAGATCTTATTTCATGGTTGGGCCTGCACAAACCCTAGGAAGAATTTGCAAGAGTTTGGAAGAATACATTTGTCTTCCAGGGTGATGAGGATGGTGGTGTAGTTTTACAAGCCTGAAAACAAGGCCCTACCCAGCAGACACTGTGGGCTGGTGGTGGCAATTCAAGATTTATCAGCTACCTGTGGTTGACTGTCAAGATGTCCAGCAGGATTCCTCTGCTGTTTGTAACCAATGTAATAGTGTGCTTAATTTTAATCTGCAATGTACTGTCTGTCTACATCTGTTCCATTACAGTGTTTATTAGCATTTAAAGGAGGAGCGGATGGCATTGATCACACCTATTGAAATTGAACAATCATGCAATAGTGACTGATTAGATATCCTCTTGCTGTACCAGCATTGCTGGTTAAAGCAACAGTGAGTGAACTCATTTAAAAAAAAAAAAAAAAGTCTCAGTTTTCATCTAGTTTTCATCTCATTTTTATAACTTTTAATGTGGCTACTCTCCATCTTGGTAATAATTCACTATAATTCAAAATGTGTTTACCTTTTCCATCCAGAAGCTGAGCAATTTATTTCCATGTTTTACCAACAAACAGCCACCACTGGCTAGAAGACCATGCACTGCAATGTGGAAAACCAGACTGTCTTGGGCAGCTAAATCACAGCAAATGTCTGCTCTTTGCAAAGGAGCCATGCTGCACTTTCTTAGGGTTTTCTTGTCAGTCTGTTAAAGGCAATCATGTTGAAGTACCAATATGTCTAGATTTGCACACTAGGAGCTGGACACACTGCCAGCCAGCCATGCATGTATCCTCAGCAATGCTATACCCTCCCTCCACAGCTGACTCTGCAAGTGGCACAAAATAGCACTGCTGTAGAGCCACCCCTTGTTTCCTTCGCTCTCCTTTCTCGTGGTCTTTTTATATCCATGCACTGATGTTGCTGTTTTCTTAATCCCCAGAAGGTACCTGAATTTTCCTTTTCCACCGTTTAAAATGCTCTGCATTATGAGAAGCCAGCTCTGGGATGGCTGCTGGAACGGATGATGACAAATAGCAGAGAACTCATGAAGACAAATTCAAAACTGGACATCTAAAGTGAGTGAGTTTTTGCATCCAATGGGGAGAGTGTTGTTTACAAAATCAGATACAAATTTTCTTTTTTTTTTCAATTAAAGGCCAAGACTCTGCCTGTCAGAGCTTTCAGAATATCCATTTGTTCATTTGGCAACATTTTACTCCAGATATTGTGGGAATCACAAGAATTGCCCAGCTCCCTCTGGGTGCCAGACATCAGCAAAAGGGTTTCAGGGTGAAAAGCAGCATCTCTCTCCAGCCTTTAGTGCTTAACCCCACCAGTAGGCTGTGAGGGAGCAAGCAGTGCTTGGCTCCAACAGGAAAAGCAGGTTAACCTCAGTATTATGATCCTTGGTTTTCTGAAACCTTACAGGCTTTCCCCTGCAGCTGAGATCTTCATACTGTGTCCAATTTTGTGTCCAGTTCTGGAGCCCCCAACCTAAGAAGGATATGGAGCTCCTGCAGAGAGTCCAGCGGAGGGCCGTGAAGATGATCAGAGGGCTGGAGTGCCTCCCCTACAAAGACAGTCTGAGAGAGTTGGGGCAGTTCAGCCTGGAGAGGAGAAGACTCCGGGGAAACCTCATAGCAGCCTTCCAGTACCTGAAGGGGCTACAGGAAAGCTGGGGAGAGATCTTTTACAAGGGCTTGTAGTGAGAGGACAAGGGGCAATGGATTAAAACTGGAGGAGGGGAGATTTAGATTAGACATTAGGAAGAAATTATTTACTGTGAGGGTGGTAAAGACACTGGAACAGGTTGCCCAGGGAAGTTGTGGAAGCCCCCTCTCTGGAAGTGTTCAAGGCCAGGGTGGATGGGGCCCTGAGCAACCTGATCTAGAGGAAGGTGTCCCTGCCCATGCAGGGGGGTTGGAACTAGAGTATCTTTAAAGTCCTTTCCAATTCAAACCATTCTATGATTCTATGATTCATAGCACGAGCAAAAATTATGCTGGACTTCTTTTTTTTTTTTGCCAACAAAATGTGTCATTCAATTTGTCTAAGCTCTTTTTTGTTGTTGCTGTCTTTCCAATATGCCTAAGGATATCTTGAAAAAAAAAAAAAAAAGAAAAATAGGAGGATGAAGAGCAGGCACTGAACACTAAGGTTAGCAATCATTCTTCTTTAGCTTGGCAAGGTACCCCAGAGCTGGGTCTGACCCTGGTGGATACTGGCTTTCTAAGTACACGAATTTCCCCAGCAGCGCTGGGTTACCAGCCACAACCATCAGAGGGACTGGTCATAAGATGGTGGGTGTCCTGGGGGCCTGCTCTGCAGAGGGACTGACAGCCAGCCCAGCAGCCTGGCACAGAGCTGCAAGGGGAAGGAGCCAAGCAACTGCACTCTTGAGCCTCTGTTCCCTGTGTCCTGCATGTCAGAAGCATGTGTGCTGCTGTGCTGCAACCCAGATGGTGGTTCCAGCACCTGAGAAACTCTGCTCCTAAGCGTAGTGGCCAGCACATTAATGTGAGACTCCCTGGAGAAAAAAAATTACCCAGTCCTGCAAACACAAACTGCTTTTGTTCACGTGCAGCCATGGCTTGAGGGGGCTGCCCACCTGCAGCTTGCTCGGCAGAGCTGAAGGCATCTCTGAAAGGGGGAGGGCTGCTCAGAGTGCTCTTTGTAGCTGCCCATCTGCCTGGGTGGAGGGAATATTAAATAGTAAAATAACCCATCTTCCAGCTCAACCCCTCACACAAGCCTTTCTTTTTCCCATGGAGCCATTGCCAATTCACAGAAGGATGTTTGTTGCGGAGGTGAGAGCCCTCTGAACAGTCCAAGAGGCCCCCAAATCATAAACAACCCTAGGCTGTTCCTCACCCTAACCCTTTGTGGCATTAGTGACCTGTCAATCCATCCTAGGGCAGGGGAGCTGCAGAGTTTGCTTTTTATGGCCTGGGCAGGAATTTCACCCAGCGCAGTGTTTGATTTGGGCAGCTCTGTAATCCCTGTCTTGCAGCATTTCTGGTTGTTGCTTTGGCCTCACATTGATTTCAAAGCACACATTGAAATGTTATGCCTGCTCTGCAGTCATCAGGAAGATAAACAGAAGTAATGATCAGAGAGGAGAGATGGGGTGGGTATCTGACCCTGTTTTGCTGGGGGACACTGCTGCCAGGGATTCAGCCTTGTCTGACTGGGTGGATCTGCTCATCTTGACCTGGTGGGATGAGATGACTGTGGGACCTGGTCATCCTGTGCTGATGCTGCTGTGACTTACTTGCTTGCAGCAGGGGGGATGCCAGCAGCTCCTTCATCTCCCCATCTACACTCAGATCTCAGTGATGCCATGGCAGCAAACAAAACACTGCCATGCTCCCAGGAACGGTGGTTTTCAGGGCTGGGGTTCATGGGTGTTGTTGCTGCTGGTTGACAATTTTCTTGAAATGCTAGAGAAAGCAAAGCCATTTCCTGTTCAGCTGGGAGGGAGAGTGTCTGGTCACACCTCCCCCGGCACTGCCACAGCTGAACTAATGCCCCATGAGAACAGGCTTTCTCACTGGCATTGGTGTGAAGCAGAGATGGGTGGCTTAAAGCATTGTTTACTTTTAAAAGAAAATGTTTGCTACTGTAGTTTTGCTTTTCTAGCCTGCTCCCACTGATTATTTTCTAGTAATTGGCCATGTCTGATAGCAATGCCACCCTCCCTGGGTACTCACTAAAACCCTGTATGCTGGTGATGATGTGGCAGCTTGCTGAGCTGCTTTAAAGAGCAGAAGTTCCCCAAACCTGTGTGTTCCCTCTCCCTCCTCCCTCAGAGGAACAGTGCCCAGCCAGGGCACCCTTTAACACTGTCCTGCTCTCCAGCTCAGCTGGATGCTGCTGAGGATCAAACCCCAAGTATTTTAAGACTTTCTATAAACTTGATGCCAAGAACACTGAACTGTGCATCAAAGATAAGCACTGGGTTTTATGATTGTGCTACAGAATGCACTTTGACATTATTATTGTTGTTGTTGTTGATGTTGTTGTTATTGTTGTTATTATTGTTATTATTGTTATTAATATTATTAATTCAGGCTGGGAAAGACAGGCAGTTGCTTTTGTAATTGTGGAAAAACCCCAAACCAAGAGACCTCCTGACATCTCACATCACTAAAATGGAACCAAATAGATGTACTACCTCTGAAAATTACATCTGACAGAATTATTGTCTGCATATGTGTTGACCATAGATGGGTTTTTACATAATTTTCTTATCTAATGAAGTGCCAAAGCGTAGCAGTTCAAGCCAGTTTGTTGCAAAAAGTTAGAGGTTATGGAGAAGTCTATTATGGCAATAACACTAGTAAGTGTCTGCCAAGATCACATTTGAGTACAGTTAAATACAGGGCATTTGAGATTAACATCTCAAGGGACAGAGGAATGGTGCTGGGAGACAGCGGCAGCCCAGGGTAGCTGAGAGCTGGGAGGTAAAACCTGCGGCCCCGCTCTGCACCTCCACCTTAGCTCCACCCATGCTCCCCCAGCCACATCCCACTGCTCCTGCCCCAGCTGCCTGCCTGCCCGCCCCCAGAGTTGGTTCCTTCTCCTAGAAATTTCATGAGGCAGTTTTGCAGGTACTGATGGACTACAGACACCAACACTGTGCTATGTAGAAGGAATTGTCTTAATATACCTGGGCTTAATATACATTTATTTTCCTGCTTTAGCAAGAAAGCTGAGGGCTCTCGGGAGCAGAGAGAGGGCATTTCCCTCACGCTGAGAAAAACACAAGAAGGACCTGAAATCTGGATCTCCACGAAAGCAGTAGTGAGCCCTGGGGGAGGCCTTCTACCTATTCCCCCCCTTTCCTCCCTCCTGAGGGAGCTGCCAGGAGAGAGGTCCCTGGGGAGAAGGTTAAGCCACTGGGTGTCCGCCCCACTCCCATCCTCTCCCAGCAACTGCATCTCGCTGAGGGCTGGTGGAGGCAATGCAAATCAACATTCACAAAGAGGCAGTGGCAAAGCTTGTTTAAAAGGACAAAAAGCAGACTGCAGAAAGCATTTTTTATTATTTTCTGATAGCCTCCTGTTTCCCACAGCTATGCATTTGCAGAACATTTTGTAGGCAATTTCTTTATGTGACTTAATCTTTTTTGTGTTTTCAAAGGGAAATACAAATCAAAGCCCAAAAGTGAAAGGGCTGGGATCTTAAGCTTTTAAAAGTGGCTACTGCGTATCAACAACAGCTACTTTTGATCAACATCTTTTTGCCATGCATTTTGTGGAATGGCTACAGGATACTCAAATGAGCATTATAATTACATTCCCATAATGTGCATCACAATGCTGTGGGCTCTGAATGATCTGTACAACATATACTTGGAACAATCATTAAGATTGCTATCTAAACTGGCCGCATTTCAGCCATTCTCTTAGCGCACTGATGAATATAGGTTTCTAGAGGCATTTATCAACTTCATTTTTCTCTCCCTGGGCTGAATTTGTTCCTTTGGTTTTCCTTCTCTTACTCTTTCCAGTTCTATCATTTCACCAGTCTGTGTCAAAGAAACACAGTATTGAATAGGATCAGACATGACCCCCTTCAATTCAACATGCAGGATGCAGTTGCACCCAGTCTTTACTAATAAAGAACTTACAGCAAAGCACAAGCAGATACAAACCTGTTAAGTTAAAAGGGGAAACTATCTTTTTCCTTGGAGGGGGAAAAATACCGGAAAGATGTTAATTGCATTGTGGAGGTATTTTGTGGATCTAGTGCAGTTGGTCTTGGCTACAAACTGATTATACAAACTAAATATTTAAATCTACATTTATTGTACAACTTCTGGTTCTACCTATCAGAGCACAATGTTGAAGCATTTACAGGAAAGAAGTACTTAATAAAAATTAATATCCAGCAAACACGTAGAGGTCTAACTATAATTAATCTCCAAAAGCAGCCATCCTGCTTCTGTATAAGAGCAAGTGTCCTTTCTGGGTTGCAATCAATAACAGGTTACCTGTTATTACACCTTATTATGTCTTGTATAGTAGTGTTAGCCACTGGAGGGTGTCATGTGAACAAATACACAAGCTTGATCAGATCCTTTACAGAAACACACCTTTCAAGAGAGAGAAAAACAATTAGTGTGTGTTATAGGTTACCAATTTACAATTTACATCACAAATCCATGTCTGATTATTTTAATGCAAAATGTTTTTAGCTTCATTTTATTGCACTAGTGGTTTCAATAACACACTGTAATTTGCTCAGATGAAGAGGTGATTGGACAGCTTGTACAGAAATGTTTAATTACTGTCATTAGTGGCTGCAATCTTATTCTTTTCTATGGAGCTAAGATATGTGCTATTGTATTGTGCTACAGGTACTCTGTGGTTGTGAGAATCCAAACTCTCCCCTTCCACTGAAGTACTTGCATCTATAAATCTGTGTCATGGTGCATGTCCCATCACAGTAATTACTAGCATCACAACATCACAAACATTAATTAATGTAACCACATGCTATTTTAAACAGGTAGAAATGTATTGCCTCCCCCCCCCCCTTTATTAAAAAAGAAAAAAGAAAAAAAGGAAACTAGAGCAAAAAGTCCATAGTTTTAAGATAGGAAGTGTGTGGGAGAGCCAGGGATGGGGCAGCAGGAGTCCTGCCTCCAGAGAGAAAAGCTGTGCTGCAATGCCGATGGCTAGAATCTGCAGGGTGACGTGCAGGATGTCCTTCATCCCTGGGGAGTAAAGGTCACATTTACTGTTTCTGACAATGGAGCTATTGTTGTTGGAGGTGCATGTTCTTGCTACTGCTTGACGCTCCTAAAATGTAAACAACTTTGATTCCCCTAGACGAACGTGGAAAACATTGCACTCTTAATGTACTGCATGTCCTTCCATAAATTCAGCTGATTTCCTTAGCAGGTCTTCCAAGGGCTGCCACCATGTCCTGACAACTCTTTTCAAGGAAAGATGAGAATTTAAGAGACTATTTTCTTGGAAACACCTAATAAAATACTCCAGATAATCTTCGCTGACACGTGAGCCTTGAGAGGTGAGCTTGCCCAGTAGCTGGGCAGCAGGGGAGACAGAAGGGCTGATAGGTAGCACTGGACAGGCCATGCAGGACCCAGGCTGGGGAACAAACAGGGAGGGATGTTTTCTTCCCCTCACATTAGCATAATTTGAGTTAAATGTTGCTGAAAGTGCAATGCTTACCTGGGTTCAGCTTTGCATGTCCTCAAGCTATTGTAAATAGCTGGATGTAGGACAGTGGTGCTGCCTACATCTTGACAAACATTAAGAAACTTTTTTAGTCACGGAAAAGTAGCCAGTTGGTAAGTTTGTTCTGCCCATCCACCAAAGGCACCTGGGCCCTGCAGGGTAAAACAGGGGTGCAAAGGGCATGAAGATGAAACCAGGGGAAATGACAACAGTGCAAGTCACAACAACCATCTCCTGAGTTACATACTTTCATTTTCTGGTACGCTGCACTGTACCATAGGAAGGGAAGCCCCTGCCCTTCACATACATCCCATTTCTCTTCTTCCTTACTTGCCCCCTTCTCCCCAGTCGTCTGTAAAATACATGAGCAGACATACACAATTTTCAATAGACTAATTAATTTTTAAATATAAAAAAAAAAAGCAGCTGAAAATACAGTTCACAAAATGTCCTGTCCATTTTCCTGACGAAGTCCCTGCCCTGGCGTATTAATTTTAAAGACATTTAACTATGTATGTTGTTTGGATAATGCTGTTTACATTTAGCATTAAATGGAAAATTAACTTCACTCTGAAGTATGGATTCAGCTAGCCCCATCCATACTCTGTAACATTCCATATCACACTCTTAAAAGTTGTGAAGGTTGGCTATTTTCTAGCAAAATCCTGATAAGGGCTGTGACTGTTGGGAAACTGGATCTCTTCTTCCATGTAAGCAAACAAGTATTTGTAGATTTATTTTTTTTTTCTGAAAGAAGTTAAACAACATCAAAATTCAAGAAACATGCCCCATTCCCAGCTGAGCTGTCTTGGTTGGAGACCACCTGGGTGGCAATCCTCCACCAATACAGATTTAGAAGAATCAAGTGTGGTCTGGTCTCCAGAGAACTGGGTTTAGTTCATCTGCTTTTGTGCCTGTGCCATGAAGCCAGCAGTGCAGGTAAGTATGTAATTACAGGATTATTTAAAATGGAGATTCTTTTACACAGCAGATTGCAGCACGCACAGGAAGAATAATGCCCACAGAAATCAGAAAACCTCAGCGAGGGCTCTTGTACTCTATTGTGCTGTAGCCTATTTACAGGCTTTGGCTTAGAGGTGATTCCTGGTTCGCTTTACAGGGGCGCAGGTTTGTGTGCGGGCTGCACGTGCATGGGGCCTCCTTCCCTGCTGCCGGTTGCAATGGGCACTCGCCCGCCATCGGAAAGGCACCTGGAAATGCTGAGAAGCTATGATTGTGTTTGTATTGAGCCCTGCTCAAACCACAAGATAAATGGAGGACTATGGGAAAGACTGGGGCCACAAATCCTGTACAGCTTCTTCAGGGCTTCTCCTTGTTCTGTGGCTGCCAAGCACTAGTCGCGCAGCAGTTATTTTGCTGTGTTTAACGGCTGTGAATTCCATTTAATGGGATGTTACAAATGTTACATAAAATGATTTACAATGACTGATGATCTACTTTCTTTGGGCCCGTCTTCAAGTAGTATTTTGTTAGCAAGGAGCAACGCAGCCAACTTCTTTCTAAAATCCTGTTGGACTGCTGTACTTCCAAGGGAGCAGAGGCAATGGCCGTTACCCACGATCTCACTCCTAACGCCGGGCTGCACTCCTGGGGCACTGGCACGACACGCTGCATTTACCCGCAGCGCAGGAAGGCACGCGTGTTGCTGCGTGGGCTTTTTAATAAAAAAACGCACTTTTATTACAGGCACGGCTGGCGGCAGGGCTGCAGCAGCCTCAGGCTCTGCAGGGCCCCAAGGGACGCAGGATGCCTAGCGTGTATGTGGGGGCTGCCTCAGCCCCGGGGGCAGCGGGGACACAAGCTCCCGCCCTTTCCTTCCTGGAGAAACCCCTTCTGCCCTGAACAACTGGCAGGTTTGCGGGGGTTGACTGCAGAGTGGTAGAAACAAATCACGGTTCGGCACAGAAAATTAAAAAAATTGACAAGGAAAGGAAGAGTTGAAGCACAGGCGCCCGCCTCCCCAGCCCCGGCCGCGGGACGCTGGTTCCCCATGGTGCGGGGCGGGCTGCCTTCGGCGCTCGCCCCTCCCCTCTGGCACGCGAGTCCAGGGGCGGCCTCACCGGGAGCTTTTCGCGCCACAGGGCCAGGCCCTTGCAGCTCCACAAACTCCGCACGGCGAACAAAAAAAAAAATAAAATAATGCCCCCCCCCGCACTAGCCCCTCCAGGGGCATCCCGAGAGAGCTGAAAAACTCCTCAGCAATTTCGGGCAGGTGCGGGGAGAGCATGCTGGGGGCCGGATCCCGAGGGGGTGTCGGCTGTATCTGCCAGGACGCGGGCGCCAGCGCGGGAAAGGGGCCGCTGGACCCCGCCCCCGTCATCTCTGGCACTTTGGCGCGAACCTTCAGTTCCCCGGTGCTCGCCCCGCCGCCGCCAGCATGGGTCCGCCGCGCCCGCAGGTGAGCGCTGCCAGCCGCGGGGGGCTGCCCCCCGGGCTAGTGGGCAGGGGGCTTCCGGGGCCGCGGGTCGCTGCTGGTCACGGGGGCGGGAGGGAAACTGTGGTGCCTGCGGCCGCGCTCTCCCGGGTCCCGCAGGGTCTCACGGCCACGGCAAACCGTGCGGTGGGGGGGGCTGGTGGAGTCGGATGGGGCGAGTCTTTGGGCTGGGCTTCGCCCGGCATCCCAGAGGGAGCGACGTGGGGGTAACCCTGGCACGTGGACCGATAGCTCCGGTTTTCCTGTGGGGCTGGGGCTCCCCGCGCAAGGTGGTGCCCTTCTCCGCCTGGCCGGGATAGGGGGCCTGGGAGCCGCGCTCGGCGGGAGACAGCACGGTGCCAGCTTCCCGGCGCCCCACTTTCCCCCCCGGCTTCTGCCCCCCGTGTCGCAGCTGCCCCAGCCGCCGCCGCGACTGGGGTTGCGGAGGCTGGTACTTTAAGGCGGGAGAAGGCAGCCTCGCTGTACGGGCGTGGATCCCGCAGTCCTGGGGGAGCAGGGCGGGGGGGGGTGGCCCCCTCGTCTTGGTGGGAGGGGGTGGACACGGACACCGGCACCATCTTAGCGTAAGGCGGGGAGACCTGCCCGTGGGGGGGAGGCGCATTTCTGTGCCCATGGGGGTCCCGGGTCTCCTGGCCTGGGCTTCACAGTGCTGCGGACCCGGGATGGAGGCCCGTCGGCCCAGCCCCGCTGGCAGCGGCGGGCTTTCTCCGGCTGGGCGCTCCCGCCGCCGCTGCAGGCTGGGCCAGACACCGCCCCTCGTGCGTCGGCGCCCGCATCCGGGCTAGAAAGTTTTCCTCGTCAGCACCGACAAAACTGCGGAGCGTGGGCATGGCTCAGAGTGCTGCCGTGCCGCTCCACAGAAAAGCAGCCTGCTGAAGGGTGCTAGGGAGAGGACGGAGGTCTTCACGTGGCCCTGCCTAGTTATTGTTTAAACCGTATTTATAAAATCTTTGGTCCAGGGGGCTGGGCCTGTGAACTGGTAAGTGTTGGAGCGCTCGGCGTGGGGAGCATCTAAACGTGGGTGCAGCAGGATCGGCTTCGGGTCGCTGCCACGCTGGGGGGTAGGGTGGGTCTTTGCCAGGGAAGCACCCCCTGCGAAATGAAAACCTGAAGGCCATCAAAAAAGGTATTTCAACTTGGTAATAAAATTAACACAATAGCAAACTGTTGTGTCTAGAGCAGTTGTTTCAAAGCTCTTCTTTTGTGTGGGTGTGATCCTTAATATATTCTGTAACAGCTGCAGGGTATTTAGAGTTTACCTCAAACTAGAAGTAATTAATAAAGCAGATTTCTAGGTACTATTTGTGTACTTGTACTTTTCTCCAGCATTGTCTCCAACGAGTGGGGAAAGAGGAGTTTTGAGTGCATTTCCACTTGGCTGTTTGCATAAGTGAAGTATTTTTAAGTACTGAACAAAACTCATGTAAACAATGATCAGATGTGTATCACAGCAGAAATTATTCCAATTTCTAACTTTTGGGATTATTCCACAGCTGATGATAACTCTGCTGACTTGTATTAAAGACTGTTAAACATCCTCAAATGTTCAAACCTCCTAAACTTGCTATTGTCCTTTTGCAGCGCCGAGTTTGTTCAGGAAGGAGAAACTTAACAGCATTCCGAAATACAAAATTGATTCCTATGGAAACATCCTCCTCCTCTGATGACAGTTGTGACAGTTTTGGTTCTGATAATTTTGCAAACACGGTAAGTAAAGAAAAAAACCTGAAGGTGCAGTGCTAGTAAATCCTGCAAAAAATGTAAAGCCAGTAAATGTTTTTTGCACTATTAAAACTGCTTGCCCTGCATATGTTTTTGTATAGTAGTTATAAATCTATGTTATATGCTGTAATTTCGTTTCACTCTTTGCTTGTGCTTCTAGGTGGTAATTGTTGGAAACAGATTAGCTATTTATTCTAGCCTTTGAAATGTCACCTACCCTAACATGCCTGGTAATTTGTAACTGCTGTTCCGAAACAGCTTGTTAAATGCCTTAACTATTTTTCTCTTTATTAAAAAAGCTATTTGCTTATACTGCACTTGTAAATGTGAATAATTTTCTGTACAACTTCAGTTAAAGGATATTTTTTTCTTCATAGAAACGCAAGTTCAGGTCGAATATTGGAGAAGAGCTGACAAAAATTTTTCATGAAGCATCTGATGATGAATCCTTCTGTGGCTTTTCAGAAAATGATATTCAAGATGCATTGGTAAGACAGCTGATTTTAGTTTTCAATTTCAAATTTAAATTCTTACAAATTCTTAAATTAAAAAATAATGGCAGCTCAGCTTGAAAGTCAAATATTATCAGAAGCATAATTTTGTTCAAAGAAATAATATGGAAATGCTGTCCTTTTTAGCAGTAGGGAAATAGTGAGAGGTGGTGAAATCTGCCTTCCTGCTTTTGCTTGACATCGATGCAAGAACAGTTTTATTGCTTAAAAAGACCAACAGCAGGTATTTAGTAGAGAAGACAGAAATAATACCATGTTTAGCATAAAACAGGTTTTTCATAACTTTAGAACATGTTGAGGAATGAATAGAAAAGAATATCTGTTTGGAAGAGGACGTGTCTTAGTTAAATAATACACAGCAGTAAAGAGTGTAAGTAGGAGACAAAGCTGGAAGAGATATATAAGAAAAAGGAATCAGTAACTACACATAATGGGCAACCAGACCCACATACCTGGTTTAACAAAACCCTGTACAAATAAGGATTGCCATTTGAGTCTGTGTTTGAAGCAGGAAGCCTCTTCTTACCTATGACCAAAATAAGATTGGCTTATTGAGTTTAAACCTGTAAGTCAAAACCTATTGCAAAATGGGCTTTTAATTAAATTTAATATCTGTCCTTGCTAAAGCCTTGGTTTTTGCTGAAGGTGCAAGTAAGGCATCAGAATTCAAATAATGATGTATAAAATCGCAATATTTTCTTTTATTTCATTGACTGTCTAGAGGGAAGATTTCACTTGATAACCATTGGTACTGTGGGATGACTATTCTTGACAGCTTACAAAGTTGGGTGTAATCCAGTGCTGAGAACTGTGTAGTGGCTTCTTTTACAGCCAAATACAATATGTTGCAAAATCGAGCCCTTTAAAAGAAAATCTTTTTCACATTCACACACAAACTCTCTTTGCTGTTAGACCTGCAAGTGACAGCTGAAGACTGCTGCAACTGAAGGCAAGCTCCTTTTTCTGATGTTTTGGAAGCAGTGCAGTGTGGGTCTCCATAAGAGTTTTTTATCCCGGCACTCTCCTCTCCTCCTGCCCCCTTCCCTCCCCCTCAAAATACAATAGAGCACTAGGACTGGAGAGTAAACATGTAGATTTCAGCCAGAGAGCCTCTTTAACCACCCCCAAACAAAATATTGTTGAACTGTATTTAATCTCAGGGCAACTGACTTGGATTTATATGCTTCCATTCTGCTTTGTTAACAGAAATTGGAATCGGGTTCAGAGGAGAATGAGACAAGTGCTGTAAGTGAGGTAGCTCCAAGAAGGCAGAAAGGCCCTATTCCTCTAAAGGTAGCCATGAAGTTTCCACCTCGAAGATCGGAGAGGAGGAAGGGTGAGATGGAACCTCTTCCTGAGAAGCCAGTGCCTGCTGCAGATTCAGACTCTGACTCTGAAGAAAGAGGTGCCCTGTTTTTAGAAAAAAGAGCTTTAAACATAAAGGAAAACAAAGCAATGGCAAGTACTCAGTGTTTCCATGGGGGGGGCACCTCTTGACTCTTAAGGGACCTCTTCCATTGTTCAGATTAACTTTAATGGGAACTATGTGAATGCGTTAAGAGGAATTTACATTCCTAGTATTAAATCTGATACTTTCTGTCCACTGGCATGTGCAAACCCAAAGGCTAAGTACTTCAGTAAAAATCCATAGGCTACAAGCCTAAAGAATAGGCTTCAACACAATGAGTTTGAGCAATTACTTACAGTTACTGAAACATAAATAAGACATAAGTAGGTTAAAGAGTGACTGTGTTTTCCTTAAGTAATTGTACTTCTAGCCAATTGCCCTAATCTAATAGTCAGTAATAGCACATAAACACCATTTTAAGGCTCTACTTCCTTTTTCTTTCTCTTGTTAGCTTGCAAAACTAATGGCTGAGTTGCAAAATGTTTCTGGTGTCTTTGCTGGGAGAAGATCATTGCCAAGTGTCAGTCCTGTAAGTATAACCTTACTTTATTTGCCTTCAGATTTCGGAGTTGTATTCTGACGTTACAGAACAGGACACTCAACTGAAAAACTTAATGAACCATGTAGATCAAAGTCCAGTTCAGAATTTCATTGCTTCCTAAAATGGGGATCCTCATTGTGCAATTCTCTTTTGATTTATCACTGTGTAAAGTGGAACAGATTATTTAATAAAGGTCAGGTGTCTCCACAGGCCAATAAAACTAAACAAGGTGCTGTGTAAATATGTATTTATACAAAGGCTGGAGATAAGGAGGGCTGCCCAAACTTTAAAAATCAAGCCTGAATATTCGCTGAGTTTGGACCCTTGAATAAAAACAACTGACATTTGCCCAACTAGGTCCTTAAGAAGGTTGGGTAGTGAATTGGCAGTGTAATTAATTTGACTGCTAATTTACCTGTAAGCTGTGTGAAGATGGGAACGACACTAGAACTACTTATAGACACGGGTTCAGTTGCTGTGTGGGGGAATTACTGTATCTTACACCTGCATGGGCACAAACATGCTTTTGATTATTTCTCTGCAGCTGGCAGAATGCTCAACATGAGTTTGCCTAGGATGTTTTTACCTTGTGTTTTCTGGTTTGGGTTGAGGAGGAGACTTCATCTTTGGGAAAGACAAAAGACAGGCATGTCTTCTGGGAGAGGAATTCATAGTAGGGGCAGGAGCTGTCTGGGTTTTCACTTGTTTCATTTAGGGGCTTTTAAACTTTTACTAGGGACCAAAGCGACTTCCAAGGCGTTCATTGCCCAGAAGTGCTTTGAGGAGGAACCCAGACCGAAGTTCTCGGCCTCATACAAGATCCAGGTCCCTGATTGAAGGTCCTCCTACTCCTTTGCCAGAAGAGGAAGATGACCCATACATCTTAGTAAGAAGAAGAAAGATGTCTGATGAATACCTGGAGGTATGTTGGGGTTCTAGTTCTCCTCTTGTAGGTTGATCATGAAGGTGGTTTTGTATCCCTTTTAAGAAAAGAGCAATTAATCCAGAGTTGATCAAGGTTATGAGTGTGCCGTGGCCTGGGAAGAAGTACAGAAAATAGGATGTTGTATGTGGTCTCCATTTCCACCCGCCTTGTCCTTGAAAAGATCACTTCCTCTTGCATTCCAGTAGAAATTAAGCATGATCTAGTAGCATTTATGCACCCTGAAGGTGACAGATCAAGTGAAGGTGCTAAAGCTGCATCCATATCATATGTCTTTGCAAAGATCTACTATCTCTTGTTTAAGTATATGATGGGTGTTTGACACTTGGCATTACCTTGAAGATCCCCTCCTTGTCTGTGTAGAGTTTTTGCTAAGCCTAATACTTAAAGTGTTGTCTTCACTATTCAGCACGAAGCCCGAACTCCCAGGAGGGGTCACCGTGGTGCCATGGCTTTTCCACACATTGTGCGCCCAGTTGAGGAGATAACAGAGGAAGAGCTGAATAATATTTGTGGATCTGCCAGAGATAAAGTATATAACAGGGCCGTGGTAAGTATATTCCAAGTTTGTGAAATCCATGCCTCCTCAATGAGAGGAAGGATGTGATTTTTTGGGAGAAGTATGCCTGAGATCTTGAAACGTCATCTCTGACCTTTCTCTGAATTTACAGAATGGTCTTTACTAGGCCAGTTAGCTTGCTTTCACCCTGGAACAGCTGTAGTACCTAGGTGGTACTAGTGGAGGAAAGTGATCAGCAGAACCTGGAGATGGAATGTTAAAACAGTCTCAGTGTAAACTTGCAAGGTGCTGTTCTGTTTCAGGATAAGCACTGCTAGCTGCCAAAGAGATTTCTTGTTAAATGCTCTATTCCCCTAACTAAAGAGCCATCCTTAGTGTCTTGTTTTCTGAAATACTTTCCCTGTGTTCTAGGGCTCCACCTGTCATCAGTGTCGTCAAAAAACCATAGACACCAAAACAAATTGTCGTAATCCTGATTGCATAGGAGTTCGGGGCCAGTTCTGTGGGCCCTGCCTCCGCAATAGGTATGGGGAGGATGTCAGAACGGCCTTGCTGGATCCGGTAAGACAGTTATGAATGTTGGCTTTATGGTGCTTCTCTTGAGCAGAGAGGTGCATTGGTTACTCATAGCAAAAGAGTTTTAGCAGGGGAACTGCTTACAGCGCTGTAGTACATAATGGTTTGATTCAAACTGAATCACAGAACCTGGTGTTGTGTAGGGCTCATTGCAGTTATTACTTCTGCAGCTTTATTTGTAGGAGCAAGCTATGAGAGCAGAGCATTTTCCAAAATATTCTCGTATTTGGGCATCAGAATAGTGTTCTCTTCTGCCTTGCAGTAGTGCTTAATGCCTCACGGAAAGGAGCTTTACTGTCGGCAAAATGCTGCTGTTGTGATCTGTGGAAGTGGTGCAGGAGCTGAGCAGAGTGGAATGCTGCCTGCAGGTGTACGCAAGACAGGCAAAAGAGAGTTTAATCCCTTAGAGACTGAAGAATTTGTATTCTTGCACTGCTTTGGACAGCTTCTGCAGTGCTGATGTTCACTGTGGAACTCAGTGCAAAGCAGGGCCCTCTTAAGTTTCAGGTGTGAATTATATGTGTCATTCCAGTTTAGTTAAAAAGGCTCATTGTCTTTTTTCTAGACCTGGAGGTGCCCACCATGTCGTGGAATCTGCAACTGTAGCTTCTGCAGACAGCGAGATGGCCGCTGTGCGACAGGTGTCCTGGTCTATCTGGCCAAGTACCATGGCTATGACAATGTCCATGCCTACTTGAAAAGGTAAGTATGCCACTGTCTCAGTGGCAAGGTTCTGCTTTAAGTGAGTTAAGCAGCTCAAAACTAGGAGAGGAGAGCTCTCCAAATCTCAATTTGTCAGGTAAATCTGAAGATCAGTCCATGTTGCCTTTAGAATCTGAGATTTTGACATAAGATTTTTGACATGTTGGTTCTTAACCAGAATAAATCATACATCCACTCTGTCTTTTGGCTCTCAACTTCAGATGTATTTATCGTCAGGGCTTCCACTAATTTGTCTAAAGAGTTTCCAGTGTTTTCCTACAAGCTAACTCATATTTGTACTTGTCTTTCAGTCTGAAACAAGAACTTGAAATGGAAGACTGAAGCTGCTACTGCCTTTAAATTACATGCTCTTTCACCAATGTCATATTGCCTACAGTGAATTGTTTAATCAAATGAGATTACAAAGTCAGTGCCTTCCTTCTCTTCCCTTTTGGGTAAAAAAGGATAAAGAACTTTCACTTATCTCAGTGCAAGTGGGGAAACTGTTTAATGAAGGTCTTTGCCCACAGGCCATTGTTTTCTTTTTAGACAACTTCGCAAATCACATAGCTTCAGTCCTTGCTTTTATGCCAATAACTTCTTTTTTTTTTTTTTTTTCCTGAAAGGAGATGGGGCTTTAAGCCATTAAGGGTTTTATTCATGCAGAGATCCGTGCTGCAGTTTTATTTATACTTTGAAGTTGATCACAAAAAGCTATAGATGTTCTGAAAATTCAGGGCACTGTTCCCTACAGAAACAAGCAGGGAAAGGTATGTGCTTAACTCTAGGCCAACTTCTGCTGCAATATAGATTCTTATCGAACATAAATGATCAAACAGAAGCTAAGAATTCTCTAAAACAACACCACATTCTTAATTTCAAAAACGAAGCTCTAAAAGTTGCAGCTGAGCAGTCTCCAAGCACTAATGTTTGGCTTTATAGAGTACTCAAAGTGCCCATTGGCCATTTTAAAGGATATTCTTTGAGTGACTTAAAAAAATGCAGCAGAAGCAGTTGGAGGTGGCGCTTTGTATTTTTGCTCGGATGAGAGGAGATGAAATGTACCACAGCACCAGCACTGCCTAGTGATGACACTGATGTACTGGTGTATGTTGCAGAGTGACCATGCTGTCTAAAACATAATGTATCCTTTGTTAAATTACAGGTTTTGTTAGGTTCTCCTTGCTCTTGCTGCAACTGCAGAACTGCTTCTTTGCAGAATTGGCACTGGTCCTAGGGAAGAGGGTTGCCTCCAGATCAGGGTTTGGTTAAGTAAAGGGGTAGTGGTTCATGTGGCTGCTGGCCAAGCAGAAGTGGTTGATGGTAACTTCTTGAGTTTGGTTATCAGGAAAAGGGGCAATGACAATCACTGGAATCGAAGCCTGAACTTTTTTAACCTGTAAAAATAATTAAAAAGCAAGGACTTCTTAAACTACAGCTCAGCTTAAAGAGAGTTATTCTTCCAGTGGCATAGAGCAGCATAAATGTAAATAGATAATGTTCTCTAGAAACACCCTGGTAATAGATGAGAAAAAAACGATTGCCTCATCAAAAAAAGGCTTTTGAAAATAAATAAAAAGGGAGATATAATGGGTTGCATACAGTTTGTGAGCACTTACAGATGCGAGTGGTGCTGTAGTCTCCTCCTTAACAGTCCAGCCGTATTTCTCTATCTGGCTCTGTGATTGTAGAAGGTTATTTTGCATGATTTTGTTAATGAAGCACAAGTACAGCAAAATCGGAGCTGAAGAATTCTAATGTCCTATGTGGTTGGGGTCTTTTGTACTCAGTGCTGTAGAAAAGAATGTGCCATGAAAATTGTACCCTGAGAGCCACAAAGTGTATAAATGCGCTTAGTTTGCTTATGGAAACTACTGTATAAGCTTTGTTTGAGGTTTAGAATGCAATGTTATAAATAATGTACAGTTGAATAGTAGAAGAATCAACTTGCTTTTATTGAGCACAAGAACAAACATGGGTTTAGACTTCTCTGCTTGCACACTATTTGCAGAGCGCATACACATAATGATCCACAGTTTATACCTTTCTGGGAATTACATCAGTGTGTGTGGGAGGGTAGGAGAGAGGAATTTAAAAACAAAAAGCTGTTTATGTCTCAGGCTTGCAGTTCTGTTTTCATAAATCATCTGTCCTCTTGAAAATCTCCTGTCCTCTCTTTGTCTGTTTTTATAGTGTGAGTAGCTGTGCAGTTTGAGGTGGAGAATGCTCTGCCCTCTAGGTACATTTCCTGAAGAAGGAGCTCTAGAGATACATTGTACTGACAGATAAGAGCTCTTTTTTTTTTTTTTTGTTGGCCTTGCCTTGTGATTGCTGGAGTGTGAAAGGTGTGCTAAAAGTGTTGTATCATGGAGACTGCTGTATTTAGATTTACTTAGATCTACAATGTTCTGTACAAAGTTTTTTATTTTGAAAATAAATTTTCTGAGTTAGAATTTCTGCCTCCTAGCTGTTTTTAAAAAGCCCATTAGAGCTGTACTTATATTTACCATCCTTTTGTTACAAAGTAAAGGAATCAGTTGTCCTCATCGGTGGGACTAGGACATCTTTCCCCAGCTCTGTGTCCCTGAACTAGGCTTGCTCTGATACACTTGTTGCTTGAATTTGAATTGTTCTGTACCTGATGACTAACTTGTAATGGTGGAAACATATTCGTGTTGAGAGTTCAGGCCAGATACAGGCTTTAAGCACATCCTTATGTACCTACCTTTCTGCTGCTTCTTCTAAAATCTTTTTAAACTAGATACCTACATCCTGAGCTGAGAAGGATGAGGAGGATATTACTATTTTGGCCACAAGTCAAAGTCAGGTGCCTACCACTATATATATATATTTATATAGATATATAGATATATGTGTATATATAGATATATAGATATATAGATATCTATAATTTTTTTAAAATATATTTTTTTCTCCCAAACAAACTCTTCAGTAACTTCTCTCAGGAGCTCTGTACCAGAGCAGAGAATTACCTTGGGGGACCTTAATTGCATGCTGACAGTGCTGGAGACTGCTTTTGATTCTTGTGCTGCTTGCTTTTGCATCAGCGTAACTGGGTCTAGAGAGAGGAGTTACATGAGACTCTGGCAGAAGATTACACAAAGCTGATGTGTAGTGAGAGGGACGAGGGAAGAAGTGATAAAGCAGAGAGACTGAGCTGCCCCAGATACACTCTGCTGGTAAAATCCTCGTGTCCTTACTCTCACCTAAAAGCTTTGTTCAGATGCTTTACCTTTCACTGCGCTGCTGGCGAGGTCAGAATAAATTTATATATGATTGCGTAGTGTCTTCGTGTACGTTTTACATTATGATTTTGAGGTGTTTCAGTACACTGTTTTTTCCCCAAGCCTCTGTACCACAGCTACTTAAGTATCTGTTGATACTAACTTGACAAATAGGTAAAGAGCTCATGGTTTATATGTGCAGCAAATGGGCAGCAATTTAACAAACTTTGTAAGGAGAAAAGATCCTAACTGTCAACTTGAAAAACAAAGATGCATGGAAATAGGAGTATCACTGTTAAAGGAAGATCAGGAGAACGAAGGTCATGGGTAAGGTAAAATGACTGTTTGTTATTGAAAATGGCTGTCTGGGTTGATACTCCCTCACTGCTCTAAGCTTTAAGGCCAGGTGATCTTCTGTCTAGGTCTGATTAACTTCTAATTTTTTTTTAACCTGGAATAATAATTTATAACTCCTAGAAATACTATACTGAAAAGACTTAACAGTCAAGTTATACTCTTAAATTCCTTGGACCTTTGTTCTCTGTGATGGGAAGTGGATGGGAAGGGCATTTGTTGCTATATAATAGCCAGAGGGAAGTGACTATTGCCAGAAGTGTGAGTGATAGCTTCTTTTTTTTCTTTAAAAAACAAAACCAAAATGTAAATAAAACCCTAAGGTTGCTTATGAGTAAACTTTTCAGTACAATGATACAGTATCTACTGATGGAATTGGCCAAGACCTCCTCCTTATTAGAAGATTCTGTTAGATTAGTATGTATTAAGGAAGAAAGCAAATAACGTGTTGTCTCACCTGCTTTTTAAATAAGCCAAAAGTTGAAGTGTTAGGTTTCTTCAACTTAGGATTTTTGTCTTCCATCCCTGTTAAGCAAACTTTTTTCATTATATGTAAGTTAAAAAAAAAAGCATTGAAATGTTACTTTGCAAGCTGATGAAGCAGCATACACTGTACATTCCAGAGCAACACATTCAGCCACTTAACCAGTTACATTAGGGTATGGAGCTGCAATGGAACCTTTAAAAAGAGACATTAGCTTTGGAAACTACCCCCTACCCCTTCCTCCCCTCATGGGCTAATAAGCTTTTATTTTGTCTCTCAGAAACCTAAAAACAGGTTGAAGAGAAAAGCAAGGAGATGGTAACATAAAGCAGCAGCATAATTTTCTTTAGTAGAATGATAGGATCAAAAAGAGCAAAATGGTTGCATCTGGTCAAAGAATGGCTTTCAATATTCCAGGATGAAGGAATATAGCTGACTTTGAAACTTTATCTATAATACACAATGTGCATCTGAAACTTCTGTCAAGAGGGTCACCCGCTGACCTCTGCTGGCATAAACCAGTTTGTTCTCTTACGGCTCTTTGCTAGTGCAGCTCGTGCATGGCTAATGGCATAAGCTAACACGGAGATTTTGGAAACACTGCCTGCTGTTCTTTCATGTTCTTGGTATTGCAACTAAAAGTGAGTGAAAATACATGGCTTTCTCTGTCAAGTACAGGCTGGCCAGTCAGTGGTGTCCTAAGCACCAGCACCCAGGTAATGCTGGGCTGCTTCATAGATAAACATGAGTGTTAAAAGAGGACACCATCACACTTTTATGCTTGGGTCTTGCCTTTCTTCCAAGTAATAAGCCAGGGGCTCCTAGGTAGGTGTCAAAACCCCCCCACAAACCTCTTGGGGTGGGGATGGCAAACGAGGGGGATTGTATGTTTGAACCCAAAAATGTGATGACCAGAGGTAGTGGTAGAAGTCCTGAAACTGGGAGGTGAGGGGCAATTGGGAAATCCTCTTGTGATTGATACTCATAAGACGTTATGGGTATTGAATTTGCATGAAAACATGTCTAGAGTATAGAGCTACAGTAATATTAAACAAGATTTCAGTGTTGCTGTTTGGCACAGTTCTTTTTTGATAGAGTTCTGGTGGCAAAGGTTGCAGACCTGTTCCATGAAAGAAATAAACTAGAAGTCATGGTATAGTCAGGATGTGGTAAGAAGGCATCACATCTGTCTCTTTTTATTAGTGGTACTTCAGTAGTATTTGTGCTGATCACCTGAACTAGAAAAAAATAATCAGTTGAACTATAGATCCTGCTGTGTTGAGCTCTACTCGTACAATCTTTCCCCTGGAGTATGTCTGCAGGTAAAACTTATATCCCTGAAAGTGGAAACAAAACATTACTTAAATTATAGATCTGCGTTTGGGCTCAAGTTAGCTTTAGATCCTTACCTGTCTGTTAATACAATTACAGGCAGGGAGAATGAAATTGAGTGCTAGGTTGTATCAAGAGGTGTAAGTAACAGAAGCCCATGGCAAGCATCCTTATTTTCTTTTAATCACGTACACGGTAACAAAGGAATCCTGCCAGCACTCCTCCTTTTGGCCTTGCTTTACCTCCTTTTAGTTTGAATGCCTATGTAAAAGTAGCATGTTTGTAAATTGCTTCATAAACTGGGCATTCATGATTGACTGCCACCAGGGCTGAGGGTGAGAGGGCTCCCACAAATAAAAAGACTTGTATTGTTCATATCTTCAGAGAATTGGTGTCTCCTCCCTGAATATCTGAACTCCTGTTTGAAAATAAAACTAGAAAGCCTATACTGAAAATCTAAACGTTTTAGACTTCAGGGATATTTATATATTTTCTGTTTTATTATATAGCTGAAGTAAAACAAGAAGTTCAGTCAGTGTCAACTGTTTTAATACCTTGGAGACTGACCATCTTTAGATGTGCTCTAAATTTCCAGATCTAGAGGCTTAGCTATGTTATTACTCAAATGTGAATGAACGTAGGCACTCTTATCTTATTCTCTTCTTATATAGCTTATTAGCAGAATTTAGCAGTAGGAAAGATCCTATTTCTTAGTGCTTTTGTGGTATGGGTTTTTTGTTGTTCGGTGTAGAGGGGGGTTAGTTTCGGTTTTGGGTATTTCTTTTTGAGGCTGGTTGTAGTGTGAATACAAGTGATAACAGTGAATCATCAGGAAAAAAAACCTTTGGAAATAAGCCAGAGTCAAATTCTTTTCTCGTGCTCTGTTCAATCTGCTTCCTCTTTAAAAGAAAAGTTTCACATTAGCAGAAAAATAAATGCTTAGCCAGAGTTCTTTTTGTGTCCCTTTCAGCAGGGAGAAGGGGATGAGTGTGCCGAGCTCAATGCCCATGCTGGCTTCCTCCTGCCGGGGAGAGTTAACACTCTAAAAGCTTTTTCTTCCCCCTTTATTTCTGTTTCCATTTAATTCTTATAAAAAAGTTGAGATGTTACAATTTTGGTGTTGGAAACCAAGCACAGAGTTTTGTTGTGAGGAACTGAACTGCTTTGATATAATCCCAGTTTTCTCTGGGAGAAGTAACTTCTACTTTTTAAATGGCTGCTGTGGCTAGGGAAACAGCATCTGCAATACAAAGCTCTGAAGAGGACCTCCAGTAAGTATACCAGTATGTATGGGATTTTTGGGCCCATTACAGCACACAGATACAGTGTTCTGTTGGAACTTTCTGGTATGATCTTAATTACTTTTTTCTGTAGCTGTAAGAGCAAAACCCCTTTCACCTGCATAGCTAAAGCTGACTTCAGAAAAAATAGCAATTGAATGTTCTTAACATGTTTACAATTAATTTTTGTCAAGACATGCAGACTTACTCACAGCAAGGAATAATGCTTTTTTTCCCCCTGTGTACCTTCTAAGTGTAGACTGGAGATAAATACCCTTTCTTCTTGCAAGCAGAATTAGTCTATTTTTTAGACATACTCACTATTAAGTATATGATGCATTATAGCTGAAACAAGGGAGTTGAGAGTATTGCAATCTATTAGGTACCATTTCCTTTCTTCTTACCTGTTTTTCTAGTTTTTAAAACCTCATGTCTAGCAACAGATTTTTTTTTTTTTCAGTTGAGGTGTAGTTGTGGATGAGGCAAACAGTTTGGCCAATATCAGGCTTAGCTAACTTGCTAATTAAGCCTGACTGCTGAAATCTAGCTTCTGTTTTTCCCTGTATAGAATCACATTATACTTCTAACATGCTGGAATCCACAAGGAGCTGTGATTCCTGCCAGATCTTGGGGTTCCCTGCTATCTGGCGAAACAGGCAGCCTTGCTGGAGTGCCCTTGCTTCTCCCAGTATGCCATGGCTTGCTGTACAATGTGCAAGGAGATGTGGATTTAAAAAGGGTTCTCAGAAGTCCCTTAGTTTGTACAAAACACTCAACTCCTCCCCATGGTTAAAAACACCTAAATCTCTTTCTGCCTCAATTTCTGAGCAATGTTTTCTTGGTGTTCACCAGGCATCTAAACCATGTTGACCTTATCCCTCAGAAAACAAAGTCATTGGAGTAGGAGAGAGGTACTGGAGGTGTCAGATCACAGTAGTGCAGGCCACTCTTACTATTGCTTTTACCTGTGGTTGTACTGAGCTCTGCACTGCTGTGGTTAGCATGTTTCTGGGCCATGGAGCACAAAAAAATTAAAAGGAGGAAGAGAAGCTGTCGTGTAATTGCGCTTTGTGCAAGGATCACTCAGCAGGTGCCAGCAAATCCCACCAGTAGTGAGATAAGGGGGGGGTTATGTTTTGTTTGACAGCCTATCTGGAAGCACAGCTATTTGTCAGGCAGTGCTGGTGAGACAGGTTCCTTTACATCTGTCACAACACAAATCTGGGTACTAAAGAGCAAATGTGAAATGTCATGAAATACAGGTACTATGAAGAGAAGCCACAACTAAGGTGGCTCTAGTCCTAAGGTCCTATGTAGAGTTAATTACCTACAGCTTACTTGGAGTTGATGTGTAAGAGGGGAAAGCTGCATGTTGGTGAAAGTCAGAGAGGCTGTTCTGATGACATAACAGCTACAAATTAGAGACTGATCACAGTTTGGCCACAGTAAGGAGACAGAGGGAGATATTGAGCTAAGAATCTCAAGACTCCCCAGGTGTCCTTTAACTAAACAGCCAAGGGAGAAAATGCAGCTCATTCAAAAATGTCCATTTTTGGAAAGGAAGAAATCCTTTCAGGTGTATGAATTGCCCACAGTCACCCTGCGTATACCCGCACACCTTTTTCTCTTGCCCTAAATGAAAGACTTGCTTAAACAACAAAAAAAAAACTGATGCCACAGGCCAGCAGTGCTATTTGTTGATGTAGATACACTTGCTTAAAAATTATTTAAGTACTACTTCAGCTATGGAATTGGATCTCTCTGATGTGGTACCATATAGCTGATGGTGCAGAAAACATATTTAGATACCAGAAATTCCCAGGGTTTTTTCCCAATGCCAAGCTCTCTGATGCACACCTTACAACGTTGCTGATGCATGCCCTTTGTTACGTACAGTCCAAAGAGGTTTGTATGCTAAAGTTTGCAATTGCTGAAAAGTTGTAAATTATGCTGGGGAGTAAATAATATTTGCACCCTTGGTTTGAACTGTAGGTTCATGTTCAACATATTACATATTTCTGTATTTTTCTTAAACCTTTTAGAAGAATGTTTCATCTGATCAGTTGATCTGAAAGTGAATGAGACATAAGGCATCATTGTTTGTTCAAATGTTAGGTCTCTGAGATAAAAATGCTTTGTTGTGTCCTGTTAATACATCCTACATTTTTGGTATCACTGACTTACAAATCAGAGGCACCAGACTAAAGCAAGCTGTTTTCTTGAGGGCTAGGAGAGAGACTCACATTGGAGCACTCCTCCTTGACCTCCAGACAAACCCTTTATCTTCACTAATGTGCATTATTTTACTTTTTGCAACAGATACTCCAATTTCTGTTTTGCCACCTGCTCTGTGGCAATTGACACTTCAGAGTGCTGGCTATTTATTACTTACTAGTCATGGACAGGGATACAGTAAATTCTTTTCAAAATAAAAATCAATACTCACTGACATACTGAGTATTGAAGAAAATAATTGTTTATGGCACTCAGCTTAAGCTGTTCTGCTAATCACGTTGAAAAATACAATATTTATTCATTAGATCAAATTTAATGAGGCCTCCTGGCAGTAATTATAAAAATTACTGTAGCAGTAAATTACTAATGAGTTGTGATGTGCTTCCTACCTGTGAGGAAGGACTGGGGGTTGAAAAACCTGATATCCAGACAACACTAGGGAGGGTGAGATCTTGAGGCTAGGAGTCAAGCTCACAGCAGCGCAGAAGTTGTTCACTGCACCTGAATGGTAAAAAAAAAAAAAGAGGAAAAATAGCAGAGAGGAGACTCATAATCAGGAGTTTAATTTTAAATAGACAGTAACTCTATGTTCATTTCCAAACTGAAATGTATGGGCAAGGGAAAAATGTTACCGATGGGAGGATGTCTTTGCTGTATGTACATCATCTTGTCTACGAAAGCAGCTGAGGTGACCTAATTTACTGTAGTAGATCTTTTAGACTGGGAACAACTTCTTGCTTTTTAGTTGTTACAAGTTTCATGCAAAACACAGCAAAGATGACAATGTTTTCTTAGTGCCCTTAAATTTTCAGAATAGTCACCTTAGATGGGGAGCTAAAACAAAGGCTGAGATCCCCCACCAGTTTGCTTTCATGAGGGAGTTTGACCCAGATTTCTTTCTTCTTCTGAGACAAAGCTTTAAGGAATGCAGAGGCTTTTGGTAGCAAATGATACACAGTATGAATAACACCAAGGCATAAAGGTGTAAAAATGGTGTCACTTCTATAAAAAAAACCAGGTTTCTGCTGAGTACAAGGTGCTGCTGCAGTAGCAGAGGCTGGCTAGAGAAAGGGGTTTTGCTGCATGCTAAAATTAACACACAAGCAAATTTGCATGTAATTACATTTCTTTCGGTAGCTTGCAAAGGTGCCATAGACTTGACAGATGGCCTTTGGTATTATAAAACAGTGAATAGGCTAGCTTTTAGCAAATACTTGCTGCAAAAGGTCAATCCTGGGTTCAAACATCTCCCCAAAATCAAATAGAAAAAGGCTGTGAATCTTAATCTTTCAGCACAGAACTGCTCTTACGTATACTGTTGAGGCATGAAAAGGAGTAGTCTAGCACAATTTATCTTCTTATGCCAGTATGTTGCACTAAAAGGAATCACTGGGCATGGGTACATCCACACACTCACACATGTTGTGAAGTCAAAGGGGAGAGAAATGGGTCTGTACTCCCTTGAGTAATCTTCCAAACCCCTTAAAAGAAGCAGAAATGTAGGTCCTTTGCACACAACCTACTTCTGTGCAGATGCTGGCTTTTTTGGAGCTATGCATTTCTTAAGCTGAAAGAGCCCCTGAGAATCAAGCATTGCAGTACTGGGCCTAAGACTCTTTGTGGGTTTAGTTTAGCACCTAAATAATTCTATACACTGAAAAGTATATACAATTGGGTCTTATAAAACCTTGGGTGAGCTAGTAAATGAACAGCAACAGGCCAGCATACAGCAGGACTATTTTGCAGTTTCCATAGTTTCAAGAAAAAGGGTACACCTTTGTTACCCCCTGTAAAAAGCAGTGGTTTGAAGTGCTTTAGCTAATTCACAGTACCTAGCTTCTTGTTATTGAAATAAGGCAAGAAGAGCTTTTGCTATGATGAAATTACAGAAAGACAACATCTCTCTGCCAATCGGAAATTAATCTTATCTAACTTCATTGCCACAAAATCCACAGAGCCTGCTCTGTCTGTGCTGTTATGTCACCATGACAGAGCTAATGCAGTCACGCTGCAAAGAAAAACCATCCATTTTTGGCTGTGAAGATAGCATCTCGGCTGCTGGATCCTTTTCCTAGTGCTGCCACGCGTTCCCTCAGTGGCCGCAAGAAATTCAGTCTCTCCCTGTTTCCCTTTTTAAAGCATGGAAATCCTCTCCAGGCTTTCCCTTGCAGTCTGGTACTGTCTTGAAAAAAAAGAAAGTGTGTTTTTTTTTTTATTATTAGCTAAACTGTATTTGGCAATGGACAGATGTTCACTTTGCATACAGCTGTGCTAGCTGAGGATGCATTTTCCTGTCTTTCTGGAGCTGTTGTGAGGCCAAATTAACACTGATAGAAAATTTGGTGGTTTTCAGATAGAAAACCCTTCAGAAATAGAAATTATTGTGGGTTGAAGTTGCAGAACTGCTGTCAGCCACAGCTGAAATTAGTGGAAGCTGTGGGCTGAAAAAAATGGAGCCCTAAACAACAATAGTTTACATGAATGTAGCAGTAGTTCATGGCTGGCACAGGAATTCAGATCAATCTATGTTAAAAGCTCTCAGGTAAATACAAAAGGTAGACTTGGTGGAATTATCCTTTTGTTTGGTTGGTTGGGTTTTTGTGGGGTTGTTTGTTTGTTTGTGGTGTTTTGTTTGTGTTTTTTTTTAACAGCAGCATGCAGGTCTGAGGACTTGCACCCAGAAGGCTACAACCTTTCACCACAGGCTGGCTGACTGTTGTCTCAGGATGCAAAACAGGTTTTCAGTTAGTCTTGTGAATTCTTACAGAATCTTACTGTGGCAAAATGGAAGCAATTTACCTAATGTTTCTTCTTCTACACCTATGAAATTAATGTGTGTGTGTGAGATACTCTGGAACTAAACCCAAAAACTAAATAATAATGATGAAGCTTTTAAGAGAGAATGTCTCACAATCTGACATAAATAGTAAGATTGTTGCTGTGCGCTATTGCTATAATTAAATTACATGATGCTATTGAATTAAACTAATCCATCAGTAGTACTGTACTTAGCAGTAAGATTTTGTCACATAAACATTATGAGCCTTTAAACTTGTGTATTTCGTCTTGCAAAATGCAGGAAAAATACAGAAATTGAAGCAGCAGAATATAACATGAAAAGCTATAGCAGTGGAAAAAGGGCCAGCTGGTTCAACAGGCCAGTCCTTTTAAAGTAGGTAAGTTAAGAGTGTTAGAATACATTTACTAAAAGAGTGGAACATGAGATGTATGCATGAGGTGCCTGGTATTACTTCAAAAATAATAGGTACTGATCTAAAAACTCTATTTTCCTGAATTTCAGAATACCTAAGGTTAAACTGGGAGCTGCTGAGAGTAAACCTGAGAAAAACATGCAAATAATAACCCAAATGAAGCTGCAGTCTATTCTCTGAAGAGAGGCAGAGAAAGAAGGAAACTACAGATCACTTAGACTATGATCAGTGAGACAGGGCAGCTGATCAGAGGGATGCAGCCCTTCGAACAGTGTTAGCTCTTGCAGACCCAGGAAGCAGAATAATATTTTTCAAACTGAAGACTTCACTCCAATTGTAACAGACTAAACCATCATTCAGACCAGCAGATCCTGTCTTCTCTCAGCCTGGTAAGCTGTTGTACATTTATTCTGGTGCTAGATCTTTTCCAAGTGGGTTACTGGAGCTTTCATCTACATCCTGTTGACAGCTATCCTTTTCTCACCTTTGTAAAATACAAATTACCTTAGTTGTTCCTTTTTGTTATAATGCACAAACAATTACTTGGATTTTCTCGAAAATTATCAGGGAAAATGACAAGCAGATTTCTGTCCCTTTGCTCACATATTCCGTAGATAGCATACAAACACAAACTGTAAACTTACTGTATGCCACACTGCTGTGACTGAAACGACAGCATTTGCTGAACTTCCTATATTTGCCTCTGCCTCTAAGTGTTCACTGAACCATCTGGGGCTGCAGTCCTTGTGATCTAATTGTGCACGCAATATGCCGGGATGGCCATGCTATTCATTAAGGATTCAGAATGTATACAGGGGTCCTCTTCTAGCTCCTGGGGGTAGGAATAGGATGAAAACATTATGAGACTTTATTAAGTATTATAAGACCACCACCCCTTGCCTCTGGCAGCCTCAGGAGTGGGAATTAGCCTTCACAGGGAGGTTATAATCCATAATACATATTTATGCTCTGTCCATCGTGTATAAGAATGCTCTCAGTAAAACTTAGGCTAAGCTATAATAATACTTTGCACTTCTTTGTTGCCTTTCATCTGAGGATTTCATTGTGCCTTTAAAAGCTTTCATTAACTAAAATTCACAACCCTGTCGTGCAGTTACTGTGCATTAACACCTCCACCATATGCAAAATACAGTTCAGAGAAGCAAGGATTGGTGTAAGTGGTTTAAAAAGCTGGAAAGAATGGGGGAAAAAACCCAACAAAAGTGGGATTGATGATTCACACATCTATGTGCTAGCCCTACGTTTTTTTATCTAAAATATCTTAGACTTGGTTTGTCGCTCTGACTGCACTTTGCTGTATTTTTAAATGCTGATGTGTCAAATTTAGCATTGTTTCAAAATTCTCAAAACATTAACTTCCAGTTTCGTTTGTTACCTGCTGGAAGTCTATCCTTTGATAACTGGATGCAGATGTAGCAATGAGAGTGATAGAATTGCCTGTGGAGCTAGGTATGCATTTTCACTATTGTTAAGCTACAGGGTCTAGTTTCCCCAGGATGTGTATGACTCTTGTGAATGCCAGTTGCACGCATTCCTGACAAGAGAATATGCCCCTAAAGCTACAGTGTCCTTCGTGCATAGCCTCCAATCCTCTACAAAGCTTACATTTCACAGGATTCAACAGTTCTGGTTCTTTTGGGATCAATGAGAAACTCACCACCCATCTCCAGTATCTCTGAATTACAGAGCAGAACCAGATCAAACACAGAAGAGTTCCCTCATTTATCCTGCCTCTGTAATACATCAGAGTGTGTGCTGCATTCATTTTGTGTAGGCGGGCTGGTGTCTAATGTACTCTGTGAACATATTTATAAAGGATTAACCTGTGCCTGGTATTCCTAAAAACTGATTTAGTTAAAATACATATTTTATTCTACTTGTCTCAACCATACAAATCATTCCTGTTCAGCTTTGATATTAGTCATTTTTGCTGGAGTGCAATATACCGCACATTATTGGCAGTCGCGCTATGTGTGACAGGCTTTTTTCCCCCCAGCCAATACTTCTCAGCACATTGTATGATCTATGTCTGAGAATTTTAACCTGCAGTGAAGGTGTTCGCTAATAGAATGTACTGCCTAGCAAAAGCTGAAACACCGAGGATTTGAACAGGGTGCTCTTGCTTTCGAAGTGTTTAGAAGCAAGCCAGGAGTAGAAGGTCAGGAGTCAGAGGCTCTGGGAAGGTCTTAGCACCGGGATGCTGTGTGTGAGCACACACACTCTGACCTGGCACCTGCCACACCAGGAAGATCCAGTGATGTGCAGCTCCTGGACTGCAAGCAACGGCAGCCCACCCCTCCCACCAGCCCCAAGTCATGTATATGTGTTTTAAAATACTTACTTTGACACAGACAATATTTAGATATTTGTTTTGTGCAGGAGACGGATTAAAAGGAAATGCAGAGGAATAGTTTAGCAATGGGGAAATCTGACCCTCCTCTGCAATGTGTGAAGGAAGCTGCAAAACATTAATGGCAATCTGAGCAGCTGCCAACTAAGAACTTGGAATAAAACTGAAGAAGGGCAGATTAGGGGTAATTTAGTAAAGTCCAGGGCCACAGGGAAAATGACCAAAGCAAACACTGGAAAACCTATTACTTCAGATTTGTGACAGACAGACTGAAGGTTTCTTCTCATCTTGATCTTCAACCTGGGATTCAGGGCTTGGTTTAGTTTTGGTTTTAGTGTTTTGTTTTGGTTTCGATTTTTACATTGTATCTGCCTGTACCAAGATAGCAGCTGTGTGAAAAAGCTTCCAGAATTTTGTTTTCAATATCTAATGTCTTCTAGTAGAAAGGAATAGTGGTAGTTGATTATATTTTTACCACTTACCTGATTGGCTTTGAATTCAAGTTGTTCAGCCCATTTTGAATTCTGTTCTCTATACCATGTTTTTTTGTATTTGTGTGCCAGATATTATTTATTGTATTGTCAGTCCATCTTATCTGGATGTAAGAAAACACAGAAACCAGTGTGTGTAGAGGGGGAAGAAGATTCTTCTCAGCAGCCCATTAAGCAGTTTTTCTAGTTCATTTTCTTCCCCATTGTTTGAATACCAACTTAGAAGCTTGCAAATGTTTCTTTTTCTTGCCAAGACAGTGGTACTTTTGCCCTGGCACACATTAATGTTTTTTTTCCTTTTTCTTGTGTTTTGAGTGCAGCTGAACAACAAATTCCTCTCTGTTTAACAAGCAACTTCCTCATATTAAGTTTTTTCCATACCAAAGTATCTTTTTTGATTTCAGCACATCTCTGCATTTTTATTTGTTAATTAAGTACTGATGATCGAATAGCAGCAAGTGAGGCAATATTGAGTGCTTGTAGGCTTCCAGAGCAGCCCCCTGGAACCTGAGCCTGTCTGTCTCAAGGACTGGGCAGCAGCTGCACTTCAAGAGGTAGCCAGTAAGAGGGCACGTTGGTATTCAGGAAACGAGAGTGGCTCCTTCAAAAGAAACTTAACCTCTTTACTGCTATTCCATGTGCATTAAACTTCACGGTACTCTCAGAATTTTTCATGCAAGTTGCACCCATTTCCCACTCCTCCCTGAAACTTAAGTCATGTCAAGTTTTTCAGCAGCAAAATAATTTGCTGCCTGTTTTCTCACCAACCTAAGAGACTTTAAGTGGAAGCTGGCTCATCAGAAACCATAGGAGAACATGGACAGATGGATAGATGTGTGTGTACATGGATCTGGAGTTCTTTTGTTCTCTGTCAGTTAGCTTTGATTGTTAAAACACCCATTTCAGTAATTTCTTGGCTGGCTTTACAGGAAAAAAAATCTTGGTCTTTGCTGCTCCTGGAAGAGAGGTTGTCATAATGTTGCTCCCCCACTTGACTGACAGGCACCTTTGCGAACACACAGCATGTTTCATCTCAGAGCACTCCATGAATATCCTTACCCCCCACTCTGGACCAGCCCACCTCTACTTGCAATGCTCCTTGCTTTTTCTCGCAGGATTGCAACCCCTGCCTTTTGTTCCTCCTTCTGAGAGTTAATGCCTCCCCACCTTACAAGTCTGCAGCAGATTCTGTCAGTTAAAAACCCCAAATAACAAACCCTCCTACCCTGAAGGCCTTTTCCTTTCAAGTATGTATTTTTCTAGCCTGCAAGGGAGTCAGTGCCATAACCCTGAGCTTTCATGAAATAGTTTCTAAGCCTGTATCTGTGTATTATGAATATCTTCCAAAGGGGGAAGGAATACCCCCTCTTCTGCCAGCTCCTACATTTCATGACTTCCTGCCCTCCTGCTACTCTCCACTCCTTACAAGCCCCTACACTTCATCTCCTCTGCATGTAATGTCTCCTTTCAAATCCTCCCACACTGCTGCTGTCACCTTAGTCTGCTCCAGCCATTGCCTGCTAATGTGGTCACTGCCCAGAGCCCAAACATATTTGCCTCTGTTAAGACGTCCCACTGTTGGTCTTTTGCAGATTTCCAGAAAGCTATGTGACCTGTGACACAAGCTTCCAATCTTTCTCTTCCATCCACATCCTTTTTCCCTATCTGTTGGATTTTTCTCTGAATTTCTGTGGTATGAAAAAGAAAGCATCAGCTCGTTTTTTTTCCTTTTACCCCATTTAACATCACTGGCATCTCATCCCCACCTTTCTAGCTGAGGTCATCTTTCTTTGGCATTATTCAGAGTTGCTCCTTGCTTCCTAACAAGCTGCTATTAAGAAATGCCAGACACATCTTCTGCCCTGGGGATAGTTGACTGTCTCTAACCCAGAAACTGGAGACTGCTGGTTCAGGGGCAAGAGGCGACTCCTACACAGAAATGTGAAACACTAGGTGACATATAGTGCCAGCTTAAAAAGGGAAGCATTAACAGAATTCATGTTCATTTCAGAGATGTAGAAAAGGATCCTGAAGACAAACTGAAGATCTGAGATTATTAGGTGATCTAACATCATCTCCTTCATTTAGTCACTCGTATTTCCTGTTTCTGACATGTTTGCTGCGCCCGTGATACTTAAACTGTGTATATATTCAGATTTTCTCCCTTCACCTCCTCACCCCACCTTGCCTTTCTTTGAAATGGCATTAGCTTAGAAATCAAAGGTTTTTTGTCTGATGTCTCAGACGATGGCATGTCTGGTAGGTATGTAAGAGACAGAGGGATTTAAAAAACAAGGAGGATAAAAGTATCAGGATGACAGAGGCCTTCTTGTGCTTTGTGAGTAACAGGGTGGTATAGAGAGGACGTCCTTCCCTGCAGGAAGCTTATGGCTTCTGCTACTGACAACAATTACTAAGGGCTTTTTAGATGTGACAGTGATTCAAGTTTTGTTTTCAGTCTCTGGTTTGTTTGTTGTTCTTTTTTTCATCTGGCCAGACCCAAGGGACTGATGGCCAAGCAGAACTGACCACTCCACTAGTCATGTCCATGCGTAACCACTCTGGTGCTAATGACAGACCTCCCTTTCACCTGCTCCCCAGTCCCTCCCCATGGATGCTCTGGTCCAGCAGGGAGGCTGTCTTGGAGCCCAGCTGCATAACACAGCATCGCCTGGCAATGTTTTTGCTCCCTGGTGACTCACTACATTTTACACCTGATGGCAAAAGATAATCTGTCACCTCAAATCCTACTAGTTCTGCAAGCCAGCTTTTATATAATCAGTGGGTACTTTTGCCCTCTTTTCTCCAAACATGAATACAAGGTCCAGCCTGACTTCTCCATACATTTTTTTTAAAGAAAGCAGCTGTGTTGTCCTTCAGGAAAACAGCTTGTAATTTAGCATTACTGCATTATATCCCCTAGGCAACGCTTTCTGTCTTCAGGACATATATTTATCACAGACATCACAGTATCTCTATGGTGCTTTAATTTCCAATCAAGGGAAGCTAAAAGAGCATTTAATTCCATAAAGCTCTGATTCATCTTCACCACAATGTACCTCTGGTGGTTCTCTCAATGTCTCCTCTGCTGATCAAGATTTCTTCTTCCTCTCTTGATCTCCCAGAAGTCTGAACCAATTTCAGAAGTGTTGGCTTGCTTTGCCTTCTAGCACTACCTGTCTTTGTGACAAGCAGAGCTTTCCTGTCCTCTGGTCAGCTTTCCAGTCCTGGTTAGCTCTGTCAGCCAGTGGCTCTTTGCCTTACTCAGGAGATTCCTGAGGAGAGCTGAATGTGTGTCAGCAAATAATTTGCCAGCATCGGATGGCTTTTTACTTTTTGTTCTAAGTTTAACTTTTGGTATTACAAGACAACCATGGAGAGTGGGTAGATGGACATATCTTAAAATTAGTTCTACTAAGATGAACAGAAACACAATAGCCCCACTACTTGCTCTGAAACTTTTCTCTAAGTTCTTTATGCAAACTGCTTTGTTAATTGCTGCTCCTTCTGTTGACCATTTCATTCTTCAGCTCAGAGCAGTACCCTTCTATTGTTACAAATTCTGATCCCAAAGACACAAGAAATCAAGCTTAGGCTCTAAGTAGGAGATACTAATGTGCTACAGCACTGGCCAAACCTCTTTGATCAGCACACACAGCTGAAGAAAAAAGCAAGCAAGGAAGAAGTGGGAATGCAAATTTTAGAGAAATCTTTTGAATGATGCAGTAATTGACAACGTAAATGCCCTTTCTGCTTTTCATAACACTGGTAATACCAGTTTATGGTAAAAAGCTATTCTGAGTTACACAAGAAGGTAAGATATTTGCCAAAAATGTCTTTAGTTTCTATTCTATTTTTTATGATGGACAAGAAGTGCCATCCATACTGACTGTTGGCATGCCACTTACCACTGAGCAACTGTATGTTGATGGATAAGCCAGTCTCATCCAAGTGTCAGGAAGATGATAAAAAAAAAAAGAGCTGTCTGTAGTTGCTCCATCTCTGAGGAGATTGCCAACTCACCCTAACAAAAGAAAACATTAGTGTGCTATTTGCGTCTCACAAAGAGACTGTGATAAGATGACATGATAAATGATAGAGGGCTTTTTTTCCCCCAGTAAAAACACATAAGGTAGCTAAACCGTCAAGTGTAAAGAATATCTTGGCTCTTGCAACTGGGGTGAGTCATTTATATTTTAAAAAGGAGAAACGGTCAGAAAAACAGGAGTGTAGGTTCTGGGTTTTCTGTATTTCTTAAATTCACTCTAATTGCATTAAGTAATTATATGATATAGTAATTCATATACATATGCACAGAAGCACCCACCTACGCATATATACAGGGAGAAAATGATAAAGGGCCAAATTACTAACTTGCTTTCAGACATCCCACAGAAAATTGTACATGCAATCAAGCTACCATTCTGCTGGCTTGCTTGCACTAATGGCTATTTGAGTGCCCATGTTTTGTTACTCTGAATTAAAGATCGAAAGGAAGGTAATTCTAGGTGGCAAAAAAGGACGTCCCTTAAAAAAACTAGCCTTCTGAATTAGATTTTCAGCATCTAGTCTTAGGGTGGTATGTATTAACTACAGCTGTGCATGCATGCACCACAATTGTCTGTAAATTGCTAGTGATGCCTAACAAGCTTCTTGGTTTCCAATTCCGTGATTTGAACATATATTAAATGTTAGTGCAGCAAGTAGATCGCTGTTTGAGATTGCTAGATATTATTAAAGTTTGGCCCTGCATGGTTAAAAACATTCCATGTTGCTATTCAGCACTTTGTCAGCATTGAGAGACGTGTTGTTACCAAAAAATGCCAAAGGTATTTGATGAGTTTCTCATGTCCTTTTTTGCCTTGCTCCACTCCTCTTACTAGACGGGCAGTGAGATAAGGGCTTGGGTGTTACTGTTACCATACCTTTACTCACAGTTAATGTACATCTCCTAATGATGGTCAAATACCAAATATCCATGTCTTTGAACATGTGGATCATTTAGCATGATCTGAGCTGTGTGCCTTACCCAGCACGGATCTAAATGAAGTAGAGTTTGTTTTTGGCATCAGAAGATCTCAGAGGTACCAAACAGCTGCCTCCCTTCCCTCCTATGGATTGCCTAAAACACATGTGGACACACACTGTAACTAGCAACCAGATCCATTTGCAGTTATAACAAAGGAGCCAAATTTCTGCAATGGCAAAAGAGAGGAATGTCCTTATCTTACTCCCAAGTAGGTCTGCACTCCAGCAGGAGTCAGACAGTAACCAGAGGCCTTGAGTTTAGCTTCCTAGTATCTAGAGAGAGACAAGATTTCAATCTCCTGAGCAGTTTAATGGTAATTTTTTTTCACTCAAATTAAAACAAATAATTTGATACACGGACACGAGTTACGTGTTTGGAGTAGGCAGTTTATGAAAGCACAGTTTTTTAATCAATGAAATCAGAAAAAAGCTCTCACTCACAACTCCGTTACTAGCATCTACATTGATGCTATGTTTAAACCCATGCGTCCCCTGAGGCTATTAAAGCAAAGCACACAAATCTTCAGACCTGAATTAAGTTTTTTAAGAGAATGCCTTACCTTACATATCAGCAGATCCAGTCTCTCATATTCTGGAAAACAAATCAGTTTATGTGAGGAGCATTCTGCTGGTGTTCGGATAAAATATCCAATCTTACTTTCTTCTGAAAGTTTTTTTTTTTTTCCTGTATGTCATCTAGCTCTGTCCTCACCTTCAAGAGAAACCATGTTGTCATGAGACAAGTGTCTCATGCACCCACTTCTGCAAAATGTAAAAGAAATTATAAACTTTGGGTATCTTAACTCTATGCAATGAAAGCCATTCTACTGCCGTAATGTCATAATATGAAGGATATGGACAATTTATCCTGTGAAATGGAGGAATGGAAGACCTGTGCAGCAACATTTCATGCTGTTAGGAAAAAAAGCAAATGCTACCTTGTAGTTTGCAAATAATGGCATTCTGCAACCTGACAAAGGATCCTGAGTGGCCCAACCCTATTAATATATCGTAACACTCCAGCAAGACCTTTTTTCTGTGTGGTGCAAAATAACGTATATATTTGTGTCTCATGTATACTAGAGATCCCTCATTACAAATTTCAGATTGAATCTCTGTAAAAAAATAGGCATGAAAATATCTAATTCTCTTGAAATTGGTGGCCACAGGAGAAAAAAACTAAACAAACATAAAACCAGAGACATCACACCATCTTGTGACAAATTTGCAGCCTGCTCTATGTTTTGACTGACCTTGTCTTCCACAGCTTGGGAGACTCTTTCCCCTGTGACTATTTGAATTGCAGCTCTAATAGCATATGGAGCACGTTGTCTGCAGTTATTATTCCAAAAGCAATCTCCACATTGGGGTGCAGGCCATAACAGACGGGGCTTTGAGGAGTTAGCATTTCATCCCTATTTTTATGGTAACCTTCATAATCCAGGTTTGAAGAGAATGCAAACCCAGAAGGAAGCACTGTCTCCCCATCAAACTGTCAAAGAAATAATAAAAACCCTGTCACTGAGACACTAGTGGCAATCCTCGCTAGACAGAATAAGGAATCTGCTTAGACATAAATGAAATTGTTCTGTTATGGAGTCACTGTTGAGAACAAGACACTTATAACACATAAATGGAAATTAATCTGTTACCTATTTTTATTAGCCTCTTTATGTCATACCCAAGTTCCAATGCTTGCAAGAAAAATAATACAATTTTTCTAATAATCAGATTATTCTTCAGTTAGAAAACAGCAGAGAGGTAATTTTAATTTAAAAATAAAGAGACAAATATTTTAAAAGAAAAATGTTATTTTTTCCAAATTACAAAGTGCTTCTTTCTGGTGTAACATTATTATTCTGTGCAGCAACTTATTAAATGAAGCAATTTGTGGTAGCATCTCTGAAAAATGCAATCCTTTATTGAAATGAAAGCGAGTAATAGCATAAGGACTGTAAAATAAAAAGGCAGAATATCTTCTTTTAGACCATTACAAAAGTACATGTATTGTCTACTTGACAATCAATACACTACCATAAAGTAAAATGGAGCTGTGGTATCATCATCATAATTTCTATTTCAAATGGTTTGCTGAGAACCAAATTGTGTCTTTTATGGAAAAGAATGACAAATGGTTTAATTCAATATCACACATGTATATATGAGCTGAAATTCTGTTGCAACTCAAAGCTGTTAGGCAAATATTTTAGTATCATCACAAGTTTAAAAACAACAGACATGTGGGAGTACATCCATTTATTTACACTTGTACTGACTTAAAATTCAAAATGTTATTTGATGCTTTTAAAGTACTGCTGTGGGATGTTAAATTACTGCTGAATTCTCACTGTTCCGAGATACCTTTCAACCTGCCAAGATGCATGATGATGATGATGATAATAATAATAACAGTGGTAGTGCAGGGATCTTTAAAATAATGCGGGGCTCATTCCTGAAAGATAAATACCATTTTCACTAACCCCCATTTTATGATTCAGCGTTTCTGATGCAAGAAAGTGAAATAATGAAAGTAAAATAACAACAGGTTTGTGTGGGATGAGATAGAGAAGATGAGCACGTGCATTGTCAGATTTTCTGTAGAAATTGTAGAGAAAAAAAAAGCTCTCATAAATGGCACTTCCCTCCCTGGGCCCCCCCCCCCCCCCGCCCACCAGAAAATTCCTCCTCTTGTTTTTACTCTTCCCTACATTTCCTTCTTTTATTCCTTTTTCTGATCTCATCCTTTTGTTCCCCTTCGCTCCTCAGATGCTTCTCCTTCCTTTTCGCAGCAGGAGGCTCCTGGCAGCCGAGGACAGAGAGCCACCGGCACCCGAGGAGAGGGAAGATGGAGCCCACACCTTGCTGCCATGTATGTACGGGGCCTGTTTCTCTCCTGCCTTACTCTTTGACGTCCTTCTTTCCCAGGGTGGGTACCAAGGCCCCGCATGTGGCACTGGGAGCTTGCTACACCTGCCTCACCTGGCGCTGGGGGGGAAGGAGGTGAGATGGCAAATGTGTTCTCAGGTGAGGATGGGGGCTATAAGCCACCCACCCCTCTTGGCTGCGCTGGGCGTGGGCTGGGAAGTGGAGACTAGGTGCTGCTGGCTGCCTGCCTCCCATCTCCATCCCCCCAAACGCTGGGTTCAGTGAGGATCCCCCCAAGTCGCCAGGCACGGTCACTGCTTTTGGCAGGGATCATTACACACTGTTCTGCAGAGATGGAAGGAGAGGGCTTTTTTGCCTCCCCCTTACCAAAAATAGTTTTATCACCGACAAACACGTCGTCGGCGAGGCCGCTGGGCCGCAGCGCCGCTAGCACAGCGTTACACGAAACCTTTGCTTTGGCAAGGGATCAGAAGTCACCGCTGTGGGGGATCAGGGGCTGATTTATTAAATAGCGATATCTGTTTAAGATATAATTCCTCAAAAAGAGCAGTGCACTTGCGGCCATTTAAACAAGTGAGGACGTGTGCCGGTTAATGCCTGTGTTGCCTTTCCCCAGGCATACCGCCCAGCTCCGCGGCCCGGCCGAGTCGCCTACAGCCCCACGGCTGTCACTTCTCCAGGACCGGTGTCTGCTCCTGTCACACCCCTGTCCTCCGAACGGAAACGACGAAAGAAAGTGAAGTACGTGTCTCACTTTTGCTGACATCGCTCTAGCAGCGCTCGATGGCTGACGGGTCGGTACTCACAGGGCTCGCACCGGAGCCCCAACAGGAGACGCTGGGATGAGGCGGGTCATAAGTTTCCCCGCGGGCACCTGGGTGATGGTAGTGGCGGTGCTGGGGGTGCGACCCAGGGTGGAGAATCCCTTACGCCCTATCCCCAGGGTTAACACGACCGTATGCGAGAACAAAACGTCGCTGGGAGACTGGCCGGCATCCCAGAACCGGAGCCCTGGCCGAGGTCACAACCGGAGGGTACCCGCCTCCTGCCCCCGGGCCTCCCTCTCGCCCTGGGCAGCTCCGGGCGCTCCCCCGGCAGGGGCGGCCGAGTCTCTTCCCGTCGGGGGGCGGGCTGCCGGGGCTGGCCCGACCCCCCCTATCTCGGCGCCCGCCTGCGCCCCCGCCATGGCCAGCCGCGCCGGCAGGGCGGTGGCGGGAGCAGTCGCCGGCAGGGGGCGCTCTGGCTCCGGGAAAGCGCCGCCGCCGCTCCGGCCGCGTCCGGCTCCGCGGTTCCCCCCCCACCACGCCGTGCGGCTGGGCCCGGTCCGGCCCGCTGACGCCTCCGCCATTGGCGCGGGCGGCTGCCGCGGGTTCGCACCACAGCGCGGGCTGCCGCGGGGGAGCAAAGGGGTGACGACCTCCAGCGCAGAGCCTGGCTGCCGGCTTGAGTGGCCCGGCCCGTAGCGCCGCCCGGCAGGTGCGGCCCGACCCGGCAAGCCGCGACACCCCGAGCGCACCTGCCACGAGGGGCGCGGGGCGGCCGCGGGGCGGAGGGGCTGCTTGGCCCCGGTCCCGGCTCCGCGGGCAGGAGGAGGCGGCAGGCGGCCCGCCGCGGGGAGCGGGTCCGGCGGAACGAGCCGCGGGCAGAAGTTACTGATAAATGTGTTCGGCCCGTGTCCGCGGCTGGCCGTTTCCTTTGTGCGGCTCTCAGCACTTTGGGTGACATTCCTTGCTATGTGCAGTTGGCTGGCAATTTTCCCTTTTTCTTTGTTTTGTTTTTTTGTTTTGTTGTGTTTTTTTAATTGTTTTGTTTGGTTTGGTTTGGTTTTTTTGTTTTTGTTTTTGTGGCTTTTTCTGTTTGTTTGTTTTATGGCTGGAAGGGATTATTCTAAACAAGAGGAAAAGAAGAAAAGCCTTTGTAATTTTTACAGAGTTTTTTAGAACATACTGTTTAAATGACAGTTGAAAAACAGTTTCGTTTTGTTTTGTTTTCCGTAATTGGTGAGTTTCTTAGCATTCAGGTCGTTACTCTTTCTTTAGTACATGTATGTATTCCAAAGAGACACTTGATTTCTTTGACCATATCTTTGATCATAGCTTCCAATTACTACCTGTATACATCTCTGTTTGTGTGTATCTTTTGAGAGTCAGGAACAGAATTTATTTTTATTAGAAGCCTTCCAAAACATAGATTGAAAAGGGCAGAGGAAAATATGATAACCTAGCAGCCAAAGCACTTGGTCCTCTTATGTACTCTCCAAACATTTTTGACCAAATCCTTAGCAATAGAAACTGGCATAGCGAACCTCACAGATTTACCTCAGCTGAAGACCTAATTCCAGTGCATGACATACTCAGAGTATGTAAAAGATAACAGAATCACAAAAAAGCATGGTCTCGCATTTAAAAAAAAAAAATCAAACTAAGCTAGACTAAACCAAAATAAATCCTTATTCTGCACTACAGTCATTATCTGTAGTGACAAAATTCTTTGTTCCCCATGCACACAGACTTGTTTTAAACAAGAAACTGTACGTGGAGCTTTAAAATCAAAATAAGTATTTCTTGATTTATTTTTTTTTTTTTGTGATAGATGTGTGGTTGTCTCATTCTACGATACTTGAAAAAAAATCTTTAAGAAATGAAGTGCATTCTGCTCTATTATTGCATATCCTGTAAAGGCTTTTAGTGACTTCACCATTCCAAGTGGCTTTAAAATGAGAAGTTTAATAGTCACATTTTAAAAGTTTTATTTCTGTGGTGTTTAACTTGCCTAGTCAAATTTATGCAGTGCAGCATGGTGATCAGGCAGCATTTCAGGTAGTGGCTTATAAGTTATTTTGTTAGGAGGTTTCCCAAATACCCCCTGGAATGAGATGTTCTTCAGGAGAAGGAGCTCACTCAAAAATTGTTGCCATGCTAACTTCCTTCCCTGGGTTTCTTCAGTAATTTCTGTAATGTGTCAAGCCACCTTGCTACAAAATAAATATTCAGAGATGGGGAGGGAGGGGGGGAGAAGGGAGGAAAAAAAATAGGCCTCCCAGGGTGCTATTGATTTGAAATATGAAACATTTTATTGATACAAGAAAACGCCAGACATAAGGAAGCAGTTTGATACTGCACAATATTTGAAAAAAATCGTGTGCATCTGTTTAGCACAATATACTGCATAATGACAGCAATCTTCCCTGTTTGTATCTATTCATCTGATTATACAGCGGAACAATTCTTTTTGCTACACATTTATTTACTAAAGGATTTTTTTTTTAATGGGTAATAAATTAGTAAATCAAATATCATGTGCTTCGGAAAATACATTACTTGACTCCCTACACACAAGATAGTTGCAATTCATATTTTATGTGATACTTAGTGATACTTCCATATACAGATGAAGTTATGTGCTTCCCTTCGGGTGAAGACAAAGGAAGTTTTAAATCACTATTTAGTGCTCTTGTGTCTGGGCACATGTTATTTTGAAAAGCTTCAATTTTTAACACTGCAATGCAGCACTGATGTAATGAAGAGCTTTGACTTACTTGAAGTATAACCCAGTGGCCTTCTTTTGATGCTTTTTTCCATAGCTATTTCTGCTACAGCTTCCTGTCCTTGACCCATCGATACCTTGTGAAGTTCTCCTGAGTCAATGGTAAATTCAGACTTGTTCCCTAAACAGAACTCTACTACTTCAAGTCAAATAATGATGTGTTTAAACAAACAGGTTTTCTACTCACAGTATTTAAATGGCACCGATCACCTGAGTCACTTAAGTAAAAAAACAAACCAACCAGCCCTCAAAAACATAGGTTCAATAAATCAGCTGAGCTAGGATACTGTATTGCTTTCTGGCGAGGTATTCTGTATTAGCAAAATACTGCTGTGTCTGAAAACCAACCCAGAAGTGAAACAATTGAGTCCTGCTATTGGAATCCCTACCTCTTGCCTATATAAATATTTCAAATGCACACCAAAGTGGATGTATTAGGAATGTATCTAAAGAAAAAAATAAGAAATAAAATTAATGTATCACTAAAGTTAATGTTACACACTGTCAGTACAAGAGGCTGGGCAGAAGTCCTGACAGGGGCATGAGGAAGTAGTTTGGTCAGAGGAGGGCTAGTGAGTTTTAAGCATGTCCAGGCAGTGGGATCTGATCTGTTGCTCAAGTACACTTAGGTCAGGCTGATGGCTTGGGCTAGTGAAGGGCGGAAGAGCAGACAAGCTACCTCCTATTTCAGAAACCAGGCAGCATTCATCCAGGCAGCTGCCCGAGTCAAGCCCTGCAGGTCTCATCAGATAGTGTGTGTTCCATATGTAGTGTTGTCTGTGCCTTAAGATGTGAGAGCACTCAGGGTGATGGGAAGGCCTCACTTATTTCTCCAGTTGTAGTAGTCAGAGTATCTAAGACCAGTGGTGTTGCTCACTAACTTGGTAGAAATCTCTTTTATTTCATGATAAATGCTGTGTTTTCTTATGATTGTGAGTAAAATGTTCTAGTCTAGACAAATCCGATGGTTCAGAATCAGTAAGGAGACCAGTCCAGGAGATAAACACTACTGGAGAACAGCACTACCTTCTTTGAAAGTGAAACACTGGGCACATTTTGTTCAAGTCACAATCGGGCAAAGTTCCCATAAATTAAGAATTACAGTTGACAGAGCTGTGAGGAATACAACAGTTAAGGTGCAAGACCCATCTATGGGGCATAATATTTAATCATGACTTCTATTTGGTAGAGATCCAAGTGCAACACATGCTAGGGTCACTCAGAGCAAAATCTGCCCCTCAGAGCGCTGACCTTAGTAATGCAAACTGACAGCACAAGTCATCCTGGCCGGTCTGCTGTCTCACATCAGTACTGGGTTCAGGAAAGAACTTCTTGGTGTTCATTCTTTTAGAAACTTCTCTTTTGTGAACAATCCAACTCCATAGCTTCTGCTTGTCCTTTCCAGAAGCCTTCAATGTCTCTGTTCAAATAACAAAATTTATTCATTGTCTTCCACACTTGAAAGAGTGTTACGTAGGGCCACTACATTTGAGCACAAGCATAGGGATTTTGAACATCAAAGTGACTGAAGTTTTAGATTTTTAAAAAATAGTGTGTAGGATCATTATTATAGACACGCTGTACCCTGATTTCTCTCCGTGCAGAATCAGAGAGAAAATCAAGGAAGTGTTGAAACAGTGGTTAGTGTAAATTCAGAGAGTTCAGGAAGCATGTTTCTTCTTTTGTAACTAAAAGCTTTAGGGCAGAACAGCTGTGAAATTAATATAAAAGATTTGTAATACTTATCAGTGTTTATTTTTGCAAAGGCTTGAATTTTATTTGTGGCCAAATTAATAATTTAAAACATTTTAAAGCTTTTAAAACCATGTAATAGAGGCTCTGTGTATCATAAGCTTAAATCATACACACCTAGAAGTGTTCCTCATAGTACATGAATCCGTTTACAGATGATGATTAAGTGTCTCAGCTTGCAAGACCAGCTAAACCTTCACTAAAATTTGGACAAAATTCTAAAGGTTTTCTGAAATGTCTGCCTCTGCAAATTAAATGTGGACTTTTGTGTGTAAGCCTTTTAAAATGTCAATGAAGCTACAAACACTGAATTGTGCTGAGAAAGAGAATTAACGCAATATTCCAAAGTCAGTTAACTCTTATTTCTCTAGAGGAGCAATTTCTATTAAGAAATAGATCAAAAATGTATATAGTGAAATGCTTAAAGTCTGTAAGAACCAGATCTAAATTTTCCACTGTTGTAAAAAAAGCAAAAGGGGAGCTCCACACCATTATTTATCACATTGTACAGAGATGTGCTGTGTTCTGTTATTTGGCATTTAATCCAGAAGTGTATTCAGCTATATAGATGTCACGAGCCCTGAGTTTTAAGCTATCAGAGCAGCAAAAGATAGGACAGAAATAAACTGTTGGCTGCAATTGCCCATTAGAAAAAGAACAGGAATTTTGAGAGGGGAAAGACGGAGTTTCCTTGTCCCCGGTGGAGTTTATTATTCTCTGGAAACAGGTAAACCAGCCCTGGCTCATGAAGATACTTTAGAATAGGAAGTGTTTTTGCCTTTGAAATGTACCAGATTACAGGTCGTTTCAAATAGTGTTCCTGGTGAAGGTACCCTTGGGACCACCTTAGAAGAGCTTTATTTCTTGTCTGCAAATTAGTCAGTTCAAAACACTTCTCTCATCTCTGCCTTCAGCTCCTAATACCCACACACGCCATTTGTAAAATAGGGGGTAAGAATTAAAAGACCCTGAACACAAAAATACAATTAAAAAAATAAAACAAAAGACTGAAAAGGCATGTTTCAGCCGACATGGAAAAGAATGAAATTTTGGTGCATTTTTGGAGGCATTTCAATAAACCCTCTTTTTTGCATTTCAGCAGGAGCTCATTGAAACAGCTATGTTTTCCAAGTGGCAGACAGACAATAGCATCTAAATTATTTTAAAGAAAGCACTCTTAGCACTCAGCACCCACTACTACTAAATCCGTCTTAGAGGAGAAGGGTGGAGGAAGAAGAAAGGTCAACAAATGTATCAAGTTCTTTGTGTAATGCCTCACTGACATTTTCCAACTCCCTCAGCTGGTTTGCTTTTTTTTTTTTTTCCTTTTTTTTTCCTTTTTTTTTTTTTTTTCCAGAATCCTGGTAAAATGCAGTAAAGGATTTAAGGTTATCGTCTGTCTCTCTCTAACTTCTGACATCTCTTTATAACAAGAAAGAGTCACAGCCAACTGTAACAGGAGGGCAACACAATGAATCCTGGTAAGAGAGGGAAGGGGGGAGGTTCAACTTTGCTGCCCCTTTGCCCCTGTTTCTTCCTCACAGAACAGAAGTGCCATCTGTTCCTAGCCCCAACATGCATGCATTTGATTTCCATTCAGTAATAACTAGCACAGGAAAAAGATTATCAAGTGATCTAAAGCACTATCAGCATTAGCAAGTCGTCCCCATCCAGTGTTTTGTTTGCACCTCCAAAGATCTACAGATGAAATGGATACAGGCAAGTGCCTTAATTGCCTCAAATTATTCTGTTCTGTGGTAGAGGACCATATGGTCAAGGTGTGGAACATGACCAGACTAAGGATATTTAGGTGCTTGGATCAGAAAGAGATTTAGGAAAATAAAACAAGAGGATGGATGGTTTGATTCTCCAACCTGAATTCAGAACACCAGTCTCTCTGTTACTTGGTGCTGTAGTACATCATCATCATAATGCAAAATCAAGTCACAGAGTGTTGTGTGAGGCTAGACAGCCAATATTAAAGTATAAGCCTGTTTCCAAAGAATCTGTAAAAGCATTTCTTACACTTCACAGTCAAATTTGTCACAATTACAAGTAAAAAGCCTAACACCACCGAAACCACTAAACACCTTCCAGTCCAGAAAACTCCATTTAGGATCCAAAAACCCAATGAGAACATATCTTCTTTATAACTCTCTGCAGGTGCTGAAGACCCCGTGGATCCTCCAGTTATGCCTCATGTCTTGTTGAAAGTAACAGGGTGTAGCAGCAGATGCCAGCGAAGGAAAGGTGCCTACAGTGGGGATGTTTGAATAACAAAGTAATGATTAAACAGTAGGTGCAGTGGGATTTCTCTGTCCCAGCCTTTCAAGCATTTCAGTGCTCTTTTGTCTTGCTGTTTATACCTGATTATTTGAGCAGTCTCTCCTTTCTTCATATTCTGATTTTTCCCCCTTTGCTGCTGCTGCCTGACCACCTTGTTACTTAAAGCACTTCTATGGCCAGAAATTGACATTGTTGTCAGATGCCAGCTCTCTTCCCAAGGACTGAGGAAGGACCTCAAGCATGGGAGAAGCATGGCCAGGGCTGTTATGATGTAAATAAACTTGTAAAAATGGTTAAAGAGGGCAAAGCCAAGAAAACGGCTAGTAAGCAGCTGGTGCTTTAGACAAGCTTATTTTGCACAAACCAGATATTGCTTAAGCTGTATGTAAAATCTAAAGCTGATCTGTCTGGCAAACCTACTGATGTCTACATTGTCAAAATATGTGAGACAACATTTCATTTCTCCAAATTTCCATTAATTTCGTTGCTTTATTTTCTTTCTTTTCCTCCTACACCAGGATGACATTTTTGAAGTGAACTTCTAAGAGCATAATTTGATCAAATGATCCAAGGGAACTCCCTATAGACATCCATGATTTAATGCTAGATCTGTTCTAAAGGCTGGCATGTCTGACAATGGCAATTGGTTTAACCCTAGTTAATTTTTAGATAGTAAAGATAGTGGTTTTTTTTCCAAGTCTGGACTGTTTTTTGCTTATAGAGCTCAATCAAAAATGTATCAAAGTCAGGGTCCAGCCATGTGTGGTGGTGAGCACCCCACCCTCAACCGGAGCAGGAGGTCCTCGGCTCTATTCTGGGGTCAGCCATTGTGCATGTCCTTGTGCAAGGTGCTTGTAGGGGTCTCCCAGATTACCTCGAGGAGACAGGGCAGGAATTCACCGGTTGGCTGATTTATGGTTCAGTACAGTAGATACTCTCTGCTCTAAAAAGAAGTTGGGCTAGCAGCTGGTTTTTAATTTCTTTGTCCTCCCTTTTTCTTCTCCATTTGGAATTTAACTTTCTAGCTCACAGCACATGCACTGGAAGCCTAAGAAGCCCCTTTTATTAGGTTAGTATTCTCATCCTATTCCTGACTCACATCCATGCAGGCTCTGGGCTCCTCTGCTCTGTACCCATTTATCACTCGTTTCAAAGAGAAGAGGGAAACTCTTGGTACGGGTGCAAAACTTAGAAGAGATCTGTGGCAAATAAGAGCAAGACCACAGCTGCACAAGGCTCAGTGTACTTCTCACAGACAAAATGCAGTGAAGGAAAAAATGGCACTTTAAGCTAAATTAGAGATCATTATACGAATACTCTTTCTATTCAGCTTGTTCTAGGAGGAATATGTACATGCAGCAGCAGCACTCGGGACATGTAGAGCTACTTTGAAAGCAGATGCGGTTCCTGGTGTTTAAAGTAAGGGTGGATAGTGAAAAGTGAGAAAATCAGCTGTCCCTGTAGAGGTGCCCCCCAACCACATCAACGTCTGTGAAATCCTGCTTTTCTGTCCTTAACAAGAAAGCAGTCTGGACTGGCCAAGAGCAAACTCAGTTTGTAGGAAATGTTTCAGACTGACATTCACTGCCTGCAGAGGAAGTTTCCAGGGGCCCCACAGAGCCTGTTAGCAGCGTGAACATCTCAAGCTACAGAAGGAGACCTGAGCAGAACTACACAAAACTCTCTGTGCTCCCTCCTACAGTGGAGAAGCAGGAAGGAGCACAAGGGAGACCTGAAAACGGTCAGGCAAGGGACTGTTCTGTCAGCTGCAGGACCACATGTGCAGGCAGGCACACACAGAGTCATAGATGGGAGCTTGTGCAGGGCTCATGCTGTACTGGGAGAGCTAACTGGGCTGGGAAAGTAAGCTTTTCTCTTCCAGACTGACTGACGTAAATGATAGTTGAGAGATGTTATGCAGGTGGTCAGGATGGTTACACTCTGCCTCACATTGTCAGAGGGTTTTGCTCACTGCACTACCCTGTGACATACAGCAGTAAAAGCCTGTGACGGGAGGGAAAGAAAGAGATGAGCAAGTGATTAGATTAAAACAGCGGCATGCAAACACACTCTTCCTGAGTGGTAACCTTGAATGGGAGCTAATTCACTGGATTGATTTTATTCAGCTTGTCTATGAGAAAACAGAGCACAGCAGCATTGCTTGCAACTGGCCAAAACTACTTGTGAACTTCAGTGACCTTTATGATGTTTATTTTAACTTCCAGGTCCTTAAAGATATTGGCTATGTTAAGATGTAGTATTACACTCAAAGTCTTCTTATTGGTAAAAGGACATTGGCAAAAGGCACACTCTATATGCATCTAATGATTTATTGTTAGTCCAATTAATGTTTTTAAATAGTCTAATAGTCACATTTGCTTAATGAATACAGGAAGACTTCCTTAAAAACAGAGTTAAAATTGCTACACAAAAATGTCCCTCTTTTCTAACTCCTCCAGTGCTCCTCCCTTGAGTTTTAGGATTGACACTTTGGTATGTCTCCAAAGGAATGGGGGAGTGTTACGGTGAGTCATCACTGGGAGGAGTGAGGTGTTCATGGGAGGGGTATGTCTTTCTCCTCAGTCTGGTGTCTGCTTGGATTTAATTTTGTATGTCTTCTTAACACTATCAGCCTACTGTGATTAAATGACTGCTTTTGTATCATCTGTGTCTGCACTCTTCCCTGTGACTTACTCTAGAGCCAGTTCAGTCCACAACGAATAACCATTTGGTATTACTACAAACTTAACTAAACCAAATCTTGTCAAGACTATCTCACAGCTGGACGTACACATTGCTATCACAGCTAAAACAAATTAAAAAGTACTTAGCCCCAGACAAACTCAGGGAATTGCTGACTGCACTGTCATGTCAATAAAAACCTTGTTGCTTTTTACTAATAATGCCAAAATCACATTTACTGGGCTAAGTCCCTTTGGATAGTCTGTGAATTGCGGAGTTCAGCAAGAATTTGCAGCCTCTCCTAGGACTGCAGAATCATGACAGAGCATTAGGTCTTGGAAGCATTCACACTTTCCTGTCTTCTCTTGCATCAGGATAATCTATATAGGTGTGCCTGACCTGTATTTCTTCATGGCCATCAGGAGACCAGCTAACAAAAAGTGTTTGATTTTCATCACCAGTATCATTTGCACATTCAGCAAGAATACTGTGATTATTAAAATGAGAGCTATAGGTTGTAGAGCTAAGTTAAAAATTCACATAGCTGGAGGAGAGCACAGTGTAACCTGGAAGGGTAAAGGACAATTAAGGTAACAGCACACACACAGATGCACGTGCGTGCGCACATACTCGCTCTATCGGGCAGGTTTTACACATGAGGTAATTCACAATAATTTCTGGAATTGAGTCTGTACACAAACACAACTAGATCCCATATATATGATTAGAGATTGATTAGAAACAGGAGGAGAAATGTCATAGTCATATCTGGTTAACTTTTGAGCTAAGCAATCTGAAGACTGGAAACTAATATCTTCACATATCCATTGCATATTTCAATGCTATTTGCTGGCATTCTTCTGAAAAGTCTCCCCGGAATATTCCATTTTCTTTGGCAGTTTGTGTTCACAGATGCACATCTTTAATATCAGAAACTCTCGCTATACATTTCTAAAATTATCTGATCAGCTTCTTGGTAACAAAAAGAACTTTTCCATCAACTTGATAAACGACTTCGTATCTTACATATGTGCAGAGCTTCCACCATGCACTGAAGTCAAGATGTTTTAAAATGCCTCCAATACAATAAAAAATAAATGGTGTATTTATTTTTTTTAAAAAAAACATGATTTTTCCATGGCAAAACAAATTTATACCTTGTTGATCCATCTTTGCTTCTATGTTTTATAAACACTGGCTGTGCTAACCACACTGGCTGACACAGATCACAAATCATTCTAGCAAAGGAAATGGAGCTGTACTTACAGGTGTAACAGAATTTAGTACAAAAGACAGTGTTCCCAAAAGATTTTTAAAGTGTTTTACAAGTTTGTATAAAGAAGAAAAGCAAGCATGCTATCGGACAGTAGTTCCTGCCCCCTCAGTGGTTTTTGTGGACTAAGAATAGAAGGAGCCCTTAGCAAGCATTTTGCTATTAAATTTGCCCATGACAAATAGTGCAGCTGCACATAGTGTGTAAGAACAGCTGTAGAATCATGACATATACAGAATCCTCCCCCACCAGGAGCATGACATTATACTGAAAAACAATTCAGATGTAAAAGCAATATAAATCTACATTTTATATAATCTTCCTTCACTTTTTCTTTTGAATTTTGTTAACTGAAGGATTCTATCACTACTTCATGTGACTAAGCATTTCAGGATTGTCCCCTTCTTTCATTAACAGTTAGGATGCAAATATATCTTTCCTGAAGAAGCAGAAAGTTTCTTAAGAAAGAATAACTGGCTGCAGAAACACACTAGACACCAGAGCTTACTGCAAGTGGAACTTGACACATTTTTGCAGAAGCAATTTAACTCTTCAGAAATCAAGGGGTGATTTTCTGTGTATCTTCTGCCATTGTTCAGTTCAAAGTGAGCAGTAGGATTGCTAGGTCTTAACTCACGTAAATGATAGCACAAAGTGTAGTGATACAGAAAAATATGTCTAAAGTTTATAGATTTCTAAAGCGAGGGGAATCTCCTTGCCTGGAATGTTGCGAGTTCCCATAGCTTACCATTCAAATGCAGATATTATGGAATTTGGTAAAAGTTCCTTTAAGCTTAAAGGCACTTTTATTTTCCCCAAAATTATTTTAACAAAGTGTTTTCTTCCTTTTTCTATATATTCTACAGTTTTCTCTCTGAAATAGTTTCTTTACAATCTTCACCTTTATTAAAGTAAGACATTTTACAATGGCAACGCAAGCACTGAGTTTTGTCTAAGTCTGATGATGGTTAAAGACTGTTTGTTGATAATACCATGACAAGGAGAACACATGCTACTGATGCCTGGATCACCATTGACTTCCTTCTTTGGAAAGATCCTACTTTCAGTCGTTAGGACAGCTCATGCATGACAACTACACGAAGCTCCAAGAGCATTTCCACATCCTTTTTGCAGACTGCAGAGCAAGCCTGAAGCTAGAAAAATCAGCCAGATGGGTCATAATTTTCCATTAAATTCCTGCAACCTGTCTACAAAAACACAGCCCTTGCAAGAGATTTCGTTAATGATGTTATTAATAACACACATTTTGAGTTTACTGACTTGCTGATAGTCTTTGATCAAGTCCTTTAACTCTGCTTCGTTTACCATCCGAACAAAGCCTTGTTTTCCTATTCCAGAGGGACGTATGGTGTGTAAATGAGAAGGTTTGTTGTTTTTTTTTAAAGCACTCTGATGATGGAAAAGATATGCAAGTACAACTGATACCACCTGACAACATTTGCTTACTATTAAGGGTATATTTACCTCTTAATTAAATTAGATATGATTTCTCATTTAATAATGCAATGATGTTTAACATCCACTTCCCAGTTTGCATGTTCAGTGACTGCTTGTACAGGATACATAATCATGTGCATCACCACAGCAGAAAGGAGTATCACACACAGTTATGGAATCTGCTTCTATTAACTTCTCAGTATCCTGGAGAAGCACACATCCAGTGGCCAGCTGTTACTGCAGTCAACTGTGGCCACTCCAAGATGGAAATGTATCTGAGTGAGGCGTCCTACTCACTAAACCTTCCACTCCTGGTGCTTGTGGTATAGCTGGTCTCTAGAGTGAACGGTCCAAAAGATGCAAACAGCTCTATGTAGTCCTGGGCTTCACTTAATAATACAAATAGTAATACAATTTTTAACAAGTTAACAAGCAGTATAGGGAGTGGTAGAAAAATGTACCAGAGAAACCTACATTTATGTGGCGTGTGAAACAGAAATCTAAAATTCCCCTCTTGCAGCTTGTAGTTTAAATAAATTCAAGAGTTTTATGTTTATTTTAAAAGTTCTAGTTTATTTTTCTCATAATGGAGACGCACTGATTCTTGGGGAGTAGACACATACACATGGATATGTTCACCATGGGTAAGTGATTTGAAAAATACAGATTATGAAATAAATACAGTTCTAAAAAATAAACATTTTAATTTCAAAGGAGCCAAATTCAGCATCAAAATTATTTTCAATTTTTTTCCATTTTCCTACAACTTTCTTGTAAGCATAGAATTTGGTAATTAAATCTTCATTTATTAGAAAAAGGATAAAGAAATTACTCTGTAATTTCTGGTGAACTGTACTCTGTACATCATGGGAAGGTTTAAATAGAAAAGCTAGCAAACTATTGCCTAGTAAGCCCTTACAAATGCAGACTGAACATATGGATTATGACCAACAATTTCCTGCAATTATTTCTGGGAGGAGCCACATACAAGCCATGTCAATCTCCTGCCCCTGAAGAAAAATTTTGGGGTTCTAATCCCCAGTTGGTGGAGCTAGCTGTTGAGCAGAAACACCAGGATGGCATCCAAAGTATCACATCTCAAAATGTTCCCAAATTCAGGTCATACCTGCAGTGTATCACATGAACAAGATGTGTTGTGCCATCTGCATGTGGAGGTGTTTAGAGGCTTCACTGTGCTCTGATAAAGTTGCTGTTTGATTTGCAGTAATTAACACATACTTTGGCAGGCAGGGAAGCTGTGTGCTGCTGAAGATACAAAAAGCCAACACAAAGGCACAAGTACGTGTAGGACTTCGAACCTTAGTGAATTTGTTTTGCATTGTTTTAATACCTTAGAATTTGATGGCTTCAGGTGTGGGGTTTTGCTGAGATTGGTTGTAATGATGAAGGTAATTTATAAATTCAAAAGCTGAATCCAAGCCTGTGTTGTGGTGTTCTCTAAAGCCTGAAATGTTGGGGTTCCTGTCATGGGTATATTAATGTCTCTGTGTCCACAGCTCAGCTGCGTGCATCTACTGTCCATTAGCAGATTTAATAGATTCAAAATGGAAAGCAGGTTTGCAATACAAGTGTTAATTGTGGGCTAACGAATGGTATCTGGGGACACCAAGATGATTCTGTTTCTAGCTGTGTTGTGACTCCAGAGCCATCTCCCAGGATGCAGCAAAGTGTTTCAAGAATTACAATGGCAGAAACAACTTTAGATTGTGTGTTCCTCTGAGCACAATGAGGAGTGTATTTGTTTATCAGGCTCAGCCTGCTGAGGCCAGTAAAAGGTGTGCTGTGCTGCGAGTTCTCCAGCATGAGCAAGTGCTGTTCTGGGGCCCTGTGATAGATGTGAGGGTACTGCAGACACACATGAAATGTCAGCGGTCTGGGCTTTCCGAGTGTTTCCAAGTGTAACCTCATGCATCCTGAGTAACAATGAACCTGATAGAAGTTCTTTAGGTCTAAGTCCCATTTAGAGAGCAGATTTGGAGGTTTGCTGTGGAGAACCAGTGAAAAATCTGGTGAAACCTGCATGCCCGAGTGCAAAAACAGCAGCCTGGCAGTCAGTGTGAGCACAGTCCCATTTCTGTCCTTCTGCACAATGGCAGAAAATGTACAGAATTCCTTGTCCTAGGACACAGCTTATTGCTACAGGAAGAGTGAAACCTTAGCATCCATTCACTCAGAGCTACAACCAACATTTACTGAGGAGCAGCCACTTCCTGCATCTCAACACACTATGGAAATCCTGGAATCAAATTAAAATCAAAGTTTCTTTTCCACCTTGGGCTGGTGCATACCACTAGGTCAATACTCAGCATGAAGCTTTCTGCTTGTCAGTGCAGTGTGGGGGTGGCAGTCGGGGACACACACACCACTCACCAGAAGAAGGAAAACAGGCAACACGCAAAGTGACATGAGAAATTGAAGGTAGTGATAAAGAAGAGGTGGAAGGTACTGAGTGAGGCACTGTGATAGCTGAGTTTTAAAATGTTTTTGTTTTGCTTCTCAGCTTGAACTTTTTAATTAAGGAATTTCACAGTAGTTTTGAGTAAGCTTAAAGAGTAGTAAGTTCAGTGCTCTGGCTCACTAAATACTTTCTTGCAGTCTAACTAAGCTGCAAAGACTGGAGACGAAGGAATTTAACACATTAACAGCAGTTTCTTTCCAGCCTGCACTGTAGGTAAGTGCTGTCCTGTGGCATCCTGCTTGGAGTCAAGTGATTTAGAGAGCTTAGACAAGGAAGTAACATAACAGGCTGGGGCTCAGGATCCCTGTATACTCAGAGACAACCCTGAGTTGCAGGGGCTGTGAGGAAATATTTTCTGTAATTTACTAGCAGGGCAGGGGAGGGAAGGGGGGATGCCTGGTAGCTGTAGGAGGGGCAGTAGGTACAGCTAAACTAGAAGGAGGGAAAGGGCTCGGGAGTATAATGAGGAGGTGGGGGAAATGACACTGGAATAAAAGGGTGAGTGAGTATATGTGATACCCACTCATCCTGGCCTTCTCTGTTCAAAGCACTCCCTCGAAGGGTGGGTACAAGACTTGAATGGAGGGGATGGATGTCAAAATATTTCCATAAGGAATATAGTGTAATAAATCAGAGAAAAAGGGCAGAATGGAGGCAAGGAGCAAATGGTAGGAGAATTATTTTTATTCTAAGTGAATGATTATGTCTCCTGGGTGATTACACATCAGGATGGTGGTGTGCTGGGGAGGACTATTCGGCTAGATAGAAAGGAGTGCTCAAAAGGCAATCATTTAACTATATATAGTGCATGCAAGGGTGTAAATACAGCAAGAAGGTGTCAAATTGCCAAGTAAAAATCCATCTAGAGCCAAAGTGTCCAAGGTACAGCAGTCGTCAGGAGTGAAGATAACTGTCATGCAGGTGTAGGAAGACAGCTTTCATGGGAAGATATTTGGAATACTTGCAGAAAATAATCAGAGAGACAGCTGATGGAGAAAATAACAGACCATTAAAATATTTTGAACACAAATAACTTGCAGGCATTGGGTCAAATAAAAGACCTATCATTTCTTCCAAGATGTCTACACATACAGGGCCTCTAGCAAGAAGTATCTGCTGTATAACATGCACCTATGAAAGTCATGCCAGCATAGGGCTGGCAAAGGCCAAGAGATACAATGCCAGTTCACTGTATCCCATTCATTAGATTTCCATGACAATGCTCTAGCAGAATTGTTATGGTTCCTGGGGCATTGAGAAGACACTTCGTGCAACATGAGCAGTTCAGAAAAAAAATAGTTGCCTTGTGTCCTCACAGGTTTGTGTCAGCAGAGGTTTTTACACTCACTGGTACCTGTAGCTGCCAGCTGGCTCTTTCCCCTTTTGATTCAAATAGGTAACACTTAGTCTGAACCAGGTTTAACTTTTCTCCATCTGATCCCTGGAGCTGAGGGTTCATCAGCATATGCCAGTGATGACTATATATGTAAGACTGAGGGCTTTTTGCCACGGTATTACTAGGAACTGCCATCATTTTTCTATTTAGCAGTTGTATCATCCAGCTGCACCGTGACTGGATCAAAACCTTCTGTTCCTGGAATGGGAACCTACAATAATAAAGGTTAAGTTTTAAATTCCTGGTTAGAGAAGCTGGTATGTTTCAGCATTCACTCATTTTTTTTGGTAAGAATAAATAGTATCAGTGGGAAAAACATACAATTTCTTCTCATTTCACTCAGAAGTCATGGGAAAAAAAGATGAGGATTCCTGTACTGAATCCAACAGTCCTTATTTTGCCTGCAAGAGATTACTGGAAACTTAGAGCTAGGGAATTTCTGAGCTCATCTTTACTCTATGTGGAGCAAGGTCAGCAATTACTATGGGAACCCTTGCCAGTTACACTTTCAGATTTTTTAAAAATTACAGTTGCTTTATTTACATGCTTTTCTTTTATTCCCAGGTGTTTTATGAGAACACCAAAGGTTACATGACAGCATCTTTTTCTATACAGTGATGGGAGACTGTTCTAGCACTCCTAGCTTCTGCTGCAAAGGTGCCCTGTGCTAAAGCAGTCCTTTGGTGTGGTGGAGAGCCACACAGAGCTGATCCCATGATATACAATCTGTTGTGTCCACTAGTATACAGAAATATAGCAAGGAGAAGAGAATACCAAAGCTTCAGTGGTTTGGTGTCTCTGTCAGCCAGTGTAGTAAGTCAGAACAACCTGCGAAAACTCTTGAGTTCTTTTCTGTAACAGCCTGGCATTCAGTGAGACCCAGGACACAGAGACAGTAACTGCTGCCACACGCCGTTCCGCCACCCCCCACCCCAGGCTAGCTGGCTGGCCAAAGTTAATGATTCATGAGATTCTGCACTGATTTCACTGCGAGCTTCCACATTTGCATAAGTAAAAGCTTAGGCAGCTTTTGTAGGAAGATTCTTAGTGAAATTGCAGTACAAAACATTGATATTATGTAATTATAGTAGTTCATGGTAACTTAAATGAAATTGTTGCTTTAAACTTGCTCTAAGTGGTTCACAATGGAACTTTTGTACGACACCTACAAAACAAATGAGTTAATCACAATACATGTAATGTTTAATTTTTGTCTTTAATTTTTCTTTCAGTCATTCTCTCTTTGTAATTAGCATGAAGACTATCCTTCAGTCAAAACTAGCCACCTGGAAAGTTTCAGCTTGTAATATGCAGCTCTTTTTGTGAATTCGGAGTGTGCAAAAAAAAAAAAAAAAAAGACCTTTCTCCCCACACCCCCTTCCTTGCATAATTCAAATATGAATTAATGCATTTTATTATGGCTTACAAAAAAAAATCAGCTGATAAGAAAGATAAAAATTTCAGATGAAAGTGATTTAAAAAAAAAAAAATGAATATGATGAGCATGGGAGAAGTGCAGGTTAAGTCAGAAGTCTCAGTGCAGCCTTGGCTATAACAATTGCTAGCAAGCAAATACTATATCCAAGCACTAAATCTTGCTTTGTGCTGCACTACTGGTGCACAGTAGTGGGGAGAGAATAGAAGAAGAAAAGCCGGTCCCCTTATGCAAACAGCAGGGCACAGCACTCAACAGAATACAAGAAGAAGGTGAGCCTGCCTACTGTTCTGGCTTGCTAACCATATTCCCAAGGTCTGTAGGTTAGTTGTCACCTCTAGCTCCAGTTAGCTAGCAAATGTACTTCAAACACTAGCGAGAGGCACATTTTGGTCTTTTCCAGAAGGACATTTTACCAATTCATTGCCTCCAAATATACTGTTCTATTAAATAAAGTATTTGAAGGAAGTTCACCTAAGCAACATGGTGGTTTAACAGGTCAAAAATGGAATGGAATAGCTGCTAGATTTTTTCTGATCAACCATGTATTTCAAAAAATACAGAACTACGAAGAAGGTATTATATGCAAGTTCTCACCTTATTGCTTTTCAAGCAAAGCAGGCAGATATTTTGGCTTATGCCAGTTCCACTTGAAAATGAACTATCACAGGAATGAAAGACTGTGGTCTGGAACACATTTCTGCACCTCATTTTCTCTTGTTCCTAATACAGCTCTGTCAATAAGCCCAGCTCTTGTTTCCTGCTTAGAAAACAGGATTAAAGAAACATTCATTTACTGACTGTTTATCAAAAAAACCTGCCCACTGCTGTGGCTGAACAGTAGCGAGTACTTCAGTATTACCTTACGGATTCACATTGATTAGAGGATCAACAGAAAGGATTTGCATGTAACAAGCCTTGACATAAAAAAAATCCCTTTCTATTCTGACATGAGTTGACTGTTGCAAGTTGCGCTTGGCAGTAAGTGACCAAAATTGAGTTGTCAGCATCCTCTTGCATAGTGGAAAAAGTTGTTGCTTTCTTGTGCAGATGCAAGAGTTTCTGTGGGAAAACAGAACATAATCATGGTTCTGAATGTCTCTGTGGATTGGTAATGTCTCTAATACACAGATCACTTGTGCAAATTGAGTCCCAGCTGGATGGGAAATTATTGAAAACGGTTGTTGTTTGATTGACATAAAATGAGTTGTCAGCTTGATTCAATGCCTCCAGGGCAGATGTCCATAGTATAATTGGCACCTGTCAGAAGTAAAGAATTCCTTGGTACAAAGTAACAGCTACTCATGCAACCACCCAAAATTGTCCTTGCATGCCAGGGCTCAGAGAAGGCAGGAAAAAACAGTTTCTACTTTTGGGCAGGATCTTTTATACCATAAAGTCAACAAGAGATTCAACATGACACTTGATGCAAGCTTTATCCTGGGACCCTGGCTAGACACTATCACCTCTCCTGCTGTTTGGTCAACACTTTCCCTAAGAATTAGAAGAAAACACACAGGCTTGATTATTTGTTATTATTGTCATGATAAAGGTATATTTATAAAGAATAGTTAATGAAAAATTTTTTACATATTTGCTTACTATAAGAAATGTTGCAAACAATTTCATTTTCCTGTTTCTTGAGCAATTCTCCTCACGGCAAGAACTTAGCCATACAACTGGGGAAATGAGAGCGTGTCTTCTCAGTAAAAAATAAGGCAAAGAAACAGCCAGGACTGTCAGTTCAGCAGTGTCAGTATTAGCCTGTTTGCTGATAGTAAACAGTGACCTATTATTTTACCACAGACTGGATTGAAATGGATTTTTTGCCTATAAGTCACCAAATAGCTGTCATATGGCTATTACTGCCTTTGACCAAGTGTGGTACAGCTAACAAGAGGAATGAATTCAATTTCTCATTACCAATCTGTCGAGCTGGCCACCTTCTTCGTGGAGCTGGTGCTTTGGGAGGTACCAGCTGAAGGGCTTTCCATTAAAATTCATTTTACTGTCTTCATCTAGCGCATGGCTCAACTTTCCTTCTTTCCTTTCATCCCTGTTTCCTCCTTTAGATTATTTTTCGTTATGCCTCCCCCCCCAACACACACACACGTTGCCTTTCATCTCGATATGTATGCTATTCCAGCACTTGTCAGCCCCAGCAGGAGGGACATGGTAGAACCAAACAGTATGATATGTTAGGTGGAAGAAAATATTATTGTCAGATACCGCAGAACAATAATTTATTGTCACACTTTAAAGAGGTCTACTATGTTATTTATTTTATTATTCTGTATTAGGTGCATGGTTTAATTTTATAGGCCTTATTAATCACTGAAACACATAACACTTTCAGCCAGCATGTTAACATTTTAAATGCATTCATCTTGCTTCTTTAAACAGAAACAATGGGCCTTCTGCACTGCTCTCCCTCCCCTCTAGTCAATAAATCCTTTCTATTGATTCAGGAAATAACTCTAAGCACTGTTTTATATTTTAAGTTCCACTAGTCACACTCAGCTATATAATTTTGCTTAATAACAAATGGATCTTCTATTTTTATTGGTTACTACATGTTTGGTTATCAAACTCAGCTTGAAAGTACTGGGCAGAAGAGCAAAAATCTATAATGGCTGTGAGGCACCACAAGAGATTTCCTAAGTGAATGTTACAATAAAATAAAGTATCTGTAAAAAGCGTGTGTGTATAAAAAGCAGCCTCATGAGTAGATGAATGATAAATGAAAAATCCATCAGAGGGTATGGATTCCCTTGAGCCAGCCTGGATCAACAGACAATATGGATTTTTGATAATTCATGGCTTTGCCATTATTTATTCTCTCCTGAAATACCCACTGCAAATCTCAGAGAGATAATTAGAGAATTATCATATCGCTTAACTAAGTAGTGCAAATTGTATCATATTCTATGTATCCCAACCTAGGGCAGTATCATTAGTGTCGTTTAATTGTTACAAATACAGTCATCACATTTTAATAAATTGCCTTTATTGTCAATATCTACAATCGACTATTTCTCCTCTCTTAATGTTCGTGGGTAGGTTAGTTACCAGGTAATCTTACAGTTAATATGTACCACAATGAGGCAAAATGTAAGAAAATGCAAAGGTCAAAAACATGTTTCTACTATGAAAAAAATGAATGATAATGACATAATTTTTTCAGCTCATCAGGTTCTTTGCTAAGTGCCTCTGTTATTGCCAGATCAGTAGTGTATAACAAAGAAGTGCTTTCTGTAGGCTGCTTCATTAGCCTGCCCTGTAGGACCTCACCTCAGACCTTTCACTAATCTGTTGGCCAGCTCAATAGCCTTGTTAGTTCTATTCACTTCTTCCTGGCAGTGGATTTTCTCAGCTGTAGCTCTCTCAAAGGCAGTGGTTAAGGCAGCCAGGATTGTGTCTAGTTCCTTCAAATAAAAACAGTAAGAAACAACTTTGGACATTGTAAGAACACGTAAAAACATTTCTGCTGTCCCATTTTATATTTCTGAAAGTTAAATTACACAGTGCGAGAAAGGTGTAAACATTAACCATGCTCAGAATTTTGTCTATGTCAAGTTTCAAAGGTGGATTCAAGAAAACTGGGGAAAAATGTGGCTGGTCTTCTGATTTCCCCCACTTGTTCAGAACAGCCTTCAAAATGAAACTACCAACTTGATCTTACATCAGTAAAAAAGGAATGTCACCTCCTGTCAGAGGATTCTGAAATAAAGTGAAATAGAATATATTTCTTATTACAGCTGTATATACTCTATAGGAGATCTGCAAAGATGGCTGTTTGGAAACTAAAGAGAACAGAAAGGTTTAAATATGATAGATAAAATACTTGATAATGCACAAGTTAGTGTCATTTGCTGACTTTCAGTTAGACTGTGATTCCCACTGCACAAACTGTTTCTGAAAATACAGCCTGAAATCCCCAGCCACCTTAGATTTGGGAGCAAACAGCTCAGTGTCTGGTTGCATCACAGCATTTAAGCACACAACCAGTCCCACGAGGTCAAAGCCTTAGTTATTCCCAGAGGGAGGAGTGGAAGATAATTCAGCATGGCTGAGTGAGCATGAGGACAAGGCAAGAGCGACATGCAACTCTTCAGGGTCGCAGGCAAAGCCCCCAAATGATGCTGAGGGCAGAAGATGACGTGGCTGGGGAACTAATAAAGGAAAGATCAGAAAGGTGCTGGAAGACCCCAACATAGTGAGGCACTCAAGAAGAGGTGCCATTGGGTGCATGTGGGCAGGGCAAGCAGCAGGAGCCTGGGGCTGTCCAGGCAGTCAGTGAAACATGTGAAAGAGGTATGATTTCTCCCAGCAAATAAGTGTCCATGTAGCTCTACTGAACTCAGCTGTATTCCCCAGGGAAAGTCAGAGCTGAGTCTGGCTCTTGGGAGAGGGCTGTGTTTTATCCCAGCTGTGCTGCTGACCAGCTCTGTGCACCTCGGGAATGATGGGGGATGTGGCTGTGAATCTCCCTAGAGTAATGATGACATCCTCAGCACACCTTACTGCTTCTAGTCTCAAGGAGAACATGAGGCAGCACTTGTGTGTGTTACAGGACATAAAAGGGAACCAGGTGATAGGAGAGACAGATGTTTTATTGGGAAGGGACCCCAACATACCCTTCAAAGAAGGGTCCAGCTGGAGTTTTGCAACACCTGTCAGCCCACAGGAGTGAGCAGAGAGGGGTAGGTTACCTCCTGCAATCGTGTGCTCCCCTGTCAGGGCAGAGCAGGCAGTACTGCTGCTGGAATTGTGCCCTGTCAGCAAGGCTGAGTGAGGGACACCAATCAAATCTTGGGTGTCCTTCCTCCACAGGGAAGATCAAGGCACTGACTGGGAACTCACCATGCATGAAGACAAGCATCCACTATGGTCCCAAGGCATGTCATGTGGCTGCAGAGGCTGGGGATGTGGCCCAAACATTTACCTGAAACTAATAAAAATGCTAGTGAGTGAGAAATCATACTGGCCAATACCTTTACTTTATACAATGAATGATACTGGAAATACCTCAGACAGACAAAGGTATTACAAATAATTGAATTTTAGAGGCCTCTAAAATGACTGAAAAAGCTTTTAAAATACCGTTAGCAGTCCTGATGTTAAAGTTCAGGTCCTTGGGGCAACATGATTCCAGCTTCCTCTGAGACTTCTGTCTCCCACTGCAGAGCACTCTTACAAAGCTTGTTGCTTGATAAGTATACACATTGTCTATGCACAGCTGATGGCTGACAAATGGGCAGCAATAGGTCTTCAAGTGAGATCAAGGACCAGTACTTAGGCACTGAACCTAAGGGGGTGGGGAGAGAAAAAGCAGAAAAACTACCTGCTGTGTGGAGCATGGATGCTGCAGCTCTCCTGCTGGGGAGCAGAACTTGCTTGAAGTTGTTTTTAGCAGGTTGCTCAAGAACCGCAAATCTTCAGCAAATCTTGTAAAGGAATAAAATAAAAAGGCAGTTTCTGAAGTGAAAATATAAGTGGACAACAGACACATAGAATATATATCTCTCTCTATATATGTGGGTAAACAATGAAAGAACAATTCCAGTTCATGCAGGTCAAACCTAGGACTTGTGGAAGATGCCAGAGGCAGTGAAAGTGGTGGCGTGTGGATGGATGGGCGCCACATGGGCAACTGGAATTTGCTAGGTCCTCCACAATTTTTTTTTCATGGTTTTACCATATGAACCATTACGTGCCAGGAAATGTACATAACTCATTGTTGGGTACCACTTCTTCCCTCTCATCTTCTTCTACCTCATCTGAAATATAAGCACCCCTTCTCAGAACTCCTATTAAGCTGGCAAGCTACGGGGAACGGCTTTGGGCAAGGACAGAGATGCCAAACGGCAGGTGAAGAGCAGAGCCTCACAGCACTACTCCCTATTCAAATGAAAGCCCGGAACAGTCAGGCCCTTAATGTGTTACAATTCATTTGACTATCCATATTTTTGACTTTCTGTAAATAATGTGCTAAATGGATAAAGAAGATACCATTTTTCCTTCTTTCCCCTGACTTACTGATAACAAGACAAGTTCCTTCCCTTACAGTTTGTGCATATAAATGTGATTAATGTATAAAAAAAAAATTAAAGTGCCAAAATCTCTTTCTCTCTCTCTCTTTTTTTAAAGCATTGCCCTTTTCAAAACAAGGGGAAATTCAGTATAGTTTCAGTGCCACAGTGATCAAACAGTGTCACATCACTATGGCAATTGCTGCCCAGGCCAGGAATACAGATCAGCTTTAATTGTGCAACGCCTTATTGCTGGTGCATGTCAATCAGAACCTATGAATTGAGAAAAATTTGCTCTGTTCATTCTGTTAAATGATGTATCCAATTAAACCTGTTAGAATTCATGATCTTCAGTCAAGGTTAAATGAAAGTAGTTACTCCTGTCAGCTAGGTGATTAAATGCTGCCTACATCAGGCACATTTATGTGCAAAATTAAAATTTTGGAATAAAGCATGAATCTTTATGCATGCCAGTTAATTATCTTGCGGTTCCTCCATTTATTAAATGCCCACTGCATTTCTTCTTAATCATCAGCTTCCTTTCAAAACTTATTTCATACTCTACATTATACCAAATTTCAATGTTGAAAATGAAAAGCTTTCTCAATGAAAACTTCCTCTTTTCAAGGGTTTGGCTGTTGCTATGTTACTAAAGATGGCCATTAACAGTTTTTTGAGTGATTATGCAGAAGGTCTATTTGTGTTGTTTTGTTCCATTCTGAGAGCTCGTGATAGGAATCCCTCGAGTTGCTGCCGTCGGGCAGTTCCTCCTTCCCAGAACAGTTTGAGCTCTGCTGCACATCAGGCAACTTCAGCACACGACAGGGCAGCAGTAAAACCACCCGCGGCTGTGCTGCTTCTGCTTCCTTGCCCAGGAAGGGCCGGCCAGCGGGGCAGCCGCTGGGCTCCCGCTGTCCTCCCGGCACGGCTCTACTGCTGCCCCACGCTGTGGGCTCAGAGGGCTGGTCCTCCTCCTCCAGCCAGCCTTCAGAGCTCTGCCTGCATTCCCTTTGGTTTGGCAACGTGATGTGTCCTGTTTGCCCTAGGCAGCTACCATATTGCAGTAGCGTATTTTAATTATAACAAAAATTATGTGTTGCATGCTTGAATTAAATTAAATTGCATATTTATATTTATAAGACACAGTATTGGCAGGATTTAAATGCTATATAAATTGAAGAACCAGAATACAGGTGTATTATAGTGATTTGTAGCTGAAACATTTGCTAGAAAAACATACAAAGCAGAGCAGTACCAAATGCTAATTTAATACCCTAAGACAACGCTCTGTGCTCTTATGAGCACCATTTCACATGTACCGTGTGTGCATTTATCCCCTTTCATTCTGCAAAGGTATTAAGAACCTTTGTTACAAACAAGCTACATAAAAAACATCATACCACTTCACCACTACTAATGAATAATATCATTTAAAACAGGCTGCGAAATAAACTAGTATAACACATTCTACTAAACTAGTACTATAAATATGCACAAGGTTGTTATTAAAGATAAATGCACACAGTAATTTTCTACTTGTGAGTTTTACAGGTGTCATTTTGAATTATACAATATTTTTTGAAACACATAACAGGGATGGAAACCAACAGAAAGACTGATTGGCAGCGATTCCTTGTGATCAATATGTGATGTCTCCATCTATCCTTGAGGGCCCACATGTATTTTACCGTGGTAGTGTGAACCTTAAAGATTGGTGATATGATTAACTTGTTCAGGGTCACAACAGGGAAAGTCTGAACACAGGGACTTTACACCTGTGGCACTGCCGTGCAGCAGCCACATTTGCAGAGATCTGGCAGATGCCAGCAGGTGCCCCACCAGCATGGGCAGGGGGCCTGTGGGCAGGTCAACTTCAGCTTCACATTTCTGAGGGGCAGCTCATTTTCTCTTTACTGTGTGCACCTTTCACCGTGTCCAAAGTTTAGAGATCTGTTTCGCAGCATGCAAAAGTACACACACGACTGTGCCCAGCCTGTGAGCCTCCCTGGGAAACTATGGTGCAATAAGTAGCAGTGCCTGCTCCAACCTTCCCTTCCCAGCCAGCAGCAGCCTCTGCTACAGGCCCCAGGGAAGCAGCAGCAGACAAAAGACCCCTCCTCTCCTGCTCCCCTATCAGCCGCAAATAAAGGACTTCTTTTTCCCGGCAGCTGCACAGAAAAACACAGATATTTTTTCCTTTTTTGTTCAGCAAATATAAGCTTTAAGTTAAAGCCAAATATCTTTAGATACCTCAACAAAAGAGGAAAAAAGGGAATCTTCACACTCTCAGAGAATAATTCCTTAGGGGGCTCTGGCAGGAGACAGTGACACACGAGGGAAGGTAGTTGGAGAATAAGCCTCTTTGCAGGTTTCTGGGATGTCTATTGCTGAACTGCTTCAACTTGCTTGGACCATCTAGAACTTACATTTAATTCCTATTCTTCTTTTTCTACATGTTCTTACTTTCACTTCAGTCCTCCAAAACCAGATATCATAAGCTGTGAACCCCAGGCCCAATGTGCCTTAATGTTACCCCATGAAACAATACTGGCAGGACAATTTATTTCTGCTCAAAACAATTTCCTCATCTTAAAACTGTGATTGTTAGGTTAACATCCCATTGAGATGAGAGAAGAAAAGAGATGCATTTTCAGGCTGTCTCTAAAATTTTAAGGAAGGCAAGCTGCACTGATTTATCCTTGACACACTGTTTTATATCCGTATGAGCAAAAAACTTCCTTTTAGTGGCAGATTAAATTGTGCAGAAACTGACTGACACTGATAAGGCAAACACTGCAGTCCGCTTAAACAGGCTGTGAGTCGCACATCAAAGACTGCTTGGCCATAGAATGTGTGTGTGTACACACACACACACACACACACACACTCTCTCTCTCTCTCTCTCTCTCTCTGGTTTCTTTGATTTCATAAACAATTTTGTCTTTGATACACATATAAAGCAATATAAAAAAAATAAAATTGGCACAGAATTACACATTTTTAGTAGATAGATTTACAAAGAATTTGCGTTTTAGATTATAGTCATTTTCAGAAAACTTACTTAGAAAGTAATTAACCATATTTTATCCATTAATTCATATTTTTTTGTTTGGCATTGTGCTACTGAAACAAAACTAAAAACTATGGAATGGAAGGAATTTTTTTTTACTGAATATTACAAATGAATAGAACAAGGGTTGTTAATGTTTGTCATTTTCCTTATCTGTACACATGAATATGTTATATGCTCATTTCCATTGCAAATGGAACATCAGAATGATCATTGCAAACTGAAATATACTGTATATTTCATTTCTTCATTTCTTGGAAAATACCACTGACAGAAAGAACCAATTGCTAGTGTTCTTGTACTAAAGCTTTGCAACTCAATGAAAATGGAATGAATTAATGGTGTCCATCCAGAATAAAGCAGGCAACATGCTCTGGAGGGTCATTATTATTCACCACTGAAATGAAGTCAGCCTATGGAGCCCTGAACCATGACTGGGCAATTGTGCAAGGCACTGTACAAACATGTAGTCACCCTGTTTCTTGCACATCTCTCCTCCACCTTCCTCACATTTAATGAAATAAAATGAAGCCAGAGAGGAGATGTGAATCTTTACCATAGCTACATCACTGACTAAATACTGAAGAAGGAAAAGAACTATTTGAGATAAAGGACAAGGTTGTCACAAGAGCAAACACATATGAAATGGCTGTGAAGATATTTAGAGTGACAATTAGGAGGTTTCTATCCATCCAAGCAGTGAGGTTCTGGAGTAGCACTCCTATAGGAGCCATGGGGCACAAGAAACCTCCCAAGGGTTAAGGAGGAACTCTGGGAAAGGGCTTATAGGCTTTAGCTTTCTATCTACTACTCTGTGTTTACTTTGCAAAGTACAGCAATGTCTCCTTCTCATTTGGCCTTAGAGACTTTCAAAATGTACTAATTAAAAAATACAGCAAGAGATGTAGTGCCTAGCCAAAGTTGTTTTTTTTTTTCATCATAGAAAACAAAACTAAAGGAAGAGTGAGCTGTAAGAGGAGGCATCAACTCTGAGCGTAGAATGACACTGGCAGATATAGTAAATAAACTACTCAAGATGGAAGAAGGCCTGGTACTCTTCACATAACAATGAGGCTCTGTTGGCCAGAAAATGAAAAATATGTACAATAAAACCATAGGATGAATATATAACAGGAAGGTAAACCTCCCCCTTCTGAACTGAGTGGAACCAACATCAGTGTATGCTTGGTGTTACTGCTAATGGGACACTGGGTCATATCCTGAAACCCTTCCTTATGCAAGTAATCCCACTAAAATCAATGGGAACCCATGACTGTAATGACTGCTTCCTTGTCTCCGCTAGGGATTGCAAGGTCAGGTCCACTCTCTGTGCAATATTGGATGAATGCTAGGAAATCAATATTTCTGTTGAGACTTCTTCTTTTGGAGTAAAAATAAACCAGGATCATTTTGAGTTCAAATGTTCATTGTTCCTGGGTGTTTTTATAAATTCCTTTTGAAAGCAAAATGGGCAAATCAAAATGGAGTGAAATGCTCACCTTTTTGGTGTGTTTTACAGCTTGTTTTTATAACTAGTTTTGTAATGCCTTAAAGGTTAAAGGCAACTTTGTAGTTTCTTTGTATTTATTCTCTATCAGTTAAAATAGATGTAAGATCACTGTTTTATAATATTCTTGTTTCGGCAATTCTGACTATTCAAATGACCCAGGGCTGAGAGATGGGTAGAGGGAAAACTTGGTCTTTTTGCCATAGAAAATTCAAAGGAAGGAGTTTTTTTTTCAATAAAAAGATTTCAGTGCAGTCATAGAAATAGAACTCATTGTGGACCATTGCTTTGGTACCATGGAAAATTTTGTTCTCAATTCTGTTCATTTCAGATTATGATTGTCCTTCAAGGGAGCACCTTCAACTATCATTTTGTTTAAAAATGCCTAAACCTAGCTTGGTATTTTTATTCTTAGTTTGCTGCTCATCTACAATTACACCTATTTACCATTTGTCCAAGTTGAATTTTCATATAGAAATATATTAAATCCCTGTGTTTGGTTGCCTTATACTTCACTTGTGGGTCAAAAAAGAAATTAGGATTAATCCAAGTGTACAAATAAACTATTTTAAAGATTTTCAAAAGCTCCAGGTTGTTGTGCAGCAATGACAAGCCCTTGTTGGCTTGAATGAAAGTTTAAGACCCATTTCATTACGATGGAGATGTAATCAGCTTCATGTCTGGCATGAACAGTAAGGTTGAGGTAGAATTCCAACAGTGGTTACTAAAGAGGTCATCTCACAGCAAATAACAGCTAAACCCTTTAGCCTTGATTATTATTTAAATGCCTTATAAATGTGAAGTCCCCCGATTAAGAGGTTAATGAGTAAGAATGGGTGTGCTTTTCTCAGAGGACATTCCTTAAAATTTTGAGAAAATACATCCCAAATCCATTCTGCATCCCCAGAACCCTAGACGTGAAGTATTTGGTTGACCCTGCTCAAATATTTTTCCCTAGGAATTTTATTTACTAAATATTAATGGAAGGATCAGTTCTCTTTCAATTCACCTTAATGGGAATTTTGGATGATCAAGAAATAAAGCTGCTTTGATGTCCAGGGTTCTGCTAAAGTGATGCCATTTTTCCTGGGACCAATACAGAAGGTGCTGGGGAGCCAATCCAAGGATGTATTCAGTACTCACTCCCTTTTACCCACCTCTGCACAGCTTGTTTCTCATCCACTGTGTAGCATATGAGCCATAACATCTTCCACTCTTGCACCACTGAAGAAGTGACTGTACTTTGGCTCTGTGGCTGCTAACGACATGGTTGGCAAAGCAACGCTCTGCAATGTACAATGATGAGCTGTTATAGCACATATTTGCCTAATACTATACACTTTTCAGATACACCATGCTTGTACTGTTTTCAGAGCTGTGTTACTCACACAGCATGTTTAATAGCACTAGCATTCTTAATTGTACAAAAAACGTAATTGAAAATCCAGGAGAACAATTGGAACCATTAAGCACAGCACAACACTACAGCAAGTGCTCATCAGTGTCTTCACTGTGTCCCCTAATTCATTACCTGGTTCTGACATTACAAATAGAAAAAAAACCCTAATCCAGAACTCAAAGCAGTGGACAACACTGTACAGTCTGTTTTTTAACTAACTGTGCTGGCTATGGTGTAAGAATAAAAATACTCCAGTTCTTGGAAAAGTATAAAATTAGGCATCAAACCAGGTCAGATACTTACATGTATCTTTTTGATGTGCTCACATGATAGGAGAGCAGATTGATAAAGGACAGAAGAAATGCTAAATATGCACCATGACAAACAGTGAAAAATTAAGTATTGTAACTAACATTAATTACACTCCAGGAAGATGAATAGGCCGCTCATCATTAATGAGAATGTACACCTTTGGCTAAGTTTCACATCTACCTGTGATAAATGTGCTAATGGCGATAAAATACATCATAGTAACATTTGAATTAACAGCACACTAATAGATTGACATACAAGTATGAATAAAGCATTTAATCATAAACATTGTACCACACCCAACAGCAAATTTTCCTTTTTGCATATATATCAAGCAAAATGGATAAACATTACAATCTTACTTTATTTTATGCTGAGATACTCTAGTAGTATTACCTCATACTATCCCAATATTTGTAATTCATATTATTGGATACTTACATGGTGTTTTCTTGAAAACATTCAGGCAGTTTAATTAACCGATAAGTGGGATTTCTGAATAGAAAGGGTGGGGATTGATCTCAGTACAAACTACCCACTGACTCTTGTGCATGTAGCAGGGATGGAATAATCAAGCAATCTTCATGATGGGTTGACTCCAATGCCTATTAAAGGATTGACTTTAATTTATGTTTACTGAGAATCAAAGCAAGTCCATTGGTCTGCAATGCTTATCTGTCTCTTTACAAGCCTTTCTCTATTGCATTTGCAGTGCCTTTCTCATTGCAGAGGTGCACAGGTGTGACTGAGCCACGTGTGCAGCACAAATCATCACTACTGCCTTCTGTGCCTGCAGAGCACAGAGCCACAGGCTGTTGCAGCCTCCCCATTCTGCTGGAGATGGGATGGGTTGCTACCATCCATGCCCGGTGCCTCCATAGTGGCCCGCCAGGGAAGGTCCCCCAGGTGGCCGTGTCAGACCACTCCCAACAGACGTGTCCTCATTCACCCACTGCTCTCTGAACGGCTCCTTAGGCACCTGAGCCTGGAAGCTACTTCTGTTTATCTGGGAAGGGCCACCTTGCAACACAGCTATGTCACCTAACGCCACCGCTGAGAAAGCACATGGAAATGTTTGTGCCCTGCTACAGGGTCTCAGCCCAGGACAAGCAGATACTCCCAGCTGAGGAGCTATAAGAGGCAAGTGAAAATACAGTACACTGCTCCAGTTGGACTCATAGGACATCATCACACCATTCTACCCTGGCAGAAGACACTTTGGTCCTTTGGCTAACAAGTGATTTATGCTGCACATGGAACTAGAGTGCATGGGCACTAACTGCCAGAAGCTTTCCTTCTCACTCAGGGCCAAAGCTCTAAGTGGGCTGGGAAGGAAGGAAGCTGTATTTCAGTGCCCATCTTCTTCTCTCATACTTCTTCCCAAAGCCTCCACTTCAGTGAAGAGCTTGGCAGGCAGTGGTGGGAAATGCAGAGGGAAGAACAACAGGAAGAACCTGTGGGTTCAGTAGCAGCAGGCAGTGCTCTGCTGTGGGTAAGACTAACAAACAGTATAAAGACCAGCTGCAACTCACAGAATGTTGTGAATTAGTTAAACATTGCCAAAAGGGAATTGCTTTAGCCTAATAATTTCCTGAAAATCATTTGAACAGTGCAAGCTCATCAGTATTTTTAATGGAATTGAACAGATGGTTTAAAATACTTTAATTACTGCCAGGGCTCACCTATGCTGCACAGTATATGACACCGGACCTGTGCAGTGCCTGTTATAAATGATGTTTCCTAAGAGACAGTATACAAGTAATGTACATCACTAAAACATGATTCATCCATCTGCAGGGACATAGCTGCCATCACAGAAACCTGGTGGGATGACTCACATGACTGGAGTGCTGTGATCAAAGGCTACCAACTTTTCAGAAGGGATAGATGAGGAAGAAGAGGCAGTGAGGTGGCCCTCTATATTAGAGAGACATATGAATACCTGCAAATTAATGAGGGTGATGACAGGGTTGAGTCCGTATGGGTAAGAATCAGCGGGACGGGCAACAAGCCTGATACTGTAGTGGGAGTCTGTTATAGACCACCCAACCAGGATGACGAGGAAGATTAAATATTTTATAAGCAGATAGGAGAGGTTTCACAATTGCTACCCCTTGTTCTCATAGGGGACTTCCCAGATGTCTGCTGGAAATCCAACACAGCACAGAGAGAACAGTCCTGGAGGTTCCTGGAGTGTGTGGAAGATAACTTCCTGATGCAACTCATGAGGGAACTGACCAGGCAAGGTGCCCTCCTGAACCTGCTCCTTGTGAACAGAGAAGAACTTTGGGGGGAACTAATGGTTGGAGGCCGTCTGGGGCTTAGTGATCATGAAATGATAGTGTTTTCAATTCTTGGGGAAGTAAGGAGAGGGGTCAGTAGAACTGCCAGCATGGACTTCTAGAGGGCAGGCATTGGCCTGTTGAGGGGACTGATTGACAAAATCCCTTGGGAGGCAGCCCTGAAGGGCAAAGGAGTCCAGGAAGGCTGGACATACTTCAAAAAAGAAGTCTTACAGGTCCAGGAGTGGGCTTGTCTCCAGGTGCCGAAAGACGAATTGGTGAGGAAGAAGATCGGCCTGGCTGAATAGAGAGTTTGGCTGAAACTCAGGAATAAATGAAGAGTTTACGGCCTTTGGAAGAGGAGGCAGGCCTCTCATGAGGACTACAGAGATATAGTGGGGCTATGCAGGGAGAAAATTAGGAGTGCCAAAGCCCAACTATAACTCAAGCTAGCTACAGCTATTAAAAACAACTAAAAATGTTTCTATAAATACATCAAAAACAAAAGGAGGACTCGGGAAAAATCTCCATCCTTTGTTGGATGGGGAGGGGAACTTAGTCACAAAGGATAAAGAAAAGGCTGAGGTGCTTAATGCCATTTTGCCTCAGTCTTTACCAGAAGAATTAGTTGTTCCCTGGACACCTGAGCTGGAGGACAGGGAGAAGGGACATAATCAAACCTTCTCAATCAAAGAGGAAATGGTCAGGGACCTGCTGCAACACTTAAACATACACAAGTCTATAGGGCTGGGATGGGTTGCACCCAAGAATACTGAAGGAGGTGGCTGATGTGCTCACCAAGTCTTTTTCCATCATTTACCAGAAGTCTTGGCAAACTGGGGAAGTCCCAGTGGACTGGAGGGTGGCAAATGTGACACCCATCTACAAGAAAGGCTGGATGGAGGATTGGGGAAACTACAGACCTGTCAGTCTGACCTCAGTGCCAGGGAAGGTCATGGAACAGATCATCTTGAGTCCCATTACGCAGCACTTACAGAACAATCAGGTGATCAGGCCCAGTCAGCATGGGTTTATGAAAGGCAAGTCCTGCTTGATGAACCTGATCTCTTTCTATGACAGGATGACCTGGCTGGTAGATGAGGGAAGGTGGTGGATGTTGTCTATCTGGACTTCCATAAGGCCTTTGACACTGTCTCCCACTGCATTCTGATGAAAAAACTGGCTGCTCATGGCTAGGGTGGGCATGCTGTCTGTTGCATAAAACACCGGCTGGTCAGCCAGGCCCAGAGAGTGGTGGTGAATGGAGCTAAATCTAGCTGGTGGCCCATCACAAGTGGAGTTCCTCAGGGCTCAGCGCTGGGACCACTTCTGTTTAACATCTTTATCAATGACCTCAATGAGGAGATAGAATGCACCTTCAGTAAGTTTGCAGATGACACCAAGTTGGGTGGGAGTGTTGATCTGCTTGAGGGTAGGGAGGCTCTACAGAGGGACTCAGACAGACTGGATTGATGGGCTGAGTTCAATTGTATGAGCTTAAACAAGGCCAAGTGTCAGGTCCTGCACTTGGGCCACAACAACCCCATGCAACGCTACAGGCTGGGGGAAGAGTGGCTGGAAAGCTGCCTGGCAGAAAGGGACCTTGGGGTGCTGATCGACCAGTGGCTGGATATGAGCCAGCAGTGTGCCTGGGTGGCCAAGAAGACAACGGCCTCCTGGCCTGTATTAGAAATAGTGTGGCAAGCAGGTCTGGGGACGTGATTCTCCCCCCAAGTACTGTGTTCAGTTTTGGGCACCTCAGTACAAGAAAGACATTGAGGTGCTGGAGCGGGTGCAGAGAAGAGCAACCAGGCTGGTGAAAGGCCTAGAGAACAAGTCTTATGAGCAGTGGCTGAGGGACCTGGGGCTATTTAGTCTAGAGAAAAGGAGGCTGAGAGGAGACCTGATCGTTCTCTACAACTACCTGAAAGGACATGGTAGAGAGGCAGGTGCTGGTCTACAAGTAAATAGTGATAGGACAAGTAGGAACAGCCTAAAACTACACCAAAGGAGGTTTAGGCTGGACATTAGGCAATTTTTTTTCCCTGAAAGGTTGTCAGGCATTGGAACAGGCTGCCCAGAGGGTTGGTTGAGTCACCATCCCTGGATGTGTTTAAAAGGCATGTAGATGTGGTGCTTGGGGATATGGGTTAGGGTTGAACATGGTAGAGTAGGGTTCAAGGTTGGACTTGATGATCTTAAAGGTCTTCTCCAAGCTACGATGCTATGATTCTATGACCACAAGAGAGCTCTGCTGAAGGTCAGCAGGCCTATGGACACTTGTGTCTGCTGCCATCCTTCTAAACCACATTGTGCCAAGACTACTTGTGTTGGCTACCTGCTGGGGGAAGCTACAGTAGCACCCCAGGGGGAGGGAAGTGCCCACATACAGAACAAGGCCAAAGAGCACACATGGCCAAAGAGTCCAGCTTTCCTCTTCTATTTAAACTGAGATGTCTCCAGGAAAAAGGAAAGTCTTGAAAAGTAATGTAGGGATTTCAAACTGTTCATCTGTTCTATACTACTCTACTGGAGCACAAGTGAGCAAGCCAGCAATATAATACAGTATGACTGCACTGGTAGCCACCATAATCACATTGAAAACTTGTATTTTATTCTTACCTTGTTACACTAAATGGCACGTAACCCTAGTGCTGTTTTCCTTTGCATATCAGCTGGGAACTTACTGATTAGGGGAACACTTCTCAGCTTCTCCCTCCCATGCAATAATCTTTATAATTTCACATTTCTGAATGCTAAAAGTGCACTAATGCAAGTGGGAAGAGTTTCCTCTGCTATTTGACATGCTTAAGGAGAAGATGTTATTGATTCACATGCTCTGCTGTGGAAGTGCTTTGCAAAGGCCATAAGTGTTATTATTTTCATTTTAGCAAGCAGGAAAATGGCACACAGATTGCCCAAGGTCACCCTGCAGATCAGCGAGAGAACCAGGATTAAATTCAGATCTTCTGAGTCCCCGTGCGGAGACTATTCTGCAGGGCTATTTTTGGAAGGTCAGAACCCTCCAAAAGAAGCACAGCCAGGGTACACAACCCATTCTCACAGTATAAAAATAGTTTATGACATTCAAAACATTTTCTCTCTGGTACTTTTTAATGGCTATGTGCATAAAGTTAATTCTTGGCCTTAACAAAAGAAGAGCTGAAAGAAGAAAATTTTAAAATTTTCAACTGAAGAAATTTACACCAGTTTAACTCCTACCTCCTGGATTCTAATGATGTTAACAGCCCAAGAACTGCGTGCAGTGGCAGCTGAAATTTTGCTTTTGTCAATTTTGAGTTGAACTCTTGGTCACAGAGATTTTTTTTTACAGTTTAACAATACTTGCAGGAATTCATTCCTTATAAAAATTAACATGCTTTTGTAGAAATCCTTCTACCTAAAGAAAAAAAAGGAAAAGATCTGTGAAGATTTACTAATCAGATAAAATTTGAAGCTTGTGGAAATTTCAGTATGTGCCACAAAAACCAAGCTTGATAAGCTCTGGGTCAGTACCAGCAAAGGGAAAGGATGGTTCAAATCTGCTTTTCATATCTATTTTGAATGTTAGTTTGGATATTTCTTCTGACACTAAATCTCTTGTTCTTTCCAAACCTTCCCTTTACAGAAGTTTATGGTGACCTGAAAATATAAGTCTTTCTTTCATAGAATGGTTTGGTTTGGAAGGGTCCTTAGTTCCAAAATCCCTGCATGGGCAGGGACACCTCCCAGTCCAACCTGGCCTTGAACACTTCCAGGGATCAGGCAGCCACAAGTTCCCTGGGCAACCTGTTCCAGTGTCCGACCATCCTCACACTAAATAATTTCTTCCTAATGTCTAACCTAAATGTCTCCTCCTCCAGTGTAAAGCCAATACCCCTTGTCCTATCATTACACACCCTGGTAAAAAGTCTTTCCCCAGCTTTCCTCTAGGCCCCTTCAAGTACTGGAAGGCTGCTATAAGATCTCCCTTGAACCTTCTCTTCTCCAGGCTGAACAACCTCAACTTTCTCAGACTGTCTTTGTAGGAGAGGAGCTCCAGCTCCGTTGATCATCTTTGTGGCCCTCCTTGGGACTCACTCTAACAGCTCCATGTCCTTCTTCTGTTGTCTCCCACTCCTTTTTTGATATCTCCTGCATGCAACCACAGCATTCTGAGGTTTAACTAGTGGAACATAAAAAATGTGTTAGTACAGAGAAAATAAAATAAGTGACCTCATATACATAGAAAGCAAAATATAGTTCACATATTTCAGTATTTTGTTACCTTTGTTAAGAAAAAAAAAAAGTAATTACAAATGCTAAAGGACAACCTGGGGAAATATTGCAGTTTTATATGTCACTGTCAATTTATGGCATACATATAACGCTCAGTTCTGGCCTTTACTTTGCATGAGCAGCTCCCACTGACGTCAGTATGTTCAGACTGACTGCAGGATACTGTTTTCCCATTGCTTCTGTTGCTATTTTCAAATGGGTAATGCTGTTTTTTTAAGCCCAAAGTTCTGAGTATCTTTAGTATTAGGCATGACCTTTTTATGCAAGCTTGTTCTCTGATCTCAACAAGTCTTCTGGGTAATCTAGCAATTTGCTAACAACAGCCTCATAAAGAAAAACAACACAAAGCTTTCATTCTGCATGCAAACTATGCAAATATTTTATATCAAAATACTGTGTTTTGCAATCAGTGTTTTAAATGTCTGTGATCCTGGGGATATTCTAGCTGTTCCAGGATATGGGAAACAATTCATCTCTGGAGACAAACATTATTTAATTGGACTAATGACTGATTTACTAACATGAACTCCATTTGAAATGTGCAGTAATTTATTTCTTTTATTCACCAGGGACTGTAATTTTTCTGAAATAGATCAGTAAGAAACTAAAGTAACAAAATATTTTCTATTCATTACTTTGCAGAAACGTAACTTTTAAAGGTTTAATCTAAATGAGGTATTAACTCTAGTGGGTAAATCAATAACTTAATTTCAAGCAACAACTTGATTTGTCTTATTTCTTCATTGATCAATAAATCTAACTGGGTTTTCCAAGTAGTGGCATGAATAATCTCTGGGATAGAACTGATTACAAAACAGTTATTGATTAATAACTCAGGATAAACTAAAACTCCACCTATGCAGTAGCCAAGATATGGTCTTCATACATAGGGTTTCGTAACATGCTTTGTATTTCCCTGTGGGACTTCTGTAGAAGGATGTGTGTGCAGCCCTGCACACCCACTGGCTGAAGGGGTGCTGGCAGACAGACCTCTCAAAAACCCATACACCTTTGAGGCTTTCAGCAGTTTTATGGTCAGCTAGGACAGTCAATTATTTTACTTTTTAATTTCAGTGTATTGTTAACTTCATACAGCCATTAACAAATTTCCAGTCACTCCTCTTATTGGAAGACTGGGGCTATATTCTCAAAGATATGGATAGTGACATCTAGAGAGGCTGAAACCTAAACATGTGCTCCCCCACACTCCTGTCTGAAACACTTTTAAACCAGTAAGGACTTGTATCATAAGCCCTTGATTTTCCATTGAACCAAGAGGGACCAAGCAATCTGTGAAGTGTATATCAGCATCTTCTTTGCCTCAGAACTGTGAATCATAGTTTTATAATTACTCTAGCCTTTAAAACACCAGTAGATTAAAGAAAGGCATAGCTGGTATGCTTACTTCCTAATTTAGAAGAGCATTTTGCAGTCTAATATGATGGGAAGTGTGTCTTTTTCCTGATGTGCATTTTGAAATTTTAATTTATATTTTTCAGTAATTTAACTTCAGATAACCTGGGCTAGGCAGTGCAGAACTGAAGAAAAGAGCAGAGATGGGGGCTTGAACACTTGACACTGCAAGTCTGCTATAAGATGACTGCAGCACTGCTGCTGGGAACTGTCACAACACCACTCATAACTATTACTTCACCCACCTGAAGGCATCCAGCACGTCATCTAGTCTTGTTCTCAGTCTAGTCCATCAGCAGGGGTTGTGTGGGTACACTGCTGCTGCCAATTGGAAAATAAATTAACAATATTTTTCCTCCTGTGAAAAGTTCTGAAAATGTTTGTACTTTGCCTTTCAGGGATGTGGGGGACAGAAAATTCCTTATCTTCTAGGAAATCTAGTACCTATATGTTAAAGATCCATTTAGCATTTAGCAATAATGAAAAAAATATTTTTCTCTTCACAGGATAACAGCTATTGATATATAACAACTGGAAGTCTTTGGAACCTCACTGTCTATTCTGTATCTCATCAGAGCTAGTACAGAATGACTGAGGATTGGAACCTTATACAGAGTAGGTAGGATTCAATCTTCCCATGCCATGCCATGAAGCAAGGCTTCAACTTAAAAGTGTGCTGGTGTTTAACTGGGCCTCAGACCTTGCAAGAGTTGCAAAGGATGCAATGCTGAAACTGAATCTTTGGTGCCTGACATGAAATTCATCAGCATGATAAGTGTTCCTCTCATGCAGTATCAATAGCCATCTTTCTTACATGGTATGAAATTAATCCTTCACTTCAAGCAACTTTCTCTTGGTCACTATATCTTATTTCTTGGTGACAAATGGACAGAAGAATCCAGCACAAGGAGATGAGGCAATGTAAACAGGCATGCTGTAAACCTCCCACTATCTACCTCTTTGGCATGACAAAAGTTAGTATTTCCCAAGCCTCAAGCAAAGCAAACAGGAGCTTTTTTTTTTCTTTTCTTTTTTTTTTTTTACCTTTTCAGATGTGGGCATTATTTGGGAATTGCAGGCTTCAAAGACATGGCAAGAAGAGGGTAAACTGTTGAGTAAGTGTTGGCTCCTCTCACAAATGCCTATCTAAAGTACATCAGAGCAAGCAAGGCTGGTCACTGTGTTTTCTGTCTGTGGTTGTCTGACATATTCCAGTCCAAACAAGCCTGACAATGACAGCACTCTCATAGCTGTCACATAGTTGCGTTATTAGTACATATCAGACTGAAATTTCTGAAGCTTCTTTGGGGAAAGGTTTTCTGTGGCACCCCCCATGTGGGGAACCTGGGGATTTGACATACATCTTGCAGCCTTTATGTTTCCTAAAAACATACTGACATTTAAGAAGTGCATTCTGTGGCGATGTTTAAATATGTAACATTTTGCAGAAATAAGATGGCAAAGGGGCTTGCAATTAACTTGGGAACATTTTTGGAATTTGACAAGCTACTGCATTTTCTGTGATCTTTGATATTTTCTTGAAATATCACTAGAAAACCTATGCCTAGCAATAAAACCTCATTTAGTTGGACTGCTCAAATAAATCACATTTCTTAAATGTGCTCCCATCATTTTTTCAATTATCTTCTCCAGATATACCTTTGCTGTTTTCCAGCCTCAGTCCTCTGGATTTTTCCCCCTAGAGACACAAGGCCCTGCGGAGCTGTGTCAGATTGGTTGCAGCCTGAGTAGGTTCAGGAAAGTTCTCAACTCCATCAAGGTTTACCTAAAAGCTGACAAGACTACAAAGCTCAGTTGGAAGAAGTGTAGATCCAAAACTTAAAACTGAGGAAAAAATTCTAATAATTCTACCTCAGAGCAAGAAACGGAGACACATTATTGTATTTAAAATATCTAAGGCAGCATTTTTTGCATTAAGGGCAGGGTCAGCTTTAGAAAGGTCACCTTCAGACTCCTGTTGCTGTTTCATAAATTCTGCCTGACTAGCAACAACTTGGAAAATAGCACACCTCAATTTTCACACCCACTGTGGTCATGACAAACAATGATTAGAAGCAAATGTATTTACAGCCCAATGAAACAAACATATTTACAACATAGTCCAGCTCAGGAAACCCCTCAACTTCAAATTCAATCGCACAGGTGCAAATGACAGCCTCTTTAACACTTGATTTAAATTTCAAGGTTTTACAAATTAAAGAGGCTTATTATAAATGCTGTACTTCTAGCTCTGAAGGATACCATTTCTATATGAAAGCCACAAGACTTGTGAGTAGTCTGTGCAGTTAAATAAAAACGTAATTTTGACATCTTAAAACTTAAGCATTATCCTTTTAGGAAAAATTGAGGCACATGAAGCGTCAGTCACAAATACGATGAATTTGTGTATTTGTGTATTTGCAAATGAACAAGTTGTTTGCCAATGCAATAAGGCAAGTATGTGAAATCTGTATCATACTGCCTTCTCTAATATTTTGCATCTCTTATTTCCATTAACACTCAATGAATGCACAGTCTGAAAGCACAGAGAAGTGCTGTGAGTGTGTCTGTCACCAGCATCAGCAATGCTCACGAATGCCTGGCATTTCAATCAAAAGGAATGCATGCACCGGACAAAATGAACCAATGGGAATTGATTCCCAACCAGCTGCTGTGCCAATTCACTTGAATTTATGCCCAGTGGAAATTGTGCAATAGCTGGAAGTTTGGATGCACATCCCTCATTGTGAGTATGGTCACAATAAAAAGGGTGAATTAAATCATGGCAAAGCCACTTTCAGTTGGATGTGAAGGCTAACAGAAATGTGTTCTAGTTCAAAGCAGAGGAGCACACAGTGACACTTGTTACTAAACACTAGCTGGCAAACATGACATAAAGAAAAGACCTGAGGCAGCAGTCTCCATGTCACTGGGATGTGTATCACTGATGGAGGAAATCAAGAAGCTACTCTGTTTCTAGAGTCCTCATCTTTATTGGCAGCAGAGGTGAAATTGAGGGAAAGAGAAGGTAGTGGGGGGCACAGCAGCACCACAGCGCAGAGAAGTCATACGCGCTTCTCTTCACTTCACTTTTTAATGTACAAAGTGAAGACGTTGCTGGAATCTTTGGACAAACACATACAAAACGAACAGGTACAGAATCTTCTGTAAATCAGTCCAAAGAAACAGGTTTGGACAGTGCAACATTAATTTTAAATTGCTTACCAGGTGCTTTATTTAGGGTACAAAGCCGAGGCCCTCTCCCTGACTTCATACCTTTGATACGGAGGTAGAGTTGCCATTGTACGCGTTTCTATCAGCCATGGAAAAAGAGAACAGATTAGCTTGTTTTGACATGCAGTCTTAAAAAAGAAACATGAATCCACTGGTATTCAAACCGTGGAAATTCCCCAGAAAATGTGCCTCCTTCAGTCAGTGCCTAAACCCTGTACCAGGCCAGCTTTGAACTTAAGAGCTACTCACTTTTAAAGCTGTTCTGAGCAGCCATCATGTTACAGACAGAGAACAGCTGGGGAACAGGGACAGAGGATGAAAGCACTGGTCCTTCAACTCCTCTCCCAGGTGGATACAGCTTGAGCTATTCCAGTATGAATTAATAAATCACCATATATACATATGTATGTATGTGTAGATAATAAATATTGTATTTTGGTTTATATATATCTGATGTATTTATGTTACCATCATACAAGATGGCAGCTCAGGTCCACTTTATGTGGATGTTTATAGATGTATGTATATTCTGTTCATCATCACCTGTGATGAATTTTCCTCTGCCAAGTTTTTCTGTGCACTGTCAGTCTGTGCCTTGGTGTCTTTGTTTCTCTGATGAAGTCCTCTCTCTTAAACAGCAAGCTTAGACCTCAACTCTTCTACCTAAATTATTACAGAAGAGAATTGGTAATTAAGTTTTAACAAGATTTAAATTGTATTAAAAACAGACAGTTAAAAGGAGACACTGCCTTGGGCTTTGTTGTAAATTTGTATAATTATTTTTAGTCCTCTGGAGGATACATGATTATGTTTCTGTATTTATAAAAATACTGCCCTGGAGGCACCAAAATAAATTTTATAGTCCAGTGATTTGCATATTAACGCAAATCTTGTGGTATCAAATGTATTTTTTAGCAAATAAATGTTCATGACACTCAGAAAAATTTCCCAATAATTTTATAATATTCCAGACCTAGATTAATTAATTTATTTCTTAAAAAGTATAAAGTAAAGATCTAGTAAGGAACACCAGCACAGCATGGTGATAAACATGTAGGACAGGTATGAAGCAGATGAACTAAGTGAAACATGTATGGATTTTTAAAGAGGTTTTGATATAACAGTTTTGGTAATTAAGTGTTAAGTGAAGACTTAGGGTCTGACCTCAAGCTATTTGAAGACACCTGGGCTGAAGACATTTAACAACACAGTTCTCTACATTTGCTTTCCTACAAAACCATGATCACTGTGAAAGATCCTTCTCTTCATCAAGTACTCTTGGATACTTTCTAGAATAAGAATAAAAAAAAGGAATAAACGATAACTATTTGCTACAGCCCAAAATAATAATCAGAGGCTGAAATGCTAACATCCAAATTTCATATCACCAGGACAGCAAAGGCTCTGGTTTAATGGTGGAAGCTCATGAACATAGAGCTATTCTTCCATGCTGCTACTTATAGGAAATATTAGCTAGGTTAAGATGTGTTGTTCTCATTTATGAATCCACCCTGTAAAATTCTATTAGATTACTGTTGTTTTTATCCCTAATTTTTCTTGCATTTCAGAATTTTTAAGAGGCATTTTCAAAGCCAGAAATCTGATTTTTACAATGCTAAGAAAAACTGGCTTATCTAGATGATAGCAGAAAACCAATAATGAATTCATACAAATTTAGGATCCAGTTCTGTTAGGTATATGTAGAGAAAACTCTTAGGAGCAGTTAAAAGACAACGAACTCAATGGGAGACTTCTTTGTGCATGGATGAAAAAATTACAATAATAGTTATTAGTAATCCATTTTCGTATCAAGATAAATCCATTGGCCTTGCAGTTTATCTCCCTATGGAACTAAAATGCATTGTCAGCTGAAATAATGTGTTTTATTATCAGCTCAATAATTATCATTGTAATAATCTTAAACAATTATTTGGATTAGAAACTTGTCATATTGTTCAAGTTTACGAGGGGAGCTAAATACAAATTTTGTGATTTTTCCACACAAAGGATGGAGATGAGATGCTTGCTTTGTGCCAAATATTAAGAGATAAAGTACCATCTCAGTGTCTAATAGTAGCAGATAAGGTGAATTTTACAAAAATGGTTGAGTGTCAGTCAAATGCTGGCTCAGGGTAACACTTGTTAAGCCATAAAGGAGCTGATTGCATGTTCAGAACTACAATTTCCATGAAGTCTCAGTCAAGGAGATATTAATGATCATTATTTAACTGTGACAAAATGATGTCAAAGTGGGAACACATACCTAGCACTCTCCATTGGTCCCTTGCAAGCGTATCTCCTGATCTGTGATCTTCTGCCCTGTAAACACATTAGCCAGAATGTTCAAAGAAAAAGCAAAAATACTTTAAAAATAACATTAAAATAAAAGATGAGCAGTCAGAGGCTAAGTAAAATGTTTCTGTGATGCTTCAAGGTTGATTGCCAATCACGTATATAATCTTGGGGATGAAATGAGGGGGTCTGAAAAAGCAAGCACAGAAAATTCTTGTGTTTCTTTTTTTAAAATCAAGGTATCTTTGGTGGGTTATTGAGATCATTTGCACTTGGAATTTTGTACCCACAATCAACTGTGGGAAATAAATTATATATGTGAGTCTATGGAACTTGCCCTCGCAAAGTACTAAGCATTGGCTTTGAGTTGAAAGGCAGAAAGGGGTTGAAAACATCTAGCTCCGTGGAGTACCAGAGATGAACACAGTAAATGACAGTACTGTCAATGGATCAGATATAAGCACACAGTCCCTGTTCTGCAGGGTGAGCCATGGCACATGGCACAGTATTTATGCTAGCCTTGTGGTGGCTATGAACAGGATGAGCTGTGAAACCATCTCATCTAGTATGAAGTCTGCCAGTCAAAGCTTCTCTTCCAAGATCTTTGATAAAATTTGAGATAGCAGAATGAGTTGTATTGGTGTGGTCCTTTGTACACAGGAGGTTGGAATGTTTTTAACTTAGAATCACATGCCACAAAATCATATTTAATGTCTTATAGTCCTGTGATTTATAATATCTGACTATAAACAGAAAAGTATACTTACTGTTAATAAAACATACTTAGCCTTTGTTTGCAGTGGTAAACCTTCCATAAAGGAGTAAAGTTTGAGGGCAGGAACGGTTTATCTTTAGGGGTTTGCCAAAGACATAATGAGGTTTACACACACAAAGTTTTAAACAGTACTGCATTTAACAAAAAATAAATATTTGGAGGAACTACCAGTAGAGATGTAGCTCATGATTCTAAAAAATAATTTTCCAGTTTTTCTGCTAGCCTTGAGGTTAAAAGTAAATTCAAAACAAATATTTTTACACATCCACCATCCCACTTTATCTAGGAGATAGAGTTTTGCAGGCAAATATTCAGAATTGCTACCTAATTTTCTTTTTAGTTTATATTAATAATTGGGGATCAGTTACTGCTTGTCTTCACTCTGTGTGTGTGTGTCAAAGAGGAAAGATGAACAGAAAGGGAATGAAAAGATGGCCAGAGGAGCCTTCCTTGTCTTTAGTCAACCTGCAGGAAAAGTCAATCCCAACTGCAGTACTGTGGGCCAGCCCATTCTGCCCCCCTGGGACACAGTGCTCCCAGCAAGGGCAAAGGGGAAGCATACTGCCACAGATGGGCAGCTCACTAAAAGTGGGGTATCCAAGAGGCTCTAACAGGGCTCCAAACTGAGGAGGAATCTGAACGCTTTGAATTTGTTGGGACTCTGTAACTCTGCTTGTCCCTTGTTCTAGGCTTACATTGTGAACTGTTAAGTTGTAAGCAAAGGTAACACTGCTCCTAAGGATACCTTTGATCTACACAAAAGCAGCATCACAGAGGGGCACTAGGAATCAGATTACATACAGCAGTTTCTGTGTACCTGAGTAGCCACATTGATAATGTAATACTATAGAAACCTGATTTATTACCAACATCTTGTTCCAGGAGCTTGCAGCCCTGTTTCATACTTTCAATGTCTCATTATACAGAATCTGTACCTCTGGACGCTTTCTTTTCTGGGTGGTGTCATTCTGAAGCAATATATTATCAGTTTCCATCATCTGGTGATGCATTACCAGAATAGATCAGAAAAACAGCTGGCACAGTCTCCAATCCTTGGCGTCCAGCAACAGCTGACTGTGATGATATATTACATGAACTCTTCAGTCTATCATTGTAATACATCAAAACAAGGCATTGGTCTGAGGGTGTATCACTCAAAGAAAGGCAAAGCTGAGTGAACCTGTCCAGAAGAGGGGTTCTGATTTAATTATGCAACAGAAATTACAATACGCTGCGCAGATAAGATTTGTTAGCTTCAAAATGTTGGTGCATTGGTAAAATAGAATTTACACTCATACAGATGTTCTTATAAGAGAAGGTCATGTTGTTACTCAGTTTGGAGACAAACACCTCAACAACCAGAGTTCATTCAAAATGTTGCCGTGTGCTGTGTATCAGAGAGACTGCGTATTTGACAATTGAGACAAGCAGGATTTGTGTACAACTGATAAACATAAGCATCAATTCCTATTTGTTTCACTTCTTTATGGAAAATGCAGACAAGAACCTGCTATTTGAGTAACTGAAGGAGCATACCACTAGTGGGTTTTCACTGCTTCCTCTTTTGGTGGCACTCTTAGGAGGCTTTGGGTGATGCTGTGAGTCTGAGGAAAAGCAGCAGCAGAGAAAAGGGCCTGAGGCATTGGCAAGGAAAGTGCTGGAGCTGAAAAAAAAGAAAAAAAAGAAACTGAGCTAATAATCAACAAATAATAACAAAATAATAAAATTATAATAATATGATTTAATTAAATACTTGTCACAAGAGCTTAATTTACTGTAATTATTTACATCAGACTTCACGTTGCTGGATGAACAAGAACCAAACCACTAGGCTGGTCAGGCAGGATGTGCCCCTAGTAAAGCCATGCTGGCTGTCCTGAATCACCTCCTTGTCCTCCATGTGCCTTAGCATGTCTTCCAGGAGGATCTGTTCCATGATCTTTCCAGGCACAGAGGTGAGGCTGACAGGTTGGTAGTTCCCAGGGTCCTCCTTTCTACCCTTTTAAAAAATGGGTGCAATGTTTCCTTTCTTCCAGTCATTAGGGACTTCACCTGACCAGGGTGGCTCCTTCAGAGTGTGCTGCTGACTTTGCATCCCAACTGTTTTCTTTATATCCCCGCAGTATTAGCCCCTCCATGATCCCTTCCTTCTCCTGCCTGTCATGCTGCTATTAGCTCAGCTTTATGTGCTTCCAGCAATGCCTTTAGAATTGAATACTTTCCTGATGAAAATTCCTGTAACCTTACTTCAGCCCCTTTCCTGTTGCTCTATCTACACAAAATATACTCGGGTTGGCAGACAAATATAAGCTAAAAGGAGGGCATAGCACAACACTACTTTAATCTCTATCTTTTCTCTGCTATTCTTCATTGCTCTCCAAGAAGTAAACTTTTTGAGTGAGAGCTGTAGCATCTGAATTTACATTACTAGGAGAAAAAAGGTACAGATTAATTTCATGGTGAATTGGAAAACTGGGGGACATACGTTTTTCTGCTCAATGTTCCCGTTCAGTAGAAGCAACCAATATGTAATGTTCTTCAGCAAGTATTTGAGAACAGAAGCTGATCTGAGATGGGGTCAATGGACAGCAGTTGATTTAGATAACATAGTATATTATAAGCATTGTGAATTAAAGACATATCTGAAGATGAACATTTCACCAATGTGTTATGTTCATCAGGACAATTTTAGCTCTATGTTGTTATTTACAAGATCTAAACAGTCATTTACTTCCAAAAGAGATGGCTCACACTACACGCCTAACCAGAGCCTCTGAATAAAACATGCAGCAAGATTAGATTAAAAGTGTGATCAGTAGTTAACGAGAATGGACTAACACAGGGCTGTTCAGTGTGTTACAGATTTAGTTGTGAATGTGGATGACATGTCCCTGGCTGCAATACCTTGCTGTATTGGTGTTGTGGGAGGGTATGAGTGAGGATTAAGGACAATAGAGACATGGGATGACAGATGTAAACACCAGTTACAAAACAGCAGGAAGGAGAGGAATTGATTAATGGATGGTATCCTATCAGGATGCTTCAGTGAGGGGACAGGTGAGACAGCTGCTGAGATGGAGTACCTCAGTGAGACAATCTTCTTTCACTGGCTTATTGGGTTTTTTTAAAATATCAAAGTCCTGAAGAATTCACCTTTTCAGTACAACGTGAAAGAGCAGCTCCATAGTGGCAAAGACATCTGAGGTGTGTGCCCTCTTTGTCACATGATGCAGGAACTGCTGTGACTTGTCCAGGTGTTCTTACTGATGCAGTGACTCCATCTGTCCCAGTAGGTAAGAACTTCGATTTTGTCACAGGAACATAGCAATGCAAGTAAACTGTAAGAGCCAGAAATGCTGTGTGGTTAGCCATTTCCCAGTGTCACCTTCCTGGAACTGAAAACAGAAAATAAGAAGAGGGCACTGTTTAAACACATAATTCAAAGAAAATCAGCAGATTTAGAACTTATACTCTGGTTGCACTAGATGTACGTATCTTTTTTCAGTAGGAAAATAGCTGAGCTGTATAACTACTCGTGATTTTTTGGCTGAAAGGTCTGGATTTGTCTTTGATGAACTAATCTAGTTGAAGATGTCCCTGTTCATTGCAGGGGGGCTGGACAAGATGACCTTTAAAGGTCCCTTCCAACCCAAATCATTCTACGATCTATGACTCAGGCCCACTGATATCAGGCCATGTAGTGCTGGGTGGAAAACTCACACAGAGCTACAGAGCAAAGCTGGATGTAATCAACCTTTGACCACTAACCCTCACCCAGTCCTTGTGCTTCACTATTCAAATTCTAAAGGGAATGGGAAAATTCTAATGGGTCTGGAAAAAAAAAAACCAAACAGCTGCTGCAAAGTGTATTGCACTTCACAGATGAGAAAGACAAAAGTATCTATGTTAAGGCACTTCAGCCTTCCTTAGACAAGACAGGAAAGGGGAGAAGAACTTTTGGAAGTAGAAATTAATTGCTTTACTTCCCTCCATCGGACACTACGAAAGTATTACCTGAGACAGGTGTTACTGGGATATAAGGAACAAATGATGTTTTGATAAATCCTTATGTTTACACTCAGCAGCATTTTTAACCTGAAAAAACTGTACCAGCCGGTCTGTCAACTCCATGGAGGACTTAACATATACCAGTGAATTATACAAGAAGCTCCTGTATATTGTGACAATAGCCAAAGCTAGGTGGCCAGTGAATGACATTGAGAGATGTGACAAAATATTATTTTTTTACTTTTCTCTGTTTTCTCTAATTGTTTTATGTGACTTCAAGGTACATGTGGTTAGTTGCTTACACTGGTACCTAACTGCAAGTTTTCCAGAACATAACTGTTCTGCTCCCAAGCACAATGCTACCACCAATATAGTGATAAAACCAGTGCTTATAGTGTGTACCTGTTCACACACACAGAATATAAATAAATCCATTTTAATGAGCTGAATGAACCCATTTACTAGCCTAAGGCACACCCATATGGTAGGTAATTTTTAAGTGGCACACATAGATGATACCCCAAAATCCCAGAAATGCTCATACAACTGGATTTTTGTCCTGAGTGTTACTAGCCAGCGTCAAGACAAAAATTAACAAATCAAGGTTGACTGCCTTGTTTATCTTCTTTCTTTCAGGAACTCAGAGCAATAAACTCTACAGAGAAGGTACTGTTTATTTTAACCTCATCTAGGAATCTGATTGAAGTTGGTGTGGCACTTCCTTCTGACACTCTGCAAAATGCATGCTCCATTGTCATTTAGTACAGCCGAGTTGCTACATTGTTCTGTTTCTATGAAAATAGTTTCTTGTGTTGACTACACTTATTCTTTTCCTCTTAATGTCTATATTATAAATAATGTTCAGCTCAGAGACATTATTAGTAACTTATCGTGACCTTTTTCAACGTGCCTTGAAGACCAACGCTCCCCAGCCACAAGTGTCAGCATATTAAGGGCTGTTCAGACATTTGAACATGGCATACTCTGTTTCTAAGGCTTCCGTTGTATTACTAGTATGATAATTATTACAGCAAATGATAAAATACTGCAAAATTGTTTTCTCCCCCCTTAATAACATAAATAAAAGGAGCAATTAATTTCCTACAATAAAAACAGGCAATACAATAACGTACAAATGTGGAGTTTCTTCATTATTGCATCAAATTGCAAAACGGAAACATATAATTTCAAAAGGCTCATAAGCAAAAATGGAAACACAGCTGATGTTGCGTCAGCATGTAGCACAGAACTGTGGAGCTTGCACAGCTCACAGCTAGCCTCCTCAAATGAACTAGTTAACATTTCCACATGAAAATACATAACACAAAGAAGCTTCTCCTTTTTCTAAGGCCATACTTCCACAACTTAGGGCAATTTTACAGGGTGTCTGTTACAGAAGTTTTCCTTACAGTCATAGAATGGTTTGGGTTGGAAGAGATCTTAAAGATATCTAGTTCCAAATCCCCTGCTATGGACAGGGACACCTCCCACTGGACCATGTCACTCAAAGCCCCATCCAAACTGGCCTTAAACACTTCCAGGGAGGGAAGTATACTTCTGTATATCCATCCAATACTATAAGCTCACAGTATCACCAGTTATTTAAAAACCTTTGCATGATGCATAGCTACATCTATGGCTTTATTGATGCACCTTATGTCAGACAGCAATAGTGCTTTCAAATGGAAACAAGGTACTTCAAAACTGATGCACCCCCCTCTACACCCCGTATCTTTACTAGATGTATTTTTAAACCCTCTTTCTTCACTAGTATTTTGGTTTGTTTGGTTTTAGGTTGCTGAGAAAAGGTAACACATTTTCTTTGACATCTTGTGCCATTTTACAAATATGCAGGGCACATTCCCTGCTTTGCATGGAAAATGTATTTGCACAGTTGTCAGAATGATGGACAGGGTGAGAATGATAGGAAGGAGCACTGATCTTTGCTTGTTATTACATACAATAGCCCAGTAGGAATCATGATGTGTTGGTGAGACAAACTGTGTCCCATTCTGGAACATATTAAGTTTGTCTCCAGGACACACATGACTTCACTAGGGTGTCTAACCTCATTCATAATAGATGCTAATCTTTTCAGGGCTGACTGATGACAGCACTTCCTGCCCTTCACGGAATTAGAGCTGGGTTTTATCAAAGGACTCAAACTGCCTGCTAATTAGACTAATTCCCTTCATCATGAATTATTTATTTCCATTGGTAACCGATCACTGTGACATTAATGGGTTCTGCTCAACTTAGTTTCATACTAATATACACTATAAGTTAAATGTTTAAAAACTCATGATACTTCACTCCAGGTCAAGTGTATCTTCACATAACTCTTGATGTTTCAATAAAGTTTTGATAAAGACTGTCAGGGTAAATTGCTCATTGCCAAGAAAAAGAAGAATAATTTGAAAATTCTGAAATCAAGTTGTTTTTTCCCCCCCAAAAATGCGAGGCAATACATACAAATTCACCCAAGATTTATAATAAGAGCCCTCTGTTGCTTTAATAGGGTTTCAGGGCAATTCCCAGAACTGAATGCATACCCTCAGCCAGAACATGTAGTGCCTGCATATTCAAAATTCTCAACGAGTGCAAGAAGTTTTGGGGTTATAATATTCAAAATAAGTTCTGTACTTAGGTAGCAAGTATCAAATATAGAAACACAAAATAAAAAATACCTGGACAGGCAGCAGCACTGCAGCCCAGTACCACAGGGTGGAGACTGCCGAAGGTAGAGTGTGGGTCCTCAGTGAGATGGAACTGGGAAAAACACATAGCATCATTCTGGGATGTCTTAGCAGCTGGATCTGAGCAGGACACCAGAAGTTATCCATGCAATATGTACAATGTCCCAGCAACAGAACTGATGGCTGGTTTTTGGCATCACTGTTCAAAACCCATATTGACAACTGAGAGAAAATCTATGGAAGAGCAACAAAAACCCAGTGCAATTTAGAAAACATGACTAAAGGGCAAAGACTGAGAATAATATTTAGAAAAGAGGCAAGAGTATGATGACATATTCACTTATGCAGAAAGATGTTATGGTTAGGCTGGTGATCAGTTTCCTTCATGTCCACCACAAGCAAGACAAGAAATAATCATTTCAGTCTGAAGCCAGTAAGATTCAGCTGAGAAATCAGGAAAAGGTTTCCTAGCTGTAAGGACAGAGAAGCACATGTCCAGCCTAATAAGAAGGTGGTAGAATTCTCACCACTAAAGGGATTTTGGCCCAGACTAGATAGGCAGCTGACTCTTAGGGAAGGTTTAGGAGTATGTGAACACAGCTCAGTCACAGAATTATTTTCTAAGGCAGAAAGAAATGTCAGCTCAGGTACCATAACATAAATTTCTCTTATAAAATTCTTCTTCAGAATTTTTCCATTTCCAAAGAAAAAACTTCTACTGAAAAGCTGCAATAATTTGAAATTTCTCAATGATAGGAACATCTATTTTAGGAGCATTCTATACAGATTAATGTTTCAATTTTCTATAATTTAACTGCTGGTTTTTTCCACTGTAATGAGATAGTGAAACAGACTTTCATACAATTAATTAATAGAATTTTTGTGACTCATGCTCAGGGTAGTAAAGTTCAGTCTGTACATTTTACAATGGCATTGTTTGCTATTGTAGTGGGTTGAGCTTAGCTGGACACCAGGTGGCCACCAAGTGCCCACGAAGCCGCTTTAACACTCCCCTTCTTCTCAGCAGGAGAGGGGAAGAAAATAAGATGGAAAAGAACACGTGGGTCAAGCAATTTAATAAAGGCATTTTAGTAAAGCAAAAGCAAAACTGTGAGGGGAAGCAAATTAAAAGAAATAATTTATCGTCTATTTTGCATCAGCAGGCGATGTCCAGCCACTTCCTGGGAAGCAGGGCTTCAGTATACTTTGTGGTTGCTTTGGAAGACAAACATTGTAATATCAAATGTCTCCCCTGTCTCCCCTGCCCTCTCTTTCTTGTAGCTTTTATTGCAGAATAAATGTCACGTGGTGTGGAATATCCCTTTGGTCAGTTTGGGTCAGCTGTCCTGGCTATATCCCCGGTCTACTCTGTGAGGGGTGGGGGGGGAATATTGGAGAGACAGCCTTGTGTGAGCACTGCTCAGGAGTGGCCAAAAAGGTGTGTTATCAACACCTTTCTAGCTACCAAAGTACAGAACTATGAGGGCTGCTATGGGGAAAAGTAACTCCATCTCAGCCAGACCTAATTCACCTATTTACTTGAACTCCTGGGAGATCAAGAGATAACCTAACACTTGGTCACTGATGTCACCTCTGAACCTTTCAGAAAAATTTAAAAACTTTTTTCATGTTACAGAGTTGGGCTCAAAGTTCCAATACATTTTATACGTACTCATGGCTAAGGGTGCATATTCTCACTCATTTCACAACATGGGTTTTATTCTGGTTTGATTATTGCCAGTAAAATATGGGAAAAACTTATGCAACACATTGGAAGGATCATAAGATGCTTGTTTGGGGTACTATTTGCAACGATAAGGTGAGCTTAAAATCATAAACAGCAAAAGACAGCTGGACAGACTGGTTTTTATCCCTTAGCCTAATAAAGACTTGGACTACAGTATATTTGACAAATAGTCTTTCACCTTATAACCATGGAAGAACACTTATCTTCCTAATCCACAGTGATAACACACAAGTTAGATAAAAATGAACTGAGATCATATTCAATAAGCCCATGTACATTTCTATCACAGTGTGAGATATTTTGGCTGTGAAAATAAAGGTTTTATTTTTCCACTGTTGAAATAATACAGAATCAATGAGAGGCAACTGTGAGCCTCAATGGCATCAAGGGGTTTCTGCTGACATTCACAAACCAAATGAGCAGAGCTCTGCTACATTGAGATGTCACCAGAAACCCCAAGATGGCATTGCAGCCTTGTTTTTCTAAGTTGTGGGTTTTTTTTTTTTGCAATAAACACATCCAACTGCTTTTTAATTTTAATTAAAAAGTAACCTTTTACATTTATTTCCCTTTTCCCTCCTCATCTTTTTTTTCCAGCTTATCTCCCCTGCTGTCTGCCTTCCTCCTTTCCTCCACCCCATTTCCCTCCCTCCTGCCCCAACCATCCTCTTCTTGCCTTTCTTGCATTTCTCATTTACCTTCTTCCTTTCCTGGTTCTCTGACTCCCCAAATCAAAACATTTCTGGAATGGGTGACTTTGCTCAGTGCGTTAGCAGTGTCCCTGATGTCATTTCACCAGCACAAACTTCAGCCCTGTGGATAGACTATCCTATTAAGCCAAAAGAAATGTCACTCATGTACCACTTGTTATTTGTATAGAGTAAGAGACTTCAAGTAGCTCCTGATGCAGCAATATAAAATCGCTTTCATTTCAGTGCTAATAATACCTGACACTTCAACAGAGACTTCCATTCGATGTTCTCAAACCATTTCACAGGCATTAATGAATTATGTCTCACAAGTGTGCTCTGACAAACAGGCTATTCCCATTTCACAGATGGAGATAACTGAGGAGGAAAGAGTGGGGTAATTTGTTATTACAATGTCTCTCAGGGCCCAATTCTTCACTGTTGTATTTAAAGAGTTTCTATCACTGGCTCCAAGCCAACAGTGAGTAAATAACATTAAAGAGCACTCAGATGTTCTAAGCCTCCATCCTTTAATAAGAGATCCCTTCTTTTTATATAGCAGAGTATGTTCTCCTTGCAAACTGGTGTATAGACACCTTTGGAGACATTTTATTTCATAATTCTAATTCAGAAGTTACTAAGAAAAAGGAGATTTTGTGCTAAATTGCTCTACCATCATAAATTAAACCCAGCTAACCTACCTCTTAATTCTCTGTAAGCCTTTGACAATGGGGGACTCGTGAAGAGGAGCATTTTTTTAAAATGTGACATGAACAGTGTATTCTATTGTAAAAAAATATAAAGTGTGACCAGAAACACAACTTTCAGCATCATGAAAACCAGCTAAGATCAAAATAGAAGAGGCCAGTAGGATGACAGGCTTTACAAATACATGTCAAAGAATCTGGATAGACTAATAACTACAACTTGCTTGAATTAACAATTAAAAATATGAGTAGTGTGTTACTCAAACTGTTCCTGATCTGTGCTTATCTGAATTGACCAACATCAAGAGATGTGAGAAAAAGAAGTCAGTTACAGTCTCTATAAAGGTCTGGTTTTTATAGTTATTTTTAGAAGTTTCTGCTTGTTTGACAAATTGATAGAAGAAAAACTACATGAAAATAAATATTTAGACATATTTTTGTATAGACTAAATAGATACTAAAGGGGCACCCTTGGTGGGAAAGGCCAAGAAAAAGCAGGGTAATAGGTGGGGCCATCAAGGACAATGTTTTTAAAACAAGTAAGTTTTCATTGTGTTCATGTGCACAACTTAAGGCAAGATAAACATGTAGGATTCCTTATGGAACACGAAGAGGGTCAGTCAGAAAAAATATTGTTTGTTTGCTACTACAGAAAACCTTTTTAATTAAAATTGGTCTTGAGCAAAGATGAAAGAGCAAACAGTTGCTCCAGTTTCTGAAACTACGCCCAGTGAGGAAAAAAAAAAAAATTAGAATCTTGCACAGATTTTATTGGGGTTTTTTGTTTGTTTTGGTTTTGGGTTTAGTTTTTTGTTGTTTGGTTTTTTTTAACTCCTGGTCACTGAAGATTCAAGGAAGTGTAAAAATATAAGTTAATAAGTTTGTGCATGGGACTGAGTGAATAATTGTATGGGATGCTAGAGCAGTGGAGCAGAACCAGACAGACAGGTTATTCTGAGAGAGAGCAGGAGGAAGTTAGTATTGTGGGTTTGGGAAATGAGATACGGAGGACAAAGAGGGACAAGAAAGCAAAACAATCAGCAAGGTTGAGCAGCCGCTCATCCTGAGTTGCTACAGGGGAGCAAAGGAGGATCACTAGAATGAGAACAAGGGGAGCTGCACTGGACTGGGCACTTCTGGCAGTTGAAGAACAATTTGTTCCTTGATTTTTAACAGTGTCATTATGCTTGTGGCACATAAACCCACCTCATTTAGGAAGAGAATCTATCTTCCCTTCTTCATGGGCAACACCTTGCAAGCAATGCTGACTGAATCACTTCTGTATTATGAAAAAATATTTTAAGACAAGATGTAGAATGTTCCCTGCAAATATGAGCTGCTATGACACTATACATATATGTCATCCATCAAAATAAACCCATAGTTTCTAGCACCAGCCCACAAGAAAACCTTCATATGAAGCACATCCAGCCCAAACACACCTAGCCATAAATATTATAAATGCATAAATAAATATACATATAGAAATAGAAACATAGGGGACCTTATGCTACTTACAATACTTTTCTGTTTCCCATCTCTCTAGAGGAACATCCCTATCCTAATTCCAAGCTAGAAGTCGGAAAACAAACATGCTTCCATGTATGTAATATGCATGTGAAAGCCTAAGGGTATCCAAGTCCCCACTCCTGGTTTCTCCCAAGTCCAGCATCTAGCTCATCCACCCACTCAGGAAAAACTGCTCTCCTCTTTGGAGCTGATGAGCTGGGATTTTTTTATACATCTGCCTCACTACAACATCCAGCTGCTTTTGAAATATAAGAACAGGTCTGTGATTTGTTACAAGCCACCTACATGCATAAAAGGCACCCCCACAAATTTTGTCAGTGATGGATCCTTTGCAGAACATTGCTTTGAAATGAACCATGCTAAAATGAACAGTTAGACAGTTGACACAAAACCAGCATCATTTTGGTTCCACATGGGCACATCACCTATGAGAATGGAGCCCATGTTTCATTGGACTTTTGGACATCATCAAAGCAAGCACAAGTACAACAGCAAGAGAGAGCTGGTATCAAAAAATACATATTCTGTTGAACAGAACGCTGCCAGCCACAGCCATGATTTGTAGACAGCAACATGCACTTTCAGAATTGTCTTCACATGCAGTCATATGAGAAACAGAAAACATCACAGGGAACTGGGGAACGATTATAGTGGCCATTTCTTAGCATAGCATTTGAGTTCATCAGGAGCCCAGTGCCCATAACACTTATTTAGACTAGTAATTTACAAGGGCAATAACTTTGAAAACTTAGATCCATGCTCAGCGAAGGTTATGCCCCTGATAGTCCCAAGGGTAAAGTGAAGGTTGGGCACATCATGAGCACTTCAAACAAATGGTCATGGCTAAATCCAGCAAATAGAAATTAAAATCCTTTTTCCATTTCCTGTAACTTTCCGAATCCACGAAGCTAAAACCAAGAGATATCTGCTTTGTTTCATAACATCCAATTATGCAACTACTACTATTTCTGGAGATACTGGCCTGTGAAAATTACTCTTTCAGTATGAAGGAACCAAACAAGAAATATCCAAACAGTAAAACTTTGATATTTATGCATGAGAAGATTTTTGAACCACTCAGTGAGTCATTTTATGGAGCAATTAACTTTCCTTTTTATGTAGATATTTTTTCTTCGTCTGCCACCTTTTTAATAGTCCTTTGCATAAATGAGTAAAATAATTTCATATTCCCTCAGAAACAACAGCTGCATTGTGAACTCCTGAATTGGCATGTCTTTGGAATATATTATAATAATTCAGAAACTGCTGCCATTTCTGTCAAGCTTTCATTCATATGAAGGTTGCTTCAAACGTCCCATCCTCCCTCCCACTTTCATTGCTACTGCTGTTCTCAGATTGTCCAGCCTCTTTTCCCGTTCTCCCAACTCCCTCTCCCGCCCCCAGTCCCAGCCCTCTCTCTCTCAAGCTCTTGACACAAATCTCCTTCCCTTGCCCCTCCCCTAGGTCTAGCTCTCGGTAGCTTCTCAGTCGAATTAGACACAAATGACTTGTCTTGACTTTCAAAGCCCTTTGTGGCCTATCTGCTCACCACTGACCCTCTCATGTTCAGAATCAAAAGGTCAGCTCTTGCTTCCAATTAGTCTATGAGCCAAGGCACCTTCCTCTGACTGCAATGCTTTCAAACAAGCCCAGTCATGCTCTCTCCTCTGTTGCTCCTCACACTTGGGGAAGGAATTGTCTATCGGTATCTGCACAGCCTTCATGTTCTGCCTTTTATATACCTCCTCAGATCTTCACTTTGCCTTCCTGAAACCACAGCAAGAGCCAGGCTGTCCGTGTGTCACAGCAATGCTAACCAACACAACAGGAGGGCTTCTTAGGGGTCCTCTCTTGTTTGTATATCACTGGTGTCAGTCTTCCCCAGGGAAATGCAGTTTTTGCTTGCCTTGTCTTGCAGCACCTTGCTGGGGGATTTGTGACTGATAATTTGAACTTGTGGGTCCTGCAAAGATGCACAAAATAATGAAGAGAAACACTAATAAGGAAAGCACAGATCCTTCATTTCTAGGGCCCAGACTTGGCCACTGCAAAGCTCACATCAACTGAAAATTGCTACTGAATGGTAAGTCCTGATCTGTCACCTACAACCTCAGAGCAGACCTTTCTCATTTCAGACAGAGCTGCAAAGTCTGGCAATGCCATACACGTATGGTTCTAACGCAGCTAAAAGTTTAGATGCTTAGAAACACATAGAATTCCACAGATTTGGCAAAAAGTTTGTCTTCTTCATCCATTTCAGAGCCCTGCCCCAACTACTAAAAATTATCATATTCTCAAAGAAACAGTCAACAGTGTACTGTAACTTCAGCAGAATCACCCACCTTGTCTCAGCATTTCTGTTGAAAGTAGTTGCACTGCTTTGGTTGCAGTTTTCCCAAACTTCAAACTGAAGTATACACAATGGAAAAATTCATTCTGATACAGGTTATCAGTAATTAAATTCTATTAAGAATCTGAAATTCATTCATATGAACAACTGAGAACATGGACATCGAATGGGAAGTTTAAGGCAAACTGATAGTTGATGCTCCTAGTTCCATTATTATAAACATAGTGGTTTATTATTAAGATAATTGTGGGTTGTTCAAGTGGAGGATGGAGGTGTGTGTGTGGGAAGTAGCAAAATGGAAGTAGCCAAGTGAGTAGAGTGTAGGTGAATAGCTGAATGGCTTAACTGTTCATTTCCTTGTTTTTGATGAGTTACATTAGTATGCAGAGGAGTGGGAACTAACTCTAAGAACTTTTCTGAGCAGGGAAAAATCACACCTAATGTGTATGTAACCACGTGAAATACAGAAACACTATGCATTGCATTATGAAATGGGCTTGAAAGTTGAAGCTTGTTGACAGAATGGCCTTGCTTGGGTTTCACAACCTGGGAATATAGCTTTCATGAAGCAAATTATTCTTCAAGAAATGAGCAACAATGCCATGTGCTTCATACCTCTCACATATTTAGCTCTGTCATTTAAATATATTTGCTTTATTTTTACAATGTTAGTGCTACTGATAAATGCAGATTGCGAGGAATAAGTAAATTCTTTTATAGTGATAAAGTGATTGTTTATTAAAAAAATGAGAAAGCTGACACTTACTCCACATTCTAGGTTGTTTTATTAAAAAAAATTACCATTATTATGGTAGCTTAGTTATGGTGATGGTTCAAGGTTTTTTGTGGTCTAGTATTTTTAATAGTGCAGTGTAATCTACTCCAGTCATCCTTGACTGAGAATAAAAGATGGGTTTTCAAGGATCACAGCTTTGGAGCTGTGTGGAAATGCCCATTTCCCACCTTGAGAGTAATCACATACAGACACACAGAAAATGACAATGATATTTTGAGTGGTATTTATAAACTGAATCTAGGACAAAGTGCACGTTTCTGCCAAAAACATTTTTTTCATGGATAAATTCACTGCATACCCAGAAATCCCATAGTGCTAGTAAAATTGCCATATTTAATGGGCATTCCATCCCTCTGGCAACCACAACTGCAGCCTTTAGCACTGCCGTGACACCACCACTTAGAAACACCTTGTAATTTTCCAGTGAATATAAAATTTATACTTATAAATATACCTATCATATATAGCACCTGTTTAATGAGTAACATATCTATACATCTATATATTTTTTTAAACAGATACAAAATGTGAAGACTTTTGGGCTCTCAGTTTACATCCTCTCTTTCGTGGTGAAATTCTTTTCATTCCTGCCTGACATTTTGGACTTCAAACTGGCAATACAGCCTTGACCTCTCAGTTCAAACAACCACTCCTGATGGACTGGAAGCAAGTGTCTACATCTATGACATCTCAGCCAACTATGGTCGCCAGGTCAGTTAAATATGGTGTTCATTTCAGTGCAGAGGGCCAAGATCTGATGAGACCAGGAAGCAGAAGATTCTGCAGTAGGCAGCCAGAGGCCCAACATCTCTCTTTCTCTACAGGTGTGATGCTCTCCAGAGTACTTCTCTGGTCTCCCTGAGCTCATGAGGACTCAGTGCCATCTGAGGAGGTTGGCTTGTTCTGGCATTGAGATATAACTTGGGTCTTATAGATGAGGAGATGGGAAACTGCTAATATCTATGCCTGCTCTATGTTCTACCGAAAACCTGAATTGGCTTTAAAGTAATGAAGTAAGATAAGCAAGATATAATTTTTTTACACTTACTCAGAACATGTTTTCAAGCTTTTCTCTCCATCCATGCAAGCAATACAATTATTAGAAAGACAGCAAAAGAGAGAGATTTTTTTTTTTTTTTGCATTGCTGACCTGCATTGTATTTCACAACATTCAAAATACTCAGCTTTGATATTTAGCGATATTCTAACAATTCAGCTTTCGGTTGAAGCTCTTATTAACAGATAATCTGAAATAACACAATATTTTGTGTTGGTTCAGAACAGATACTTTCAAATAATACAATATTGGAGGAAGGGGAAAAAATTATACTAACACATGAAAGAAGTAACATAAGCTAAATCAGATAACTCTACCTTCTCAATGACACTGCAGCTGAGAGTATCCAAGGCTCCCAGGTACCACCCATGAGTCAGACAGTGGCTGTGCAGTTCATCAGGACTGGAAACTTGTTTTTCTTTTAAAACTCACACAATCAGGAGAGACTTTTGGCCATGCAGTGAGTTTTTTTCACCGCAATATCAGACAGGCATTTCAGGAGTTTACCTTGATTTTGCAGAATTTTATCTGAAGAAAACACCACTTTCTTAGACAAAACAATTTAGAAACGAAATTGTTCAGGTTTCTACTCAAAAAAGGAAATTAACTTTAATTGTATTTAACAGTTTAAAAACCTAAAATAGCAGTATTTCATTTTGCTCAACATTTTCTTCATCCTGAAAGTTTACTAAAACACATGGGAAAGCATACATGTAAGTATCTATCTCTCTATAAAAACAGGTACTGTCTTGTGAAAAAGTCCTTTAAAATAAGTCCTTTCTAAATGTTACCAAAGAACAGAGGAACCCTCGCTTTTCAAAAGCAAGCCTTGAAAGAAAAATGTCAGGAGAATATGTGCTAAAAATTAGCACGCGTGCTCCTCCAGAAAGTTGCTTTCCACTTTTATTTGCTGCTTTCTAATGTGAATGTTCAGAAGTTATGCTGACAAAGTCCTTTTAAAATCAAAGTCACTTCAGCAGGTCTTACAGGATCTGGTACTATTCTGTATTGTCAGCTCAATTATTTGAAGTCAAAAATTCAGTCATATTTATGACTTACTGTTGGTCTATTTTGTGTTCATTGTAAGATTTTGGTGCAATTTTCTCCACCTGAGACTAAGATCTGGTCATAAATACTTCATGACTCTACAATACAGACCAATCCATGATGCACCCAAGTATATGCACAGCTGGATAGAAGTAAACACAATGCACACTGTGCATAGAAAGGGACAGCTCTAAAAATTAATGCGAGCTAACTAGATCCAAAGTAAAAAGACCATAATTTAAAAGGTAACTCACAAATATATTTTAGAGAGCAATCTCAGAGGTGTTGTGGAGGGTTGGTGCTCATTTAAAATAACTTACTGTTTTTCAGGTTTGTCAGTTACCAACCAGTACCTAGGCAATTCCAGCAGCCTCTTTGCTGGAAGCTGGATGCTGTTGCATTCAGATTTAGCATCATCTGGGCAGTGCCCACTCCCTCACAAAGTAAGACTTGGTCGTTATTTCTCCTTCCTTCGGTTCAAAATAGTGCTGTCTGTTAGCCCTAAACTTAAGCACAAGTAGGTACATTCTACCCTCCATTTTAGTATGAATGGCATGACTCTGCCTATGTGGCAGGAAACACATCTGCTTTTCTATTTCATACTTCTTCAGAGTAGAAGGGGGAATCATGAGGCTTTCTGTGGGATTATGAAAAATTCCTCTGAAGATTCTTCTCATCTCTGACCCCGTATAAGTCACTCTGGAGCACCAGAAAGCAGCTTCAAGACCAAACTTACATTCTCTGGGCAGTAAATACCCTATTTTCTCACTTAGACATCTCCTGTGAATACTTAAACTCTCAGTCACGTGAAACTAACCTGTTGGAAAGGACTGGATCACACATAAAACTAGGTCAAGTACAGATTACAGACATGTAGAAGTGGATCAAATGACACCCAGCTGGTGAAGCTTTGTGGAACCCTACAAGAGGTCAGAACTCAAAATGCCTCACTTCTGTTACGTTTTGCTTTCTGTTTCAGAAAACCTAAATAAATAACAAGAGAGCCTACCAGGACTTTATTTAAACAGGCATGGTTCCTGCATACCATCTGAAGAATTCCTGTATGAAGGTCAGTGCTTGGAGAATCTGATAGTGAAAAGGACTACAAAGATTACAGAGCTATCCAAAGCTATCCATCACCTGAATAAAGGGAAAGCAGCAGGTATTGATCAGTTCTCTGGAGAAATGTTGAAAGGGGATAGGTCGAAACATGGAGGTTACACCATCTTGGAAAAGAATGAAACCAAGATCAAATGACAGAGGCAGCACAACAAATTCTCAATGTACTAACCACAGCATATATATTGTAGCACAGCTGAAGGGAAATTTCAAAAAATGCACAAATATGCAAACACACCATGGAAATATTTTGCATGTCAAAAAGGTGAGGCATGGGAATGCCAAAATAAGAACTAGGACAAGGCAGAAGGAAAATAGGGGAAAATTTACACAGCCATTAGTGTAAAAGCCAGTTGTGTCTGGGACCTGATTATTGCAGATCTGGAATTGCTATCCGTTATTGAACAAAATATGTCTGGGAACAAAACTAGAATATACAAAATGCTATCTAAAGCAGTTGAGAATTGTGGCAATAATTGCTGAAAGACAAAGAAATAAACTCCTTAAGGTGCACACACTTCTCATTTTACTTTACAAAACCCTTTCCTCCATTTGTGAACTGTTGCTGAGTAATCTTTTCCTTTGTATCTGATCTAAAACTGCTGAAGCTATGAACTTTTGGTTCTAGCTGCCTCTGTTCAGCCCAATACAACACAGAGAAGTGTAACAGACATTGGCTGTAAGGCAAGTGAGTCCTACTGCTGTAAATGCTGTACTATCTGGTGCAAATGGGAACCTAACACTATGACATGCCACAAATAAAAGAAAAAATCTGAAAGAAGTCCAACCACAGAGCAGAGATAATCAAACAAAGGCTTGAAAAATGGCTTAAACCAGGCTGGAAATCTTGAGGAAGTATTTTGGAAAAATTATGAAGCACAGGGTTATACTTAAAACCACATGAAACAAGCTATGCTTATGTTCTTTTTCAATTAAACAGTATTTTAAAGACCACATGTTACTCAAAAGCCTGAAAAATTAAGTATGAAATTATTTCTAGAAAAATACAGGAAATTCTAGGTCTGCAACATTAACTCATCTGAATTTTATTTCCTCCTGTCTTTAAAGGAAAATGAACCATGAAGAATCCCATTTATTCCCATGACTAATGACATTACAAACATCAAGTTTGGTCCAGTCATCTGTATCTTCACTTAAGCCAACAACATAGGTGAATAAGCATTTGGCAGAGATTCTAGGTTACTCTATATGTTAAATTACTGTTTTACGACTGAATGTCTACTGGGAGAATCGTAACAAATAGGTGAAGCATTTTCCACTAAGCACTTTGTCAGCATCATTTCATAGTGACTCTCATCATTATTCCAATTGGAAAAAGTAATCCGGTTGGTGGAAGTTGAGCCACCTAAAAACAAACTAACATTTCTTTTCCTTGGTTTAATTCTCCAGTCCAAGAAGGACAACCTGTTGTGCATCTTTGCTGCATGCTAAAAGCCCAGGAAAGGGCATTCTCACACATGGCCATAAAGGATGCACAAATACCTCACCAAAAGTGTTTGGATTAATTTCAGCAGCACAGGAGTATAAGTAACATGAGACTATGTGCTTTCAAAATACTCCAGATTTTTTTTTTCTCCTTTATGCTGCCTTTACACTTACATAACCCACTCTAATTCAGTGCATTTACACTAACAAGATAGAACTAATCACATGTATCTGCTTACTTCATTCACAGAAGTATGGTGTTTTTTTACTGCCAGCAATACAGAGTCAGAGGTGGCTGTGTTCAACTCTCTCTGCATCGCCCCAAATGCCAAATTTGTTACTCATAAATCTGCCAAACTATATCTGACAACTTTCAGAAGTATGCTAGGGAAAGTGTTGGCACGCGTTACTTCAGAAACAGTATTGGAATTAGGTTGGAATTTGATGATGAAAAAGATGATAACTAGGATATTTTTCCAATATCTTTGGGAAGCATAATCAAAAAGATAGAAAGCAACACTCCACTCACGTAGCCTTCCAGCACCGCTTAGACAAATTCAATTCAAGCTTCCAGAAATATCTAACCTCTCCACTTGCCCTGCAGAGGAGTGCCTTGCTCAGGTCTCCAGGGCTTTTTGCCATTAGCTAGCTCACTCAGGTGAGCTATTGCAGGAAGTCAGTGGGAGGTCCTGTGGGATTTGCAGTGGGAAGTCAATAGCTAAACTTACTCACGTGAACTAGCTGGCTCAGACACATACATTTTCTTTTTACCCTGACTTGAAGCTGAGACAGCTAGCCTTAAGAACCCTTCAAAATCAATAAGAACATGATTTTGCCGTTTCTGACATTCAAGCTTTTTCTCCAGAAGCAAAAAGAGAATGAAACATTATGATCTGGAGTTTCACTAATTTACTCTTATCTTGCAGGTAATACGAGGATTAAAAGGATGATTTTATGAGGCATCCTATAACTAGATTCTGCACATAAAAAGAGTAAATCAATACATAGATTTTTCCTCACTAACAAAGATAATTTACTAGAAACACTGTGTTTATTACAATTCATTCTGCTATATTTCTGCCTGGTGAAGTTATTTGTCAATTGTAAAAGGAAAAAAAAATACTCTCAGCATTCCCTTTTATTGTCCTTTCTCACCTTTAACTGTCAAGAAATTCTATCAATAAAAAAAATTGCCAGCCATTCTCTCTGGAATCTGTCTGACTAAAACCCTTGTAATTCCATGCCAGTACACAAAAAACGTTCTCTACTTTGCCTTGGCTAAACAATGTGGCTATCACCTGAAAGCACAAGTATTGTCATCTACAATATAAGACCATTGCATAGAACTCACGCCTACTTTGCAAAAAGCAGCTGACAATTTGATTGCAATGACACCCAAAGTTCCATGTTACCTCCCTTAAAAAGCCAGTGTGGTGCAATGAGAAGAATATTGGCTGGTCTGGAATCAGACAACCAGGACTCTTTTTCTTTTACTCAGTCAGAAAATGTGTTAGAAAGAACCTAAAAAGATAGTGTAGTCCAGTCACTTTAACAAAACAGAAAATTATGCAAGACATATTTATTTAGTTACCAGTAAAGCTTTCCCAATGTCCCTGATAGCCTAGGATATTGTCAAGTTGCTTTTATAATCAGATTTTTTAATAATTCCCAGACTAGGCTTTTGCTATAAATTATATTCACTTCCTTTTCTGTTCGTCCTCACATCTTTATACTTCTTTATGTTTCTAAATTGCAAGTTTTTTAAAGCAGCAAATGCTTTTAATTATGCTTCTATATTAACTCCCAGAACCTCCCCGCTTGAAGTTTCCAAACTCTATTATAAAACAAATAATCCTAGTGGTCTTTATTCTTAGTTTACTGCTCTAGTTAAGCTTTCAGATTTTAATAATATTGAAAACAATCGGCCCTGGTCCAGTTTCCACTGTAAAAGTATTTTAATGGTAAAATATTACCGATGTCCTGCCATAGTTTGCACAATTTTGCCATCTCTCTCATAAAATAACATTAAGCAAAACTTTCTTTCACAGACAAAAATGTCAAGAAAATGAAGAAGGGTTGTTCTTCCCCAGGTTTTTTATTTATTTATTTTTAATACTTGCTTTTGATTCACTAAAAGCTTTCCATCCTCTCATCCTCTTATGTTTCTCCTCATCTTCAGGCTTGTTCTCACCTAGAACAGGCTGTTTCAATGTTCTGTCACTACTTCAATCAGAGTGATGCTGGTACTCACTTGAGTTACTCACCCTCTTGGGCTTGGATGGCAGTTAATTTCATGATTTTATCCAGAACTCTACCACAGGCACCTCATTTTCTCAGTTCATCTGCCATGACCTTTTTTTTCCCATGATCATCACTAGCACATTTTACCTCAAATGTGAATGGAAACAGAGCACAATAGGGAGTGAGCACCTACAATGGTAAAAAAACCACATTAATTCTGTTTTTTTCATGATACCTTTATCCCTAACACTTACAACTGAAATGTAAAAGGTCTAGGAATCACCCACAGGCCACAGCTGGAGAGAAGACATCTCCCTCTGCAATGATAGCCATGACTGACACTTGCTTCAGGGTCAAAAAGGGATCCAAAGGGTGCTTTTGTTTTAACATGCCATTTCAACATTTTCTTTTTAGTTCAGAAACACAGTAAATACAAACTAGAAAACACCTTTGTTTTCCCAGTGAAGCTTTTCTGAAAATGTGACTTGAATGTTTTAATCAGAAAATGTTATTTGGTTTCTTTTAAACTATCCTCTATTCTTTTGGGTGACTTTTTCCAGAAACAGATCCTCCCTCCTTCTCAAGTGCACTTGTTTTTCTTAATTTTTGGAAATTTTTAGATTATCAAAATTACATTTCAGTTGTTCCTTCTAGCACACACTTCTTCTGAAGATGATGAAGAAACAAGTTCTTAGAATGGAGGAAAAGGAGGGAGAAGAAAAAGAGAGAGAAAGGCAAGAAACAGCAAACTGAAATTTTGAAATCAGGGTGTTTTCTAAAACAAAAACGTAAACTAAAATTTCCGTATGTGTTTTGTTAGAAAATAAAACTAATTTAAAAAACCCCCACCTTTATAGGTCTCAAATTTTTACTGGGACAGGAGTATTCTTCTGTCCCAAACTACATTGCAGAGCAATATTTACAACAAATGTACAGCAAATAATTTCCACCTTTCTTTTTCCATCTCTATTTCCAGGTTTCCTTTTCTTGTCCCTTCCCTTGACTTCCTTTCTCACACTCACTTCCTGCCTTCTTCTTTCTAGAAATAACTTCATGCTTCTCATCTCTGTGAGATTTTAAAATACTTTTTCATATCTTAGCTCCATCACCTCTAATACTTCTTGCTTCTCTTTGTTTTATTCCTTCTTCCTTACTCATGTATTGATTCCCTAATTCCCTCAACACTCATTCTTCACTTGAATCTCCTCTCTGTTCTCAGTAAAAAACGTGGGTACTCATTCCTATTGGAACTGGCTCTCTTTTGTGACCTGCAATCTAAATCCAAATATTGGGGGAGGATGAAAAAGGGAAAAGAAAGCTGTGCATGGAACTCACTGATCTGTGCCTGCTCTGTTTCAAATTCAAGTTTTTCTGACATGGCAGACAGCAAGCAAAACACCAGAGTGCAACACTGCTCTCAGACACTGGCTAGAGTGGTGTTGCAGAAGCAAATGCTACTCAGACAGTTGGATATTCCTGCTCAGAAATCAGCACAGAGCCTCCAAAAGAAAGGAACATAACAGGAATTACAAGAGTAGGGTTGTTCCCGGCCAGAGATGCTTTGCAACACTCTGTGCTTCATTCCTGTCCAGGTGACAAAATCCACCTTTGCTGCTCCTCATATAGGGTTCCCTTGCAGCAAATCTGAGGTTATACCAACTGATTAGCTAAGAAGTTAATTTTCAAGACCAAGAATATTCTTGTCTGAATTACTAACAGGAGAAATACGGAGCCTTTCATTTCCATGGTCTGTATGAATGGGAAAGCTGAATAAATTAGGATGTGAGAGTCTTCATTTTTCATGGTTTTCCTCCCTGTGGAGGATTTTAATTTTATATTTTATTTTAAGTGATAAGAGAGAGAATTTTGATGTCGATGATCTCAGGATGGCAACATGGGACCTGTCTCAGTCAAAGTCTCTACGTACAGTAAAAATAATAAGTAATGATCTTGGCAATATCCAAATCTCTAAGACTTTTTGGAAATAGTATCACAGAGATTAAATGCTACTTCTAATTTTTTAATCAGTTTGTCACAGACAGCAATGCACAGGTGCCTTGACCTTAAACTTAGGTAATTATTATAATTAAAGAGCTAATACTCCATTCACAAATGTCTGCTGCACTCTCTCTATTGTCTAAACCCCATTATTCTGCATGTAGCTCCTTTTCTGTTCCCCGTTTCGTTGGAACTCTTCCAAGATTTGTTCAGTTATTGTTTAAAGCCTTTCTTAGTATGTTAGTGTGTTGGTATTTTGTGCTCTGCATCCTATGACTTATGGATTATTCCAGTTGTGGAGAGATATTTTCTATATCCATTCACAGTCATTATTCATCCCATATGCAGCAATTATAATACCCTTCTAATCAATCATTACTGCTAACTCCCCAAATAAAACCATCCTTTCTTTATTATGTTAAGCAAATTAATCAAATGAATGTTTTGTAAAACTTGCTGCCTTTTTCAGTCCTTTGGCTCCCAGCCTGTCTCACTCCTCCTCCCCTTTCTTATTTCCTTTATCAGTGAGCAGTACCCGTATGCCTCAGCTATATTTACAGGACTATTTGGTCTTAATTTTGTCACCAGAATAAAGTTTATGCACATGAAAAACTCTGTCAGCTTGGCTGCCAAACTGTATCCTTTTCCAACCCAAAATTTCTGTTCAAATTAATTTTAAATCTTCCTTCTTCTGCCTGAAGGGTTTTGAACTGCATGTCCTGGAAGAATGTTTACCCACCATATTACAGAGTTTTCATATTCTGGGATAAAGAATCTCTCAATCTCTCCTGCAGGTGCTATTCCACTTGTTTTAATATACTTAAATATTCTGAGAGACAGCAAAAATTACTTGCTAACCTGAGGTTTGAGGTACTCATGTGGAAAATGGGACCTCAGGGTTCAAGTTCTTGCTTCAATAAATACCTAAATATTTTTAAACAAAGCAGAACTTTCACAGGAAAAAATAAAGGAATAAACCAAGGTATCACACAACACAGTCTCCAAGGAATTCTCATGGACAGTGACAACCACTAAAGAGGAGAGAATATGGAGCCCAGGCCTTCAACAGGTGAAGTACACAACAAAGGATGGGGGTTCACTGATTTTGTGAAACTAGAGGGGACAACTGTTTTTCTCAGTTCTGTTCAGCCACTATATAGCAACTTTGCTGATAATGTTGACAGATTAGAAAATGTATTTGAGTTTAAAACACTTGCAAAAGTGTTCATCAAACTCTAATTACACTTCATTTTTGGTGATCACAACAACAGTAAAATTTATGTCTTTACATAAGAAGCTTGGGGGAAGGGAGATATTTTTGCTGAATTATACCCTTGGAGGTAAGAGTTCAGTAAATTTGGTTGTCATAGAAAATAGCTATCAATGTGGGATGGTAAGCAAGACAAGAAGTGAATAGAAAAGGAGTTGAGTTATAAACATGCAGCCACCTCTATAACTGACCTCTTTAGTGAAAAATAAATGTAACATCTCTGTTGCTGTTCTGTAAAACAGGTGAAGGATGGATACTCACTTTGAAGATGTAACCTGAATTTCCATTTCACGTGAAGTTTAGATCTTAAGGTGAAAACACATAATGATTTTTTTTACATAACGCATATATAAACAATTCGCAATATATTTTGTATCATTTCCATGGAAAAATGAAAACATGCAGAGATCTGCTTCTGCTTCATATCAGCTGAAAGACTTACTTCAGTCAGGCACTTAAGAATATACCTAACTTAAAACATAAATGCAGTCCACAAAGACACACATTTAGACAGCTTGCCAAGGCACACTACAAATGACGTGTACCTCTCCATGGGAGAAAGAGTGTAACTTCAAACTGACGTGTTAAAAATTTACTTCCGTCACACTCCCTCAAAACATGGCTGCTTTTTAAAAAGAAATCTCATATATTTTCAGAAATTATGTTTTCTTTTATTCATAAAGTGTTCATTAATTAAAGCAACCCAACATTGTCAGCAGAGATGCATCTGTTACTCTTAGAAGTCTCCATCACAAATCCTGTTTTGGTGACGTCTGTCTTACTATTGTCCTAATGCAGCAAATGGCTAAAGACTGAGTTCTTTCTGATGTATATGTGTTGTACATGCAATTAAGTCTTGCTATAGTGAAGAATCACTGTCAGCAGAGATTATTTTAATGGATGTACAGTATTACTTTAAACTAAGTCTGCACCATCTGTTCATCTTAATTATAAATGCAAACCCAACATATCTTACATTAGCATCAGAAAATGGGCAAATATCAGTGACTGAAATGTCCATATATACTCTTTGTGCAATACTGCGTGCATCTGTGCCATTTTTCCTCTCCTCTTCCAAGCAACACAAATTGGGAAGGGGGGAGGAAAGAAAGAGGTAGAAAAGTGCTTATCCCTCACAGATAATTTTCTGGCATGGTTGAATATTTTTTCTGGCAAACAAGGATTCATTATAGATGGTTTCAATATATTAAATCTTCCAAAATACTTTCCAAAAGCATGTACTCTACTAGCACTTGTACCTCACTCTAGCTCTTTCTGGCTGCCAGATAAGCAGGGAAAAGGAAAGAAAGACCCAACACATGCTAACACCATCTAATAAATCACCAAAAAGCAGGTGAAAGAAATGTGTAGGAATATTTTGAGTATAACCAAAATAAGACATAATGAGGAAGTAAAAATTCAAAAATACAGCTCTAAATTTCTGACCTGATGATACTTTTTATGGACCAGGTGGACTTCAGAAAATAATACAAAAGTGAGAGTACAGACTTGGTGGTGGAAATCGATGTCTATAGTCTGTTGCAATTTGGTAGCTTGCTAGAAAATGTTTGGTACAAGCCTACTTCGCTCTGGGAAGCAGTGCAACAGTTAAGGCTAAGTGAAGTTCACTGATTTTTAAATACTTTGCCATCCCCTTGTTGACTCAGCTTATCTGGAAATTCGTTGTGCTTTCTGAGTGTCCCAGTTAAGCTCAGTAACCGAAATTTAAGGGTGCTTGACAAAGGGTCCCAACAATACATCACTACTTGATATATGGCTTAAGGCAAACAGAAGAGCAAGAGGAAGAAAGTGACCACTGGTGTCAGGGTGAGTGGGTTGGCTCAAGAGAATTTATGGCAGCATACAATGAAGCTTGCATATAAATTCTTGTTCTTGATTAAGCAGCTTTCTGCAAATTTCATATGCTAGTCTATAGGCTGTGAAATTGTAATATACACAGATTTAACTTACATTGTAATATAAGAAAAGACCTGAAATAAAGCTATATCTAAGTCCTAGGCCAAAATAATTCCACTGGAATAATCAGCAGCATTACACTGAAGAAAGATAGTGATTAACAATGCCTCATATTCCTTACCCTGGCTCTTTAGAGAGATTCCAGCCTTTGCAGAGCTGGAATTTAAGACACCATAAATTAGTTTCCTTTTCTGCTAAAGGTCTAACACTATAAACAAAAATAAGGCCAGAGCTAACATGGTAGGTACTACTCTCTGCCCTCTGGCTAAGTGTCCAGATACTTCAAGTTCAGCCCCTTGCACCCACAGGACCAGATGGCATCCAGACATTTCACTGAGAAACTCTGGCCCAGTTCCACTTGTAAAATACTTTCCAGACCTATACTGAAACTAAGAGGTTTCTTTTTCTCAGGCAATCTAGATATTGTTCGTGTGATACAACAAGAACATGTATTCCTACAGGATTATGATGCAGAATAAAGGGAAACTAAGGGAAAATTATAAGACGGTGTCTTTCAAGATACCAATTTGTACCAAAACTTATGCCAAAAAAACCTGGCAAGATTCCATCTCCCTCAGATATTCAAACTAGTCCTCATCAAACATGAGAGCCAAAACATGCATAGAGCAGTCTAACTCCAAACTGAAGAGACAAGATTAGTAGACAATCCCTTTTTGTAGATTCTTACTACTAAATGATAAGCACTTCAAAGAGATGGCTGCCACTGTGTCATCAAGAAGCATAATAAAACTCAGACAGAGGTACAGGGAGCAGGACTAGTTGACAGAAACACCGTATCAGTTGCAAGTGTCTACAACTACACTATAAAGAAAAACTTATACGCAAGCCTTTACATATATTAGTGAAAATAGGTTTTGCTTTGGAAGTTGTCAGGAAAAGCACCACAAATCATTAATGGTGGTAATTTGGACTGGGGAAATGTGTATGATCTTACACCACACCATCTTACATAACAATATCAAATATGAAAATCAAAAACGTTTTATAATAAACAGCATTTTTACTGATTGCACATGATTATGTTAAGCAGCTTCTTCTAACAGTGTCACAGAGGTGATTTAATAGCTCCTATAACTAATCTTCCCAGATGACCTCTCCCCTCTGCTGATGAAACCTATTCAAAACCTACTGCCCTTTGCTCATTTCGTTATTTTTATTTCTGAACTCTTTTAATCATAAACACTTTTGGCAAAATCCTTTTCTCCTCTGGCAAAAATTATCTGTGGACATCTCATTTCAACTATGTGAGAAATGTAAAAGGAAACTCCCTTATCCCTGTTCTCATTATTATTACTTACCTGAAACACCACGTCATCAATAAGTATAAGAAATCACTCATCAGGTTTCTGACATCTGTGTAAAACACTGCAGTTTCCAGCTTCTTTCTTCCAGCACTTCTCTGAGAAGGAAATTCACATACTTAATTTTTAATAAAAAACTGAAAAGAAAACCCATCTCCTAAAAATATCAAAAGGAAAAAGAATGTTTAAAAAATGTTACCATCCCATTCAAATAATTTAGAGAAAATGTCATATATAAAACCAAATACACATGCATGGAGAACGCATAGAATGCTGTAAACCCACAGATACTAATAATCAACTTAAAAAAACCCACTCCAAAACCAAAACACACCCCCTCAAAACACCCAAAAAACAAACAAAACAACTAACCTGGAAGGCGTTAAAAAGCAAGTGGGCATTATATAATTCAAAGTTATTATCAAGGTCGAGAAAGGCTAAGAGGAGGGAAGAGTTGCCCATGAGAAATGTAGGCGTTCAGAATCCCTGGATCCCGCAGGCAGGAGCCAGGGGCCGAGCAGGGATCCCTAGGGGGCAGCACGTAATTAACAATTTGAAGCTGCAGCCATTGTTACAAAGAGAGGGACTGCTACCCAAAAACGTGAGCAAGCATTTTGTTTTCAGAGCAGTTTGCTGATTACGCTATAAAACCATATTGTTTGTCCTTATATAATAATGAACTACTTTCTATCACTAACATTTTCCTCTAGGATCATTAAATTTTCTAGTAAAATGCAGGATTTGCAGACAACAACCAGGCGGAATGAAAGCAAGCAGTAAAACACTCCTGTTTGAGGGAGGGGGCAGTAAAAAGAAGATGAATAAGCATCAAAATCATCTTGATTATAATGGTAAAGTAAAACTTGGGTTCATATATATACACTATATATACACACATATATATACACTCTCAAAAAAGAGCCACTACTGAGTTTATAAATCAAATTAAATAATTGATATGATAAGATTTTTCTGATTCAGCTCCAGGATTGAATGACTTTCATATGATAGGGTAAATGAGTAAAATTTGTGGTTTTGTATCTAGATAAAAATAATGCAATGCTCACAATGTCTGCCTGCTGAAAGTATCAAATAGAGAAGTATCTTTATTCCTCGATTTTGAACTCAGAGCTAGCAATCAGAGCAGGCTTGAAGAATATTGAGAGAATGCCTGAGCTAGAGAGGACTGCCAATCAGTAAAGCCATGATTTCACATTCTGAATAATGTAGATGCCAGGATACAGCCACCTTTTCAGTGAGCAGTTTTAATGGGTGCCTGTGTATTACCTGTATATCTGCAAGGATTGATGATGTGGTTGGGTTTTTTTTCCTTGAGAACACAGGTATCACAGGAATTCTGGCTGTCTGTATCATATAGCAGTATACATGCAGTAGACACAAACATGGCCCATTCACATGTAATTCTCAGCTGCCCTCACTGATCCAAAGTTAAAGCTGGTAAATAATGTTCTTTTACACTAAATCAGTATTTTGGAAGCAGAAAGCAAATAAGGAAATTACTGCAACTGGATAAGATTTTATCTTTTCTAGGCCATTTCTTTGTTGTTATTGAGGACTAATATCTTCCTCTAATAGTTTCAGCCACTACCTTCCAATTCTGTCCTCTAAGCATGGGGTTCTGCACAAAGTGCTATCCTGCCATGAAGATTGCCATATTAAAGCCACTTCTGGAAACTTCACATAAATCCTCAGCTTTGCAGGCACGTGAATCAAAGTCAAAATTTCAGAGACAGGAGGATAAATAAAAATTATTATCAGGACAAAGTCTGTCCCTGTTCTTTCTTTGAGAAGGTCAATAAAAAAATTTAGCAGCAAAATAAACTGCACAGACTGTCCCATCTCCTCAGGTCAAGCCTTCTTTGGGCCCATTGTAGCTGCATAGAAGAATATTACAGTCCCATAAAGGTATATGGTGTCTAGCATGCTTAAAGGTCTGCTGTAGGGATACTTCAGGTGTTTTTTTATTTTTGCTGTTAAGATTCTCACTTTCTCCCTTTCTTTTTTGTTTCTTTTTAAATTGTCTGTGGTCAAAGCTCAAATCCAAGCCCTAAATTAGTAAGAGAAAGGTCTGACAACATGTTCAGACTGTCTGAAAGCACTTTCAGACTGTCTGAATACCTGAAGTCTATAATTTAACTGGTATTTAGAGCAGGTTTAAAACAGGATAGAAAATCAGGATTGCAATTTTATCAGAGATTTTATTCTTCAAAAAGAAAAATTCTGCTTACTAACAAAAATCACACATTTTCAAAGTTTCCAAAGAAGGAGCAGAGAAGTTAGTTTTGAGATAATCAAAATATTTTGAAAATCTAAAAATAATATCAAGCCAAGAAGCTGAGTGATTACCAGCTTCAGAGCAAAGAGCCCAGAATCCCTGGAAGCCTAGCTTATGCTGTTCAGAAATTCCTCAAAACCAACACAAGATATTTTTGTTGCCATTAGTCTGGGTTTTTTAGAGTGAAAATTTGCTTTATTACTACATATCAAAGAGGCTGTATTTCATATGGAAAAGATTAAATAGAAACCATGTACGTACCTGTTTCTAAAATGAAACTAAGAAATCGAAAAATATGCTAAGAGAAAAGAAGGATCAGCCTTGAATCAGTATTGCTTTCAACATGGTGCTGTGAGAGAGATTATCACCCATCAGACATACAGAAGCAAACTTCTTGATTACAGAATTTTGCTGATGAGAACACGGAAAAAATCTCTGCAGCTTTAATTTCTGATATTCTGGACTCCATTATATAACATTCTTTCATCGACTACATTTTATTATGCACTGTAAATGTAAAATACATATTTTACTTTCTATAATTATAGGCATATGCCTAGTAAAGGATCAATCTTTGGAGCCTTTCTATTAATGTAAAAATAATAATTTAGATATCTATTAATACCACTATGGTTTTAGTGTCCATATATTTTGAGAAAGTTGTAATTCTAAAAATTTTGTCAGCCAAAATGGGGTAAATTTCCCATTATTTTCAGTGACTTTCCAATAGATTAAATACTGTTAGCTACCTGTTAGTACATCATGCATGAAGTTAAATTTCTCTGTAATGCAGATCCCATGGATTTGAAGAATTCGATTCTGATGAACATACTGAGTGAATGAGAAGAAATGCCCCCTGTCATCTTAGGACAAAAGCTAGCCACAAGTAACCTTGAAATATTATCTGTTTCATGAAATGGTGTAAACAAGGAGCTGACAACTGTTAAAGGGCAATTGGCAAGATTATATGCTTCTTTCCTAAATTACAGATAAACTGTGATAGCAGGAACTCAGTAGGAGCCAGCAGACATTGTTTGTACGGCATTTAGGTTTCACCTAGTCAGTTGGCTGGTACCATATCAACCTGTCTGTGAGGCTGAGGTTTCCCAGCTGGCACAGAGGTTTACAGAGCCAAGAGCTGGGATCTGCTGCCTCTCTCAGTGCTTCTCGCAGCACCACAGCCTTTGTCTCCTGCCTGGGCTGCGTGGCATTTGACACGGGCCCCTACTGTCTGTTGGGAACTTGAGTCATAGGTTGCTGATGCTGGGCTGAACTTGGAATACGTGGCAAACTTTTTGCAGCCCAAACAACACAAACATGAAAGCTGTATTAGCATTCCTTATAAAGACTGAGAAAAAGAAAAAAGAAAACAGCAGATGAGAAAATATGTACACGTGGTAAGATGCCATTTTTGTTTGCTTTCTGACGTTACTTACCTGTGGAAAGCACTCAAAAGAACAGCCTACATATGAAACCAGGCAATTCACAGAGTAGTATTGCAGAGTCATAATGATGGGGAGAAGAAGCTGTACAATCTGCCGTTGAACTTTAATCGCACTGCCTACAAACAACCTGACTAGGGTTATGGCTTCTGAAAAGCAAACACTCTCCCATTGTTGGGAAACTGTAGACAGCATCACAAAGCTCTACTCTCCACCTTAACACTGACCTGAAGTAAGATACTTGTCAGCAGCATTCTGTCTAGAACCTAACCTGCTTAGTTTCTGCCTTACTCTGTTGATAAGCAACAGGGCTATTCTGTATTCCTCTTGAATAAATAGACCTAAGACTACTTTTAAGTACAGTTAGAGGAAGACAGCAGTTTCTGGTTAGCACCACTGTTGCTTGAATCTCAACAAGAGATGCAGTTCTATTGCCCAACTCTCTGCTTTTATAGTTTTTGAGATGAAAAAATAATTATAAATTGCTGATACAAAACAAACATTTATAACCGTGAAAGGATAAGTTTTTCTTACGTGAATTACTGAAATTCTTCTTTGGATAAAATAACAAGTTCTTCCAGCTACTGTAATTGGGAATGTTCTCTTCTATTTACAGAGAAGGAGCACAACATCTGGCCCCAGGCTCAGTTCAGTTTCTACATGCACTGCTTCCTGTCAGAGTAATTAAGTGCATTTTTCTTGATTAACAAAAATCCAAACAAGATAAAGAGCTAATTTGCTTTCTGCTCTGGGTCCCAGTGGATGAAGCCTGTACATATTTCTTGGGTGTTCTTTACCATTTTAACCTCAGTATCAAGATAAATCTAATTACTTTCCTGAGAATGCTATAAAGAGGTAATTCTTGGATGCACCAAAGTTTTTGTAGTAAGAGATACTATTTAAATAATAGTAGAGTCAGTTTAGGCTTGAGGAGATGAAGGAGCCAATATGGAAATAAATACTTTCTTAATCTTCCTGTGAAAAGGGAGAGGTGCAGATTTTGAGTTACCACCCTCCAGCAATTCAAAGCTGCTATCAGTTTAAATTTGCATGAAAAACAGAGGGTGAAACAATATATACAAAACAAATCTGACTGAGGCCATTTTACAGTTCAAACTATGTAGAATGCAGTAAGTGAACACCCAGCAACAGCAATGAGCATTTTGTTCTGACAAATGAGTGTGGAAATACTTGCTTATAGGAACAATCCTTAATTAAATAACATAATGACTGCCTAGGAAATTTTGTGGAATAATTTAATAAATAATTAAAATAATTTGAACTGAACTGAATTGGTGCCAAAGTTGGCACCCCAGCACAAAAATAAAATCTGTATGGGAACAGGAATTAAAACCACTTTATCAAGCACTTGTCAGATTTAGAAACATGGAAGGTATTTCTCAGAAACTCCCCTAAAAGAAGATTTAGCAAATACACATGTAAACTCCCTTTTCTCTCCACATCTACCATTTGCAAAACCCTCCAAATTCTAACTGCATAGGAGTAACTGCTCCTGTATGAGGTGACCTCTTGGAACATATTAAGCAGATGATAGCTCATCCATCATGTGGCCCCTTTGCAAAATGTGGGGCTAGCATAAAAGCATTAAATAAATCTCTTTCCCAAAGCTCTGTGTAGGTTTCTAACATCCAGAGATTTTTTTATCTGTATATCCTTAACTTCCTATCCACATAAAATACAAAACGTTTGAAACCACTGTAATATCGTAATAATGAGTTTTAAAATATCCTGATGGGTCAATCCACAGTCTTCCTTAGGGGTCTATAGTAGATTTGACATGACCAGCAGCAGGCCTGTGGGTCACACTGAGAAGAAGCCAAGAATTCATATTCCAAAACTTCTTGGAAGCATTAGAAGTAAAAATGGTTACATTTTGTATTAAAACTCTGCTAAATATCTGGCTTAGCCTGGTCATTTGGGGCACTCAGCATCTATCTCTAAAGCTATAAGGTTATTTTTAATACTCTTGCAGGTCACCTTTAAATGAATTTCCACTTCAATGGCTGTCTTTGCTAGAGCACATATTATACCTACCAAAAGTAAGGAAACTTACGTGTGCTGTATGGCATCCTCAGACAGAACATGGTTCATTGCAGCATGAAGCTCATTGTAGTGCTCTAAAGATGTTAAAATTCTGGTCAGCTTCTCCCAATCAGATGCTGGAAAGTAACAAGGTTCTCCAACACCATGGGCAAAGTGGCAGTAAATTAGTGGCTTATGGATAAATACCTGCTCATCAACACCCTGGTGGTAACAATATAGAGAGATAAACAAGCATTCACCTGGCATATTAACCCTTTAACACAATGTTATCCTTTGCATATATATATATGTGTGTGTGTGTGTGTGTGTGTGTGTGTGTGTGTGTGTGTGTGTGTGTGTGTGTGTGTGTGTGTCTACCTATGAGGTCTGGAATGATCCTGTTAGATACAGAACCAGTATTAGACAGTGTTTTATGTTTTTCCATCAGACTCTGGCAGCATGCCATTTCTAGAAGTCTAGCTTCAAGGTCTCTTGGCCTGTGTCTTCTCTCTTGAGACAGCTGAAAAGGGTATAAAATGTAATGCAGATTTTGGTGATAGTTTTGCTTTCAGCTCCTTTTCTGAATGGAAATGAGGTCACTTAAAACTTACAAGATTAGTTTTCCTAGGCGTTTAATTCTATTTATGTATAATTTCATGGTGTTTTACTGTGCTTTCCTTGGAGTACACTCTACCACAGTGTATTCTCCATTGATTCCTAATATTCTCCTGGTCTTCACCATGGCATACAACCATAAAGTGGTAGCATCTGAAGAGAAAAAGGGTAAATAGTCTCCTTATGAAGAAGAAACTTGAATAAGTATGTTTCTTTAAGTAAAACCAAGGACAGAATACTTCTTATGGCTGCAGTGATTTTGTTTTATGGTCTTTCCTATTACATTGAAATTACGTCCATTCAGACCAGGAACAGAATTTAAAGGAAATTTTCTATAATAAACAATTAATTTGTAAAGCATACAGCTTCAATACTATTACATCCTTTCCATCTTTCTAATGCTTAGAAAATAATATGGCATGAAACAGGGCTAATGTTAAGAACCACACCTCAAAGTACCTTCTAAAGCATGGATGAGATTTTGTTAAAATGTTCATTATCTTTTTTCTCTGTACATTCAAGTAAGCAAATACAGGATGATTTCCTGGAGCCATAAAATGACCATGTCAATATGAATCTATATATCGCTGGGGTGGTAAAAGTGTTCCCTGCAAAAACATTTTCATTCAAACACAATTTTTTTTTCTGTATACACAATACTGTCAATCTCTCCTTAGAAACTAAAATGCTCCAGTCAGCAGTATGCATTCCTGTGTCACCAAAACATGTACATTTACTTCCCAGAGTACGTATGTTCAATGGTCAATTAATGAGCTGTTGTAAAAGGAGTTATATAACGAGGTTGTGTGTTTGCCTCAGTACGGTGAGCCCTTCCCACTCACCCTCCTTTCTATGACTTTTGTCTTTGCTGTAATCCCATTTTATTTATCTCTGACACACCTCTTTCTCTTCAGGAAAGCCTGGCTCTATCCTACTGGAGTCCCACCTTCTGTTTAAAACTCTTTTCTAGATTGCCTCTTTTGTTCTGTATTCTTCCCAGCTTCACTCCCCATATAGATTACCCTGAGAAACTGAATACCAAATGATTGCACCAGCATTATAAACAGCACATCAGACTTCAGATTGCCTCAGACACATCTGCCATGTTTTTGATGTGTTCTTCAGCTCAACCCTCTTGGGTACCCTTCATTAACCATCATTTTGCTACTACCACTCTCCATTTTCTCACTGTTTGTTATCAGTCAACAAATTCTGGCCTTGTTAAAGGCAATGAAAATGTTCCTCCCGACTTCAGGATTTCACCCAGAGTGCCAGCACTAGTGTAGTTTCTTCAAGAACGTTGCATTCATTTTTAGGAACTGGAAGATTAAAATCTCTCTGTCACAAAGTACTCATACCTCCTCTAACATAGTCATATTCACGTAGAAGCTAATTAAGTGTCATTTATCTCTTTATGCCTATCGCATATAACTATTGAGAAATTTTATTTCAAAATTTTGCATTATTGAGGTATTTCTGGTGAAAATGCTCCTTTTGCAGTGACCGTTTAATCCAGCTGTACTGTGAGATTCTAAACATGGACATCCTGCTCTCCTCCTTCCTTCTAAACAGATGTTAAATAAGCAGCTCTCAGGAACTATGGGTAAAACTCTGACCTCAATCCAAAGATTAATATACCCAAATGCATTGAAAAAAGGAAATTTTCTTCAAAACCTAGAGATAACATACAGAGGATCAGGAACTGTTGAAGTATAGAAAAACAAATTATGCTCTAAACAGTACAGTTGTCCCAGCAATGTCACTTACAACCAAAAAGATTTTCACTACGCCTTTTATAACATTGATTCCCTTTTGTCAACCTTACATGCACTCTTTCAGGCTTCCCAAATTGCTGCTGTCTCCCACGCACCTGCTGATGGTCTCACACTACTGCTCACTTCGTGCCAACTTGATCCACAGTACTAAAAATGTTCTCACTCATATAGAAAGTGGCAGCTAAGTTTGTTAAAAGCTAACCCAGATAAGAAGGCTAAGCCAAAAGCAAACCGGCTCATAAAAAAGAAAGAAAAAGAAAAAAAAATAAAAAGGTAATGCCAGATTCACTATGTTGCCAAATTTTATGTTATTTTGTAAGTATTTTTTTAAAAAAGGTACGTTCAGAAATGTAGGATGTGTTTTGCTTCCCCTTATTTCCTTTCCCCATCCTCCACACCTTCTGCCTACAGCACAGAACAGGCAGTACAGGATTTGGGCTGAGAGTGCTTTTTCTAGAAAGTTCCTGTTAAACTTTGTGGGCACAAGGCAGCAGAATGAAATAGGAGGACCATTCATATTTGAAAAAGGTAACTGTCATAGCAGCAGTTGAATGTGGGCTTGCAAAGGGCTGAGGAAGGAAGCACGCAGATACAATCTCCAATGGGAGCGACCTGGTCTCCTCAGCACCCTGCATGCTCCTCCCTCCCTCCAGTCTGCTCTGCAAGGATGTGAAGTAAGCACAGGGGAACTGTTGCCCGTGTACTTGCCATCAGTGAAAGCACAGCATTACAGCAGCATTACAAAACTGGGAGGGAGGAGAAGGCTGTCTCGGGGTTGTGCTTCAGTTTGTTGGTTAAACAAACAAACAAAAGAGAAGAAAAAAAAACATAGACTGTAGCATACTGGAGAGGTACCATGTAAGATTCATGTGAGCTGCCTTCAATAGGGAAACAACCCTGTTTTGTGGGAACCAGAACTCTGCAGACATACATACCTGGCTTTTTTCAAGGTAAGTGGCAAGTATGCAGGGACCATGGATCTGCCACATTTAGGTTGTTTCTGGTACTTGAGTCAGCTTGTTCAAGGTTTGCACTACATGGCACAGTACAGACAGGCTCAGAATAAACACATTTGGGAGCACTACTATATGCAGCAACTGTTCACATTCAATTTTAGAGCAGCCTGGAACTCAAACCTTCATCATGTGGCAAGCTTGTCACGGATGCCAAAATTTGGAACTTCTCAAAAATTCTTATTGCTGTGTGTCTGTATTTTGCCCTCCATGTTGCTCCAAAATCACCTGTCATGTTCATGCTCTTGACTGGATTGAAGGCATAACTCCAATATTCTGAAAAATTGGTCTTACCGTCTCATTCCTACTCCTCCCCAGTTCCAAGAAGTGACTTGGAAAGGCACAAGAAACAGACACTTGAGATCTGCTATTAGATCTAGTAAACATATCTAGCAAATACTCAATTTTTAAGTTTTAACTAGAAGCTTCATGCATCAGAAACCTAGGAATAAGATCATGACTGTTAAGTAATGCACTACAATTTTAAAAATAGTAGTTAAAAACAACACCAACAAAAACTTTGCAGGGAGTTTCAGACCTGACCAAATCTGGTGCAAAAGTATGTGAAACAGGATTGAATGTATTCTCTTTGTACCTTTTAGAATTTAAGATAACTTTCAGGTTTATAGGAGAGTTGTATCCTCAGATTTTTAAGTGCTTCTCTCCTGATAATTACAACCCTCTAGGTATCTTATGGCTGAGATCCTCACTGCCCAAGGATCCTGCATTCTTTCTGGTGGGGCATCGTAAGAAAATGGTATTACAGAATTTAGATGTTGTTCAGGCATGGTAGTTACTTTGATTATTGACAGCCTATACATGTATATTTGGGGAACTCTCCGCTGAGTTAGACTAATGATGTTAAAAAACAAGTTTTAAATTAATCATACAAGAATCTATAATGTTTAGTAAAGAGCAATTAATACATACAAGAACTACACGGAAACACCTGTATTACCTGGAATATACACATCAAATATCTTAAATTAAAACCGTAATTGGGTCCAGTCACTGTGGGTAGAAAGTTCTGGATCATTTTCTGATGCAGACAGATTGCATCTTATGTGAGTGAGATGATAGATTTCACTACACTGTAATTGCAGCTTCTTCAGTTCTGGAAAAGGATATTTATGGTCCTGATCTATATGGTGGTTAGAGCATCCATCTCTAGGAAGCAGGCAGCAAACAGAGAGAAATACCTCTGAGAGATTAAAGAAAAAATAGCATGTGTGGAGAAAACGGTAATTATTTCTTTTAAAATATGCCCACATAAATATTTTAATAACACTGAAACCCAGGAATAGAAAGCCCAAGTTGAAAAGGTTTTCACAGGCAAAGCACATAGTGTTAAATATCTTATTCACTCCCTGTCGCACTCGATGGAGATCATAATTACCATCCAGTTAGTATGAAACCTGCCAAATGAGCCAGACTTCAGGGCAGTGTGCTCCTTTGCAGCTGTTTTCATTCCAGAATGTCTAATAATCTGTGTATATTTAATCAAATTGGGATAGTTCAGAGTTTGAACATTGTCTACAAAAAAAAAAAAAGGCAGATGGTAACTTAGTGGAGTACCAGGCAAAGGGAAACTGTAATAGAGTTGTTAAATTTCTTAGGAAGAGTAGTATGTTGATCCTTTATCTTGGATCAATCAAATTACAATTCTATTATTAACACCTTTATGGCCTTTTTAACAGACATCTAAAACCCAGGGCACAGATAAGACTGGTCAAATCACAGAATCCCTCATTTGCAAAACACTTCCATACAAAAGGAAAAAAATTCACCTGTAAATTGAAAAGTTAAAAAAAACGTGTATGAACCTAAACAGAAGTTTATAAAACTTACACACTTTTGCAGAAATTACACTTTTGAGCAGTCAGCATTTTCAAATGAAGTCATGCCTAGAGCATTCCTAATCAACCTAAATGTAAAATATACTAAGATATGCAGTGTATCAGAACTTTGATTCTCTACAGTGAAACCAAGCAGTATGAGAAGCTATTTGATGTGTGTTTCTCAATACTATCCATTAGCAAAAATACTGTTGACAAACTCAAATACAGACAACACCCCAAACGCTGGAAAGATGGTTTAGGTACAGGTATAAACATAATTTTAAAAAATTATATATTTCCAGGTATGAAAGGATATAGAAACTACACAGATAAAATCACTGCTTAGAAAAGAACTCAATGTAAGGCAAGGAAATAATGCAAAACATATTTTAGAGTGACCAGTTCAAATATAAGGATGAATGAAGTCTAACAGTGCAAAATGGTAGCCAAGCACAAGGTCGGCTATGAGAGATAAAAGGACTCCTACACTTTAGCTTAATTAGGTCTCAACTTCAGCTGTCATTAGTAGGTGAAAAGAAGTGGAACTGACCTTGAACCCCTTGTGCAACAGTATGAATGAATGGTTGAAACACCAGCTGAACCTGCCCACTGAAACACTGCCCTTGTAGTCAGGATGCCACTCTGTCCTGAATCTCACAACCAACACTGAATCTCTTGATTAGAAGCCAGCTTCTAGAAAAATATTGAGACAATAATTATAAAATGCCATGGTATTACTTTAGTACTAAGATGATAATCTTGCTTTTGATAGTTGATCTTCTCCAAAAAACATGATTTAATTTAGCAACATAAGTCACAACTGTCAAGATGTCAAAAATTTGCATGTGTAATTAGCTGTGATGACACACAAATATATGACCAGCCATACTGGTTCAGAGCAAGGATTCATCCAAACTAGTATGTGGTCAGCAGCAGCCACCTGAGGAGAATAAAACCAACACAAGCACATATAATATTTCCCCACTAATACTCTCATAGTCTCCAAATATTTTCAGCTCAGGAGATCTTCTGATTTGGTTGTGCTTTGTCTATACACATAACATAGCAGCCCTCCAGATGGAATAATTATGATTTCTGTATGTTCTCTGTTCCTTCCCCAATACCGTTACCAATTAATTTGCTTTTTTCTTTTTTTTGGACTGCTTCCAAGCACTGAGCTGGTGATTTCATGAAACTATTTACCATAACCCCAAGGTTTAGCTCTTCAGTGGTCATTGTCAATTCAGAGCCTATCATCTTCTACATAAAATAGGCTTGTTTTTCCCAATGTACATGGGACTTTACATTTATCTACACTGAGTTTCATCTGGGTAATTTTATTACCCAATCACTTAGACAGTTCTTCATAGTTGGTCACCATGATTACTACCTGGAAGAACTTCACATCATGACCAAACTGTCACTTTGTTATTTACCCTTCTTTCCAGGTATCTTACATATCTCTTTAAACAGCATGGATCTCCCTGTGGAACCCCCGTGGTAACCTCTCCTCCACCTCAAGAACCAGCCAGTTACTCTTATTGTCTGTTTCTCACTTTCTTAGCCAGTTATTCAGCCATGTGACAACTCTTTTCTGTGTTGTGGCTGTTTAATTTCTGTAGAAGCCCTTAGTGTGAGATTTTGTCAAAAGCCTGTTGGAAGCCCAAGCAGACTACATTGGTCAGACCACTCTCATGCTTGCTGTTCAAAGCAGTCCTACCTGATCTGGCAGACAGACCCAGCTGTATCAGCCTTCAGAGCTTTTGGGTGCAAACTGCTTATTACTGTTTATTCTGTCCTTTGGTACTGTTAATTCATTCTGTATTTTCGTACTGTTTTTCCTAACTCAGTTTCTTCAATTTTAGGCAGATCTTTGCTGATATCTCCACACTCTCCCCACAAAAAAATGTCTATGTGGGAATAGCCCCCGTGTTACTGACAGCAAACATCAGTACAGAAAATTAGCTTCCCTGACAAGTCTTTATTCTCTCAGTAGCTGTTTTGTATGCTGGTCATCAAGTGTGATTGAAAAAAAGGTTTAGTGAAAATTTTCATCCCTGAAACTAGTTACTCCATAAACTCTTTTGGCTAAACTGATTGGAATTTTATACTCAGTCTTTAGTTTATAGTCCTTCCTGCTTGCTTTGTTTGAACACAACTTCGGTCTTCTGAATGATCCTTCCAATTTCTAGTAGCTTTCTTTCCTTTGCTGATTAGCCATGCCAGTCTCCTTTTACTCTTTCTGAAGTCTTTCTGAAAGGATGGGGCATTGCTCTGCTGCTGTGCCCTTAGCTCAGTGATCTTCTTGCTCCCTGGAAGGATTTAATTCTTTTAATGGCCCATTTTAGCTTCTTTTTAGTGGGTTTCCCTGTATTCACAGAGTTGCTCTTTTTGAAGTTAAGCACACTTGTGGTGGATTTTTTGGCCTTTGTTGCTCCTGTGGGGGGACTGAATTGAAGTACATTACAGTTACTGTCACAGAGCAGCAATTCCATTGTGAGATTTTGAACCAGATCCTGCACATCACTCAATACACAAACAAGCTGTCACTCAGTGCCATCTAGTTGTTTAGGGAGCTGATCTCAGCCCTCTCTCTGCTTTGCTGCTCAGGCAGCTCAGTCACAGGTATATGGCTCTGCCAGAGGATTTGTGTGTGGGTCTGTCAGCAATGGGATTAAGGGAACCAAATTGCCATTTCCTGTAGTAGACTGTGCATTTAATAAATATGGCAGAGAAACAAGGTTGCAGAAAAGTGTAGTGCCTGGTGAGGTAAATGTTTGTCATACACACATCTTAGCAGACACATTCTGTCTGCATTTGGAATTCAAACCCTAACCACCTTAAAAAAGGAAATCCCCAAGCCTGAGCATGGCTACATACAGTGGCAGCCAAGATTTGACACAAGGTGGGAAAAACATTTCTGCTGTGCAACTGCCACAAACAGCTCCCTTGATCTGGCAGACAAAAGACAGCCGATACACCCTCCCCAAAACTCTGAAACAAATTATTAATAAATCAATTTTAATAAGAAATAAAGTTAAACTCTTAAAAAATGCTCCCGCATGCAGAGTTTTGAAGTTTCCCTTCATCTCCCATGAAAGACAGAATTATGAAGTTCACTAGAGTCTTCCATATCTCTTTGCATTGTGTGTGGCAGGTTTCCAGGGCCTGCCAAGAAGAGTAGCACTGTAAATCCTTAGGACTCAAAGGTAAGACAAACAGCTCTGCTACTGTATGAAGGTTTGGAGACCTCTGCATACTCTTTGACTGCATTCCTTATAGAGTCAAAGGACTTTTGAGGAGACCTGTGGTGTTTTACGTGTAATTCTTGTTTTACAATGTGGTGCTTATTCGCCTGTCTGGGCTCATGGGGATGCCTTGGCAACAGGTCTAACTGAAGGTTTCCCTATATACCCCATTCCATCAGCACCTTTTATCTGGTACTTACAACTGTGTCATTCCTGTCTGTTGTGTGTGAGACAGAGCACTATCTGTCTGCTGTGCAGTGCTGTAAAAAAATGTTAGGATGTTCATTCTCTTTAAATTAAGAGCTTGAGTGTTACCAGGAGCAAAAACATTTTGTTAAAATATGGCATTTGGCACACCTATCCAAAGATGCTGATTTACTGAAAAACTTCCAGCAGTGGGATTCATGCATGTGTCACACTGACGATTGTGCGTTTCCTTTAAAATCAGTTTCTGTCTGTCATACCTATGTAGTTACAAAATAACAAAGGGATAATAAAGCTCAATTGTATATTCACAGTTTGAGATTTCTATTGACAGATCTTCACACTGAATGCTTCTGGAAGAAAGTGTGATTATGTAGCTCTCTGTTAAAAGAACTGAAAACCTCTCCTTTGTTACAGCTCTCTTACACACCATTTCTATCATTTGGAATCTTTTAAGGGATATGTCAAAGTTGACAGGCCCATATTTGGCCTCCTCTCACCAAAATATATTTGTAGATTTAGAATATCTTCCACATCGGAAAAAAATCCCAGCAGTCAGCATCTCCAAGACAAGGGCTAGCTTCTTTGCCTAACTGCAGATCAGCCAGCAACAATCTACCCTTTCGTCCCACAAAGTGCACGTTTCTGCCTATGTTCTACAGCATAACTCCTCCAATGACCTACATATTAAGTTGGCACTGGGCCGAAGATCACTCTGCTTACTAATTTGACTATGGGTTAGATGATTTTATTAGTTCAGCTTGTCACCCCTAACCTTCCACTGCACTGTTGAGAGCTCTATTATATCACAGCTGTGAGAGTGCTCTGCCAGAGCTTTACTTAAAACTCACAGAGCCAACCTTCTGGTTTCTCTTCAGTCACACATCGTGTTGCGGGGGATTAACAATGGCAGCTACTTCAACTTTGTGGCTTTTGTTTTCTATCCTGCAAATTAGGTCAATAACATTTTCCCCATCTATGGGAAAACTCAGCTTTGTGAAAAGGAATCCTGAATCTGTAGCAGATAACATTAAAAGAGAGAGAGAAGATATATTTTTATATATACACACACAGGTAGAACATTAAAGAGTGTCTGTTTGGTTTTGTGTCCTGGTTTGAGCCAGGATGAAGCCAATTTTCCTTTTACTGATTCTTTTTCCTTCAGTAAGCTCTGTTTTAACTAGCAACAAGTGTTCCAGCCAGTGGACTGATAACACTGGAATGTTTATGTTACTGCTGAGACTCCAAGGTTGCTTCTTAGCTCTGCTGCTACAGAGGCTGCCTGGGCAGGAGAATTGTATCTATGACCCCCCCATAGGGGAGCTGGACTAGACAGACAGCAGAACTGACCAAAGGTATTCCATTCCATATATCTATGTAAGCTCCGAGGAAAGTCAGAGATCACAGAAGACAACTTCCTTCCTGCTTCTTTTTTCCTTCTTGTCCGTCCATGGCCGGTGTCCAAGGAGGACTCCATCCATCCATCACTGCCAATCCCCAGGCTCGTGCATTCCTGACCCTCATAACTCTCCCCTCAGCTCCTGTCAGTGCTCTGGGACTTTTCGGGACTGCTCACAGCTCAGGAGAGTGCCGGGGGAGTTGCTGGGGGTGGGGGGGAGGCAAGAGGCTTTTGCACATTCCTGAACATACTTGTATATAATTGTACATATTTTCTTTAATCATTAGTGTTTAATTAAAGCTGTCTAATTGAGTTTCCAATCCAGCTAAGTCTCTCTCCTAATTCTTTCTGTCCTTCCCTACCTCCATGGGAGGGGGAGGGGATCGAGAGCATTGTTGTCTCTGGTTTATTTGCCAATCCTGAGTCAAACTGTGACGTTTTGCTTCACTGTGAACCCAGAAGGATTGCAGGAATAAATTTGTGTTAGTAAAAAAAATACTTTGACATAGCAAAATGTGAAATGCCATAGTATATTACTGTAAGTCTGGCTATTGAGATATTTTTGACAAAAGAAAAAAAAAAGTTCAGGTCAGAAAACTGTTAATCTCCTACTTAAAACGCACAGGATTCTAGATTCACAGAGTTGAAGCCTAAAGTAATGACTCTAAAATCCCAATCCTGCTTAGTCACTTTTCCTTCAGACATACAGGTGTGTTTTCTAAGAAGTGAAATAACTGCAAAGGACAGACTAAAGGCATCTTTCTTGATACATTTCCTATCTCCCCCATCCTTTTGGAAATTTTAACAGGGTGCACAATGTTGACTTGGAGTTCCTGGACATATGCTTCAAAGCCTTTCAAGCAAAAATGTAACAAGAATCTCCCACACCTGAGTAGGCAGTTGAGCTTTTGGGAAAGAAATTGCAACATCTCGTTTTTCCCGTTCATTCAGCCAGTCCTAAAATATTTGATGTAACCAAAACTCTGACAAAACAACAACAGCAAAATACTATACTGCTGTTAGCAAACAGTGTACGTAATCCTTCTAAACTAGATTGGAAATACATTGCCCTTGCCTTGACAAGGGGCAGGCTATAGAAAGTCAGGAACAATGTCTGAAAATACATTTCCCACACTAAGGCTCTGCGTCCATTGCTCGCTTCCTTTGCTCACTCTGCAGTGATGTTGTGTCTTGGCTGCACTAGTTTAACACTTCTTGGAACTTCTCAGCACAGCAGGGAGCTTTCTAAAGCAGGAGCATTAAAAAAATATTTTGCCCAGAGTGCAGGAAGAAGTCAACATTAACCGATTCTCTTGCAAAATAATGTGGAACCTTTAGGAACCTACTTTTCCCTTTGAGCCCACATGTCTAGGTCTGTGCATGTGAACTCCAGAAACAGATTTATTTTTTTTCTCTGCAGATATGCTGGCCATGCTTTGGACATACAACAATGTATAATCACATCTGTCAGTGACTAGAGAACTTACCTCTAGGAGACTTCACTTGTATTCTATGGCAAGCATGGAAACATCTCCCTCATACTCTGTGGAGATTCTCCTTTTGCTCACAGGTCTTACTCTTCCCTTCACAGCTTTGTGACTCTATGCCCATATCAGGTGGGACCTCTCAGGGATCCAAGGACTATGAAGAAAGACCATAACAGAAATCTCCACTGGTAGCAATAGGGAACCCCCACAAATCCTGCTAGGCTCTGAGGTTACTACGGTTTTCCCACATGCTCCTTTTATGCTGAAATTTTCCCTGTGAGGTTTCCTGGTAAAAAACATTTTCACAGACAGATAGTGGGAGAGCAACCAGAGGCCTTAGACCTAGTGCACAAGCTAAAGGTCCCACAGTCTACCTCCAGCTTACAAGGAATTAATGGCTTTTATGGTAAGTTATTTTTCTTTTAAAGGTTTTTCACTTCTCCTCCCACTCTGCAGTCCCAGGCAAGAACACATATCCCATGACTTCCTTTCTCTGATATCTCAGGTACTCCAAACACTGCAGACTAATTCAAAGGCTGGTTCTTACACCACCAAAAATCCTAAGCAAATCCTAATAACAGAATTGGAGACAAACACCATAAAGGATCTCATTAAATAAATAGCATCAACTGAAAACTAATAAATTTTTACTGACGACTGTAATCAAGGCATTACTGGATTAAAGCATGAAGCTAAACAGAAGAACAGGCATTAGTATCCGGAATATTAAGATCATCAGTGAAATTAATTACCTTTAACAGCCCAAAATAGTGTAATTTCTGTCAGTTTTCTCTTCCAAGTGTTGTTGAGAACACCTGCCAACAGGGTAGATGCTGTTACAGCAAACGTTAAGACAATGCCTCAGGCCTATAAATATCCAAGCAGGTGTTTCATTTTAAGTACAAGTCCTCCCAGGAGACAACCCACAGAATTTACCTGACCCAACTGCTCAAACACCAACTGCTTCAGAGCCTAAGTGTGAGTTTTTTTGGGTAGTAATTCAAATTAATTGCTTCCCCTCTCCTGACCAAAATTAACATGGTCAGATACAATTAACTGAAATAATGTGTGATGTTACCCATTATGTAGCTGTAATAGCTCATGATTAATAATCAGAAGACGTTACCACAAACATAACTTAAAATACTTCTACAGTTCTTAGCATATTCATACTTTCCGTTGTTTCAAACCTTGGCAAAAAAAATATTCCTGGCCTATGTTCATTTCTCTGCCTTTAAGTGCATTTAGAGAAGGAGTGCCAGACTACAAAGTTAAACAGAAAATCCCCTTTTCTGTTTTTCACAGTGCTGAACTGTGCAGCACAGGAAGTGCAAGAGTAAGTTTTCCAGGTAGGATGTGGACATAGAGGGGTTGAAAATCTAACTCCATCTAGGAAATGTCCGTTAATGTTTTGCCTTTTCTGCCATGTTTGCTTTGTGGATACAGAAGGTCCTCCAAAACTCAACAAGTTAAGCGAGTTCTTCAACTCATTTTTCACTGGTGACAGAGAGGATGCCAAACCAGGATTTACAGATTCTAGGAGTTACATATTTCTTGGCCGTTGACAGTTATCCTTGCCCACTTTTTTTCCATTTATTTTTTGTTAGTTTCTTGGTTCAGCAAATTCTGTCCAGGAATATCTGAAATTAATTTTACCTGGCTCAGCCATGGCACTGCAGAACTGCGAGGTATACACAAATAATAGCTATTATTTTCAAATGTCATTAGCATAAAAGCAGCAACAATAAACCTGTGTATCGCAGTATTCTCTGCTCATATCCAACAACTCAAAATTGAATAGCCAGTATGCTAAAATTCCTGGAATTGCAATTATCTCTCCCTTTCATTTGAAACATAGGTTACAGAACTAATAGTTTATAGCAGGAAAATAGTCATTTCACTTTTCACATTATGACAATGAGTGATAGCTATATGGCGTTAAATAAGTGATTTGCTCTCCTAAAAACATCTCAGTTTGATCAAGGATAGGTAAAGAGGATGTCAAAAATTCTATCAGAATTGACAGCATTTCTATTGAAGAGTTACCATTTATCATTAGTTGAGCTGAGTTACTCAGAGGCTGTGCATGTGGTATCAGGATTTTTGTCCTGATTTTTAGAATAATTTTTTTCCCATCAGTACTACTTAGAAGTGATTCCACTGATTCTTCCATTTCTTAAGTGGTGCATAGCAAAGCTATGGGAAAGAAACAGGCTGCTTGAAATGTAGGGAATGTTACAGTTACAGACACTGAAGCACAGGACATAGAGTAATTGCAAGGAACTCGGGCCATTGCATAATCTTGCAACAGTTCAAAAACCTTGGCAGACAGAAGAACCTCTTTCCCAACTTCAGCCTTTCTAACCAGAACAATTGATCCCCCTTTCTCCAGAAAGTCAGCTACAATACAGTGTAAGTAAACTGTCTCAGCAATATGAAGACAGCCTATCTGCAAAGACAAGATGCAGAAATACCTCTACATTATTAGCAAAAGAAAGATTATGTTAACTGTTAGAAGCATTCAAACGCTGATTTAAATTACTATACTTCTGTGTTTTTATTATACCAGATTAACATGACAGAAAGGAAATTAGTAGGCAAAATAAAAAAGTGGAAGTACACAGCATTTAAGGATACACAGACTTGATATTCATCTTAATGTTTTGGTAATACTTAAGGATTAACAACATTGCAAAACTAAAATGCAAACAGGTATTTCAGCAAAATTACATTGTATTGCATTTGTAACTCAGTGTATAAGAACAGTGCATTTTCCTGTCACTGAAAAGATAGTGAAATATAATATTAGAATTATTGCAATATCTATATGCACATTTTCCTGTACGAATGGTATCCCATAAACATAACTCATTCTACTACTGCATGGTTATTTTGAAACAATATAACATGATCAGAAATGAAGAGAAATGATGTTGAATTGCTTGCTGTATTGAAATACTATTCAAGAAGATCAGAATTAAAATAGGGACATTTAGTAAATACTACAGCAATGGTTTTATTCTTTGAAAAGTGTCAATTGTACGTGAAAATGAAACTGCAGATACACTTCAATATTTATCGCGCCAGGTACTTCATTCACATTGTAGAAAATAGCCATTTCAATGGCAGAAATGAGGTATGAAGTTAGCTTGTGTAGTGGATAAAATTATCATCTCGTGAGGTGGTGAGGAAAGAAAAAATCGCTCTCTCCAAATGAAAAATAAAATATAGGGCTTCATATTGCCTTATCATTTAGATGAACCTATGAACTGGAGGAGCCAGAGAGAAAAATGAATGTGCTTAATATGTTAGATGTGGTTTTTTATATCGAAAAACACTCCACATAATTCATACACATCACAGTTATCTGGTTTTTTATATAAAACATGTTGAGATAAGCTGTGAGTGAAAAAGTTGTGGATGAGGAAGCAGAATTGTCTCAGAATTAAAACCAGCTCTGAAAGATGGGGTCAATTAGTTCAATTCTTGTTCTTGCCAGTAACAGATAGTGATTTCTTGGGCAAGTAATTTAAATCAGTTTCATCTTCCCCATCTGCATAACAGATATGCTATTATTAGGTCCCTCACTGGGGTTTTATGTGGCTTAATAGTCTTAACATTGAGGTCCTTGGGTGTACAGTTCTACATAAACACAACTATTTCATTCTGACAGATGGCAGCACCTTTGAGCTAATACTGCAACCAGCTTCCCCTTGCAAATTATTTTCCTTTATAGCTCTGGCTTGTTAAGTGGCATGGCTTAAAAATGGTTGTTTGTTTTTTTTTTTTTCGTGAATGCATGCAACATTGCATTTGTTTCTGTCAGTAAAATTGACAAAGGAAAAAAAAAAAAAAAGAAGGAAAACAAGGTGCTAGAGGGCATGCTTATACCACACAATTGAGCATGATGCAGAGACTGCAGAACCAATGCTAGCCAAGCTGGTTACAGAACAACCCAGCTAACCTGGCTAGTTAGCCAACCTTCACTGCGTTGTTTTGAAGACTCACCGGGCTCTGTGAGGATTCTCTGTTTCATACCAGCTCAGCTGGTACAACCTCGAAGAATCAAGCTACTTGGCTTGCCTGGTGCAGATTATCCTACAAAATACTAGCAGCAAACCTTCAAATTACCAGTGGTACTTCTGAAAAGTGAAATAATTTTATGGAAATTTTCTCTACCAAAAGCTACAAAACAGAGATACTCACTTTCCAGATGAGACAACATAGGAATACAGAAAGATAATTTGCCAGAGGTCTTCTACCAGGATCTCCTTGCAGACCTTCAAGGAGAAAATTATCCTCTGAGATAAGAAGGAAATCTTTCTTTGATATCACCAAACAGAAAATATCTGAAAGATGCTTAAAACTATCAAATTATTGAACCAAAACAATGAAAGGTGGAAAAGATTACAATACCTGAAGTGCAAAACTGAAGCAGTTCAGCAGCATCAGAAAAATTGTGAGTATCATCAATCTTATACAGCCCGTATAATAAAGATTTTTATTAAGCATTAAAAATGCCTAGTTAGTCACCACGAGTGATATAAATGCAGGCCAGGAGCCAGTTGGATCTTTCAGAACAAAGCACTCACCCAGCAACAAATGTATCCTATTTATCAAGTGAAGAGACAAATGTGATGTTACAGTCTGATTTGATGTGCCAAAGAAGTTTGCACTGACGATGCCCCACCATACTGTCATCGTCCTTCAACGGAGCTGTCAGGTACTGCAATGAGATCATACAGGAGTGCTGCCTCAAGTGCAAATGAAGGGTAAAACAGGGTAGGGAACTGGAGAAGTCCATGGTATTTTTAAAAGGAAAGAAAATTAATTCCTCCATTCCCCCTTCCTTACAGAACCTAAGAATTTGCTGATAAGAGACCTGCAAGGCCATTAGGAAGTTTAGCATTGGTAAACATCGGTTTGGACTGTAAAATTCTAATCTGGAGCACTGACATTTCCTCACAAAGTCATTTAGAAACAAGACCTGAGTTCCATCAGTTGAGGGGAAATTTTTTCTTGAGAAAGAATAAAATGAAAGCAGGAATGAAACAGAAAAACAGCAAGAGAGGGAAATCCTGAGGAAATGCTAATTGGACTAAAATAAAAAAGAAAGAAGAGATGGATAAAGGGAGACATGCAGTCATGGACAAATATTTTCTTTTTAAAACAAAACATCTGATGTGAATCAATCCTTGTTGCCACTACAAGTTAATTTCTTTCCAGTGTGAACCCTTTGGTAGTAAAAATGACATGCAACACCTCTCCTAAGAGGCACTAAAGTTTATCACCTGACCTTGGCTTTAATACATGTGTCTAGGTTGCAGCCTAACAACAACACACGTTCACAGGTGAGTGCAGCAGTGCCTGGATGTGTAGTGCAAGATGAGGGAAGGAGGCAAAGGGAAAGAAAAAGGATGGGGACCTCTCTCTCCTCTGCCTTGGGGTTATGCCAGCAGTTTTCTCATTACAAGCATAAATCTGGCAGCACAGCACAACTGCTCAGCAAGGCCTCTAGTATGTACAAGGCGTTTAAGAGGATGAGACTTCAGAAGAAAAGCTGCATGTATGTGCAGTGGCACATACCTATCTGCATCACACACCCTGGCATCTGCAACACCTGTCATCTAGCTCATTTGGTCCTGGATTTCCTACACAGAAGCTTGAGCCATGCCCCAAGTAAGGGGAATTGCAGTTTGCTCTGACACAGCCTCAGGGCCGCTCAGCAGAAGGAAAGCAGCTTTGGGAATGACACAAGAAGCACATGGTGGACCAGTGGCAGAGGCTGTAACCAGGTCACATTGGACAGCATCCGGCAGACAGCCTTTGGGTTTGCTATGCAATAATTTGTCTGGTTGATTCCTGCTCACCTCCAGCTCAAGTTTGACAAGTACAGTGTATGTCTGGGGACAAGACTGGGCAAGAAAAACAGAGAGGAGCAGGATGTCAGTACATGCATACTGCAAGCGTGGGCAGCTTGCACACACTCCCTTCCGCTTGTCACATGCATCCCTTCAAGGGATGGGTGTTTCCCGTTTGCTTTTGCTTTTTCCTCTGGGTTTGCAGGGGGAGAGAAAGTGAGCAGCCATCCCGTCCTTCAATGCTGACTCAGTCTGATCCTTGTTGTAGCTCAATACTGAAGTGCCCAGGAGACACAGAGTTTTTCCACAAAAGCACAGTTTGCTGACAATCTGGAAGGGGTTTGGTCTGGGAAGGACTGAGCAGATGGAGGAGTCTGCTATCCCTGCCAATCAGCACAAAGGATATCAGGAAAAATGGAAAGTGGCAGGGCAGAGATTTCTTGTTTAAAGGGGTCTAGAGGAATGGTTTGGAAACAGAAGAGAAATCCAGAAGTTCAAACCTAAGATACAGGGTGCCTAGGAGGTAGTGATTTCACTGGTGTGGGAGCAAGCCCTCACTTACAGAAGCAAATTGTGCTGAGTCTATTGCAGAGATTAATGCTGGGATGGCTAAAGGCCCTCTGTCACCTGGTACAGGTTATCCCTGCTGCAATCTCTGTGTTTGAAATGGTTCCTCATGTCCCTACAGAGGGATCCATGGCATTTTTCACACTGATGCCAACCTGAACTCACAGACTTGGATAGCCAATATCCAGCAAGAATGCAGAACATGACAGGGTCCTCTGTAGGTGTTGTGGTTGTCAGAGTACTTGTCAAAACAGATCCTGCCAAAAAAACCCCTTACATTTAACAGTTAATTGGAGACCTTAGAGACTCTGCAGCAGTGTCAGGGTAGGGTGGGCTCCCAACTCCAGAAGCTGACACTATGACAGAAAGTGGCACTGAAACTCGAATACTTAAGGAAGTCAATTCCCACTAAGAAACACAAATTTCAAAAAAAGCATCATCCATTTAGAAAAAGGCAAGCCATAATAGTCTGAGAAAAAGTAGATATAGGGAAAAGAAGGAATATGGAAAGTACTTAAAACAGAAGGGCCCCATGATGAAGGAAAAGAATACAATGTTAGACTTGAGCATGCACTGCATTTTGGAAATGTTGCCTTAGAGCCAAAACACCACTGCTGTGAAGCTTAATATCATTATTACTCTTCCCCCAAACCAGAATCACTGCTTGTATTCCATCTTCTGTTAGAGTGGATGTGGCATGGCAGCACATGGTAAAAATTAACAAGGAACCACTGAAGAGAACAAGGCACCAGCTAAAGCTACTCTGGTAGCAATTTCAAATGTAAATATCTCAGTTTTCTACCAAAGTATTTTGGATGGCATTGAATTTTTTCCTTTTTTTTAAAAAAAAAAAAAAAGTCAAAGCTATTGCAAAACCCTTGAAATAACTTCTTTAGTCAGAAAATAATTTTTCACCAAAAATTGTGTTAGAAAATCTTGGCCTTAGCAGTCAACACATGGATTAAAAATTTGGATGAAAAATTAAATAGAGGTTCTCAATGTGTTTGAAATTGTACATTAGAACTTAGATGCTTCTTGAACTTTTTTTGTTATACTGGTTCACTGATCAGTTTGCTTTCCCTTTTTTAAAAGCAACAGCTGTAATTTTACTAGACTACTAACAGTGAGAAGATTGCCAACAGCACTGAGCAGAACTTTAGAAAGGAAAACACAGACAAAATAGGAGAGAAAAGAGATGCATCAGACTGTGCAGCGTCATCTTAAGTAAAACTGTGAAACTTGCTGTTCTCCTATTTAATAAAAGAACCAGTGGAAAATGTACCTATCCTACCATAACAATGTCACGTGGTCATCAGAAATAGCTCTTCTCTCATTAGGATTTTCTCTGACATATGGCAAAGAATCAGACACATTAAGCCAAAGCAGCACAGCCTAATATTTGAAAGCACCCATCAGTGCCAGCCAGTCTGCAAAAGCCACATGAACACGCGGCTCATTGACAGCGCTGCAGGGGCTCACACAGAGCGTGCCACTGACTGATCTGTGTGAGGGAGATGAAGTACAGCCAGGTGATGTATTCTGCCTTCCTCTTGGAAAAATATCACAAACCAAATTATTTTTCTCTGTTGCACAAATCCTTTCACCTCAGCTGAGTAAGCTAATATCTACTGACATACAGAGTTCACATCTGAGTTTCCGTGTGCTCCCTTTCTTGCTGATTGTGAATTTGGTTTGGCTTTCCAGTGCTTTCCAAGATGTTAAGCTTGTTTCAATTGCAAATAATGCAAATTTTCCATTTGCCTCCTCCAGTTTAGATTTATAGAGACACATAAATATCTCTGAGAGTTTGGGCACAGTGCCTGTTTTTCACTGCTTGCTTTACGTAAGGAAACATGAGTGAAAACCAATTATATTATCTGGTAAATTATAGTACTTAGAAAAACAAAATGATAAAGTAAAATTTAATAAAATGAGTAGCAGTAAGCAAGAGACATAACCATGCAAAATATCAAAACCAGACTAGTGTAAACATTTTGGCCACTGTGCTCTAACCAATAAAATGCTGATTTAAGAGTGAAAATTTTATCATATTGCTAATGCCCTAAGCAGTAGGGTGCTGCTTTCCAGACATCCCAAGGTGAAAGATGTAGGGACCAAAGCAGGAGGATACACACTTGCCCTGAGAAGTGTTGCTTACAGGCCACAGGGCTTGAATTTTTCCAAGAACTCTGCCCTTTTTCATCCTCTTCCCTGGCCTGAAAAAAGCTGCCAAAGCTTAGACCAAATTTTTGTCCTTAATGTGCAATTGCCCATGTGACTTTAGAGGAGGGATGATTAGAATTTTACTTTGAAGTGAAACTATAGCTTTGAAAACAAGAACAATGACTTAAAAGCACACCTCAACCTCATGCTGAGAGCCCTAACAGATGCACAGAAATTCATAATAACAGCAATGACAGGTCTCCAGTAAAGATGTATCTCTGGGAGCGGTAGATACATTAAAGCAACTGTTGTGGAAACTTTTCCTTCAGAATGTGGAAAATTCTGGCCCACTTAGGAGGAATAGCAGAAAGATAGGTGAGCACCACCTCGCTCACATACTGGCAAGTGGTTTCCTAGAGGTACATGTAACTCTGTTGACACTTGGCAAATGAATTCCAATTTAAATGTCCACAGGAGAAAATGTTTAGTTATAAATCATGTTATGAAGAAACAGCAGGACAAAGAATTCCATTGCACTGGGAACTCTCCTGCTCACCAGAAGGAAGACAGGGTAACAACAGTGAGTTTTGCTTCACCTGCAAAGTACACACAGACAGAGCAGCCTGTGCATGCTGGGTCCATGAACCAAACACTGGGACCTTGGGAACATATTATGGTAACTGATGTCTGTGAATATTCACTGCTATCATTACCCAGGTTCACTAGATGACCTTGCTCTTGCTTCACCTTCATATGCTTGCTCTGTTGGAACATGATCACACCTATCTACTCATCTAAACTTTATTTTTCTCATGCGGAAATCCTAGAACAGAATGCCTTACACAGCAGAAGCAGAGTTTAGGTTCTACAGAATTTTAAGAACTATATAAAAGAATTCCTTTCTCTTTCTGAGGAATGAAAAAAGTAAAATGTCCAAATCCTAGAATGTGCCCCACTAAGTATGCAGAAGAAAAAGATTTATGCATTTACTACCTCCCATGTTCCTACCTCCCAAATATTCATTAACTTGTTTCCTTTAGCTTCACTTGCCAGCTTTGGATCCTGCATTAATAACACTGAAATTGATAACAAATACCTACTGCCTTCCTTGAGAACAGGTGCACAGTATCAAGTTCAGCCTGATGCACCACTCACTACTGTATGTAAGCATAAAGATGCATGTCAGTAAAGGTGTATGTTCCATATATGCATTATTAATCTAATTTGTAGGAAGAAATTTACATGATACAATCCTCCTCACTTAATGGCACTTAGTTTATCACAAAGCAGCAAGGAAATGTCCAAACTTCTGCCAGCGGTGCAATAATCACATATTTGCAAAACCGCCACAAAACAACACAATTCAGAGTTGTCCAGAATGTTCAATATTGCAATGAAAAGCACAAACTGTAGTTCAAATATGTCTTCACTATGAATGCATTGGGTCATTTACCTTAACAATGCGAACGTGCTCTCATTATTATGTTCAACTTGATTAGTGTGTAGTCTAACATTTAAAAGTGCACTTCAGAGGGAAGAAGGTATGAATGCATGATTGGTTCCTAATAAATTGAGCAACCCCCTAATGAACTGCGAGAGATCTAGAAGAAACTGCTAGACACTAGACATAGACATTCAGAACCAGGAAAAAAAAGTGGTAATAGCAAGGGGAAGACATAGTAGAATTTCCTAATTACATTAATACACTATACTGTAATGCTTCTTGCTGTCTGAAGTCGTAGCAAACAGGAAGGTGTGCAGTTCTAGGAGAAAGACATTATTAGAAATTTTCTGGAGAAAGGATCATTGCTATTAAAAGCCAATGCATAAATGAGCACTTTGGCTGATGTGATCTGGAGCCATGTTACACAACTGAATCTTATATTGGAGCAGGAAAACAACATTCCCCCTTCTATTGGTGTCTAGAAATATTTACTTTGAATGACATTGTCATACAAAAGCAAGTCAGAAGAAAAGGAAAGTCTATATTCAGGGCACTGGGCTGATTTAATAGAGAAGATGAAATAAAGAATTTAGCTAAGTAACAATAAAGAGAGAGTACAAGTCCACAGCCACTTGAAAAGAGTTGACAGAATTCCTTTTGATGAAATAGGAATATATTACTACTTAGCAATTAACTTAGGTTACATAAAAGAAAGAGAACATGAGAAACATTGTCTTACTACTGAAATGTATGAGGCTGCAGAACTCTTCTTTGTGGAAAAAGTAAGTTTCCTCACTTTGAGACTCTACAGCTAAAGCTCAGTACCGAATTAAAGGCAGGGGAGGGAATTCACCTCTGAATTCTGCACCTCCATTTAACACTGAGAGCCTTACTTCTCCCCTTACCCAGGTATCAGACCGTCTCAGAAATTACCTTGTAAGACATTCAGCCTTATTCTGTTTATGTCCTTAATCTTTGCGGGCTGGACGTTTAAGTGAAGCAGGTAGTTTAGCTTTTTAACCCTGCCTTCCCTTGGGGGAAGAAAAGTATTTATGAGAAAACAGGTAAGTAAAAACCATAAACATAGTTAGGTATTTTTTTCCCTCCTGAAAGGAGCAGTGGTCCATGTCTCAAAGCCTTCATGAAAATGACTGTTCAGCAGAGTTGTGCTATTCTATACACCCACAAACCAACGTAAGAGTGGACAATGGTGATTGTAGCGAGTTAGCTGAAGTGTGGCAATGCTTAAATGTTTATCTGGGACACTACTACATGGAATACCTCTGTTCTCCTCTAACCATGATTCCTACATCCGTGTAGCTGACAGCAACATCCTCCTGCCTTTGAACCAGTAGTTATAGAAGAAGGCTTTCAGGATTGTAATGCTTTCTTTTTCTATTATATTCTACTGGTTAGGAAAACAAACAAACAAATCACCAAAACCAAACAAAACCACCTAAATCTGCACATGCAAAACACAGTTCTGCAACAATTTGTTGGAGATGAACTTCATCAGAAGGTAATAGTAGGATCATCTAGTAGTAGCAATATCTCTCATGAAAGCTACAAACATCAAACAGGAATGACATAAACCTAATGACACACCTGCACCTGGCCAAAGCTGTGCTCTCTCCTAGGAAACAAAGAAATAGACCCTGTCAGCCCACTTCAAATTTACAACAGCAAAACAGGAATAAATAAAGGTATCCCTTTTAGCATCAGCAGTCACAAGAAAAACAGTGAGAATAGGTTTAGTGCTAATGCTCTTCAGCAGCATCTGCTGGTTACTACTAGAAGAGCCAAGATCACAGAATCACAAGATGTCCTTCAGAAAACAAGGGCGTAGAGAGGCATGATTTTCTCCATGCTGGAATGGCCTGCTGGACAGGATGCAGCATTGAGGTTAAGGAAATAAGCATCTGCAAACATGCTCAAATTGTAACGCTTTGAGTAAATTGTGCCTTGCCTCCGTTTTTCTGTCCGTAACTTGAAATTGTTTGAGGATCTCAACTGCAAGCACTGAGCATTTTATTGTGCTTTTAAATGTTCACCACATATTTGACACAAGAGAGAAGCCAATATTTGCGGAAGATACCAAACAAGGGGGAAATACATTTGTTTGGACAAGAAACAATAACTTTCCATCAAAAGGAAAAATAAATAGAAGGCATGAACTGTCCCGATGTGAGACTGCAGAAAGACATTCATTGGAAAAAAAAAAAAAATTAAAATAAAAAAGAAAAGTCCATTGTGAAAGGCAGTGTGGAAGAGCTATTCAATTCACAACCTCTCCTATTTCCCAAAAGCTTCTGCTGCCAGGTGAAGACCTCAGTGTTGATGGAGCTGAGAATGTCCATACACAGCAGTGTGGAGTCCAGCTGCTTCTGAAGAGGTTCAATTAGATACAACAAGCAGTTAAGGGGCAATAGCTCAGCTTCCCAACCCTCTCACATGGTAATAGTCTGTCTGTCCAGTATTACCATATTGCTTTAAGTACCTGGCCTAATCTGAGCCACTGCCTTACTGCATGCCACATTTGAAGAAATAAGGCTCTACTCTCATAGTAAAATGATCTTTCATCAGCCTTGTAACAAAACCTGTTTATATGCTGTCCATGTGTTTCTGGCTGAATATATCTGCAAACTGCCTAAATAATTGCAAACATACCAACTTGCCAGAAATTAATTTTTTTTAATAATTGAAAGTAAGCAAAAAATCCCCAACAAAATCCTATCATAGCATCCTTTCTTGAACTCCTTCTAGTTGAATGTGGCTTTCTCCATTGACAAGAACGACACAAAAGCCAAATGAATATGGTGCAGGTCTAAAGAAAAGGTGGAAAGGACACTGCAGCAAATTTAGCATGTGACTTCAGAGAAAGACCTCGTGGCCTTCCATTTTTAGGTAGGTGTTGGATAGAGGCAAATTCAGCTGTGACTAGCAAATTCACCAAGTAACCTCAACTGGCTAGTGTAACTGTGCCTCCCTGCCTGCTAAAGCCTTGTGGCTCTTGGGATCTTTAAGCTGCAATGCTCTGGGGGCTGTGGCTGCAGCTACATTGTCTCTGTTCTTACCAAACCCAGTTTTTATGACTCACAGAAACTCATTTGTGTGTGTGAATTATTGGCTTTTCAACTGACAGTGAGGGAGCAAAAAATAATCTACAAAAGAAAAGCTTACCTACTTACATTATAGTCTCATGCATTTTACTATGTGTTTACTGTCAGAAAGTGTTGCAGTTAATATCTGAATCTCTGCCAGACTGCTGACAGACAGAATATGATCTATCTTAAGATTTTTTTTTTTTTGTGAAGTGACAACTGCTAGTCTGTAAATACTGTGTGCAATAATAGAAGCACTAATTTGACATAGCTATATGTTTCAAAAACACTTGTAGTTTTCCTTGTGTTTTTCATTCTCTTTGCAATTCCAATCAGCAAATGCACCCTCATTGATGCTTGGAGTTTCTACAGCATATTTTAAGATACAGAAATTACAGGAAATATTTAGTTCACTGCAGTTTTTAAAATGGTGCCTTGTTGTCTAGTAGCTTTAAATTTGCTATAGTTCCTCTTAAAATCAAACACAAACTTGAATTCTCTACACAAATCATGACAAGGGACACTGAGGAAAATCAGAGCAAGGGAGCACAGTGGAAATCTGATAAACTTTTCCAGTTAATTACAATGCTTATCTCTCGAAGAGGCAAACAAAAACAAACAAGACTGAAGCCACACTAGAATTTTCCCTACTTTTCATGGTACAATTTCTTCGCTCCCCGGGTTTTAAGCAACCTGTTTAAACTTAGACAATTTTAAACTTCAAAATTTTCCATATACTGCAGGGGAATTGACTGACATGTACAAGGCATCCTAGGGCATTCTCTACCCTATTTCTTGTTGTTTGCATCTCCTGGAGCTCAATTATTCAAATGACAACACCAAAATCATTACATGCTACTGCCTTTCATGGCTGTTGCAATATTCTTACATTACCCTGTCTGTTTCAGAGCATACTGAGAGACAGCATTGGATTATGTAATGAACATCCTTAAACCAAAAAAATGCTGCTCAAAAAAACCCTCTTTATCTTCATTGTCTCTGCTAGGGTGCCGATCATACATCCAACCCATTTAAAAACAATGAAAGTTATTAATTTTTATTGTTTTTAGTAGAGCTGTGTATGGAAGAGTCATTTTCTGCCTTGATTCCTTTAAACTTGCATATGTTAAAGGAGAATAAATGTACATTTGCAGGATGGCAAAACACAGCCACCAGAAAATCTTAGACTCTAGTCAGCCCTATTCAACTCCTTTCTTTTTTTTTCCCCCTTCAGTGAGCTTTGCATAAAGCTAACCCAAACCCACATGGATTTCTATAATATCCAAAAAGAATGACAATGAGTGATGTGATGTAGGTGGAAACTGCCTGAAGAAACCTAAATTGTAACAGGAAAAAAAATTGACATTTTAGATTTTAAATGTTACACAGTTTTTATAAAGCTTCAGTCAATTTATTTTATTTATTCTAATGAAGAGCATTACAACTGCTTTACTGCACTGAAGCAAGCATCGATCACACCATTAATCACACCTTGTGAATAGTCACAAATCAAATTCTAACAGCAAGCACTGAATCAGGAGCAATGAAGCATAAACTCCTTCACAATTTATGATCTCTCCAATTGCATCTTTTCAACCATTAAATTGCAAGATACCATAAATTTTTATCTTCTTCACTTCAGTCACATTATTGATTCTGCCTTGTGAAATATAGAATAGCTGTAAATCTAGGCTATTGAATTAAATTTAAAGTCTTGACTTCAGAAAAGAAACCCAACACACTGCCATGGCTGTTAATTTGCACTGAGGAACAAATGATAGAAACATTAAAATTTAAATGGACAACAGGGATTTCAAAGAGCCATAGTTCTGTCAATCCTAGTCCTTGTCAACCTTGAGGGTTTTTCTTTTTGCCAAATTTTAGATCAAAAAATAAAATAAAATATAAGGTACAGGTGGATGCAGAACAGATAATTCTCACAAACATGTAAATTATGAAGAAACTAAATCAAACCTACTGAATAAATGTTTAGGCTTAAAATAACTCCAGTGAATTCAGCACAATTTACCTAACTACAAAGTTGAGGTGCTTTAATACAAATAAAACTGGCATACTAGTTATAGCCCATCTTTAGTAATCAGGTCCCTAGTGAAAAGGCAGATTGCCTAATGTGTCCGCAAGATTCTCTCTGGGACAGCACAGGCAGGTTCTTCAGGAACTTTGCGTCCATCAGAAGTTAAAAGAAAGATCAACCAAGGTGGAGCCTTTATGGATGGGTGGAAAGAATAAATGCATATAGAAATGGAAGTTCCCAAGGAACTGGAAGGGTGTTAAAGTAGACCTGGATAATATAATGTGTGGGAATAAAACACAATGTGTGACCTGAATTTCTAGGGTAGCACTTGAGAAGGTGGAGCTTCCTGAGGCTGTTGTGGATTGTCCCTGTGAGAGCACAGGTGCTGGCTGCTGCTGCTTCACATGCCCTGGCTTTCCAGGTGCCTGTACATAGCTGATAGTCCTCTCCCAGCCTCTGAGGTGTTTCTTCCTACTACTCCAAGGGAACAGGATTGGTCACCAGCAAGACCCTTGCTTTCAAGGTGAAGGCCTTACACGAGACAATAAAACACACTTCCACCATTTCCATTCGGCAAAGGAGCTCCAGCCTGACAGTAAATGGATCCCTGGGTGCACAGCTCCCTGCCCAATGGGTGGCCTTCAGCTCCCTCCTGCATGGAGTACAAAGATGCCCTCACCAAAAGCTCAGACAGACATCATCTTTTACACAGTTTATAGGATTCGGAGGCTTAAATCAACTTTCGGGCACATTGCTTACATAAATCCCCTGGCCCCTTAGGAAAAGGCCATATAAATATTTGCTGACAGAAGGAACAGAGCAGAGTAGACAAAGGTAAGAGACAGCAACTCACCTCTGTTCAGGCCTCCAATGTCACACTGCCTAGCCAAGGTCCCTGTACCTCAGCCGCCACATGGCAGAAGTGGAGCAGGAGGAAGCAAGCTCCTTGAGCTCCCAGTGATGGCTGCCCATTCCCTTCACAGCTGTATGTGGAGGAGGCTGGGGTGGAGACAAAGGTGGAGCATATGAGATGAAACTCTGGGAAACAATTCAATCTCAGAGTAATGGGGAAACCAGGGCTCCCAGCCCAGGTTCTGTTGAAATAGTCACAAATTGCCTACAGGTACTCAATTGTCTCTCAAGCCCAATCCTAGCTATTTTTAATCACATAAATCAAATAAACTAAAGGGTGATCTGAAGAGTTTGCATATTCCCTTTCGTTTCTTCCATCAGCTTTTCCAGCCCATGAGTACAGTTATCTCCCAGTTCTTTGCATACAAAATCTACACCTGGCAAAATTTTTATGTAACTGTTTTTATGCTTTCACTTCAGCCACCATTCTTCTATCTGCACATCAACTCAAGAGTCGAGAAGAACACAACTCTTAAGGAACTGAAAAGTAATAATTAAAAATCTGCAATTAGAAACTTACCTCTGCTAATTCTTGAGCAGCCTACTGGTAGCACCACATTACTTTCTCACTACAATATCATACCATAACAGATGATACTATTTCAGGCAGACAGTTCATTTGGCACCACACTTTGCAGAGGAATAAAAGCCCAGAATTTATATTAAAAACATGTCATAAATTCCCACAAACTGCAGATAGCAATGTTGGGACTTAACATTATACTTATATCCCCAATATGCTAAATACACCCTTCCTGGACTGCCATTTTTCACTAGGGAAATGAGCACTCACTGCTTGGGATTGATGTGGCCTACACTGAGAAATTAATAACTGTGTGCTGTGTTGCCATTTCCCTAGTGCCTGCAGCAAATATCTCCATAGTGCATTTCATCAGAATAGCTATTGCTTTCTAGCCCAAGGAGAAATGCATTTTCAGTACTCACTGAGCCAATGCCCAGAGTAAACTTGTATAAGGTCGAGGAAGTGAATGAGAAGGAAATAAATTGTATTGCTTTTTTTTCTTTGCTCTATCAATTATTAAATTCTATGAAATAATCAATTAGCTAGGAAACAGGGCAAAAGCTGAACAAAAGAGATGTTACTTTTGCTAAATATTTTTATGGTACATAGCAGTAGAAATGAGCAAGCTTGAAATGGCCACAGGCTCTGCCTCATATCCAGAAGTTAAATACTGTTGTCAGACTTACCTCAAACTTCTTTGACTTGCTTTGTTCCGAAATTTCTTTTTTAAAACTGGAGAGAAGGTGTGCATGTCTGAAGTCCCCGTGCAGTCTAGCTTTGCTGCTGGCAAAAATTTCCATGATCATAGTTTCTTTCATTTCACTTCTTATTTCAAGCAAAAAATAAAAAGTGCGATCAACCAAAATGCTGAAATCCAACTATGAATAAGCACAAACCTCTGAGAATGGAGAGTGCTTGCACATAAAGTCTTTTCATTTTAGTTTGTGAATTAAAAATTAATCCAGACCAGTGGTGTTCTATATGCTACTATGGACCAAACTAAATAAAAAAATAAATAACTGAAGCCCAATAGGAGGAATGATATGTCTCGTACTAAAATCTCAGAAACATTTTGCACCTTAAGATGTGGGTAAAAAAAATAAAAATATTAAAATCCCAATTAAAAAAAAAGAGGGAAATAGGGAAGTAGGGAAAGAAAGAACTGTCAAGCAGCAACACTCTTGTTGGTTGTTCAAAACTGCTCAGAAAAACAAGAGCGGCTTTAATTAAGTCCTCACAAACATTTTAACAATAATACAAAGATAATGTAAGAGCAACAATAATAATAAGCATCCAGCAGTGTAACCCCATTTTTAAGCTTTCACAGTTCTGGCAGTTTGATCTAATTATCTGTATGTTCCACTACCTCTCCAGATAGTAATTCCTACCATTTTCCATGAACATTACTGATCAGGCTGGAACTGATCAGCTGCAGCCTTCCCCATGTCTGAACAGTGCCAGCAACCTGCTTTAAATTCCTGCAGATTTTTTTAGTTCAATGAAAATTTAATAATCAGTACTTTTCTGAGAATTAACCTCTGCCTTTCCCTTAAAATAGGGGAGGGTGCTGCAAGGTGTAGTGCTCAACATCAGGAACAAATGGCTGTTGTCCTTGGAATGAACTGAGTTTCTAAGGAACCAAGAACCATATGAAAACCAAAACACAAAATTATAAGTGGCTGCTTTTTCCCAACTATGTGAGGAGGAAGTATTTATATCCTAGAATAAGACCTCCACCATGACAGAGGGGACTCTATAGAGACAGCTCTGACACTCATTTGGAAGGGTGAAGGCTACAGCACCCCTTTAAGGTTCTTTCACCAGAACACAATGGTATTTGTTTGAAGGGTTGAGGAGGAAAGACTGCCAAGCAATGAAAAGGATGGGTCCATTCTGCAACAAGAAAAGTACTCACTGTTCTGTAAAGCAGCAGGTGCTGAGGATACTACAGGGTTTCCATGTGATTAGGCCTTCTAGTGACTATGACCAGAACCAGCAATCTCTGAAGAGCAGTGCAGTGCTCTCTTCCAGGAAAAAAAAATAAAAAAGAGGATTCCCCAGAGTTTTCCTTGATCTTCAGAAGGATTCTGCCTCACACAAAACTGTTCTCAGAAGGATGGCCGGGGTTATTCTCCTCTTTGGCTGTATGCAGTCCCACCAGATAGGGAGGAGCAACAGAAGTAAATACTGTGGGGTATATCATTATTTTCTAAATATTTACAAGATGAATAAAAAAGATGTTTCTAACATGACCTGCAAATCACCATTTATTAAGCAACAAAATAATTAGCAAAATTCTTTGGAGAGTTGGAAATCTTGGCACAGCAATACTTTAGACAAATTTGAGGAGGATCTGTAGCAATCTGCAATAAAATCCTGACAAATAAAAGCATAATTTCTAAGAAACTGATGTCAGTAAAGCAATAGCAATATTTCATGGAGGGAAGATAACCCTGAGCATGAAGGAGAAAAATGCATCACAATAAAGACCTCAATATAAATCCCTGGCCCAGAAGCTATACCAGGTCACATAACAATCATCTGTTGTATTTCTTGCTCAGAAAGGAGCCCATTTTTACAGCTCTGTAGATTTTCCAAGATAGACTCTTCAGAATATGACTAACATGACAAAACAGTTGAAAACCTTTTTCTCATCCAAATGAAGTATCTTGACTCCAGATAATTTTTTGCCTAAGCACTGTAGAACCTTGGAGAGTGAGTGTATAAAGCAATATGGGCAAAAGAAATGGGATAGGAATGATGCTTGCCTTAAAAAAACCTATATAAGATAAGCTTGGGGTTGATGAATGGTTTCTGCATATGCGACTTTTTAGGGACTGCTGACAGAAGCAACTCTTGGCAGGGTGGTGGTTGTGAAGTGATGCTGAGAGCCAGAGACAGTATTGGAAAGCAAGAAATTATGGGATTTGCCCTTCTTTGTATTTTTGGCTGAACGTACCAGTGAGCACATGAGTCACACCCGTTACTTTGTAATTTTTGTCTGGTTGATTTATATAAGAACACCAGGGTATTTCATGGAAGACAGAACTCAAATTCAGATATTTAAAATATTCACCATGAATGTTCATCTTCTTTGTTATACCATGTTCACTGTCTTTATTCTGGATTGCTTTGAATATCTGTTTTGTCATTCAATAAATGTTTCCTTTTGTGTTCAAAACAAACAGCTTTTCTCCATCACAGCTGAGAGAAGATGGCATTTAAAGGTAGAGTCATTAATTAGGTAATCTTAGACTGAATGTGTATGTTACAGCAACATTTTACTTCTCAGCAGGGCTATTTCAGAGAGTGCTATGCAAATTTTGTGAATTTTGCAATGACTGTTTGGACAATATGTATTCTCTCAAAACGTTTTTTGTTCGTTGGGTGCAATTATTGCAGTTCTGAACAATATTAACTTTTCAGTCAACCCTACTGGCTAAATGCAGGTGTGGTTGGTGTAAAGAGAAAGCATTGCAAAAAAACAGGTGGAAAAACACCAGAAGGCTGAATGTACAGTAAAATTGGAAAACATGAGGAAGTTTGAACTGGACACTCAACAGAAGATGGAAGGGAGAGACTAACTGCAATTTTAGTCTGTAGCATTTGGCAGGTGAGGCAAGGTTGTGAACGTCTGTACTTTGCCATGAAAGTAAATTAATAAATAGTATTCTCTATTTAAGACACAGTAACTCATTTACTACTCAGGTTTTCTGCATTGGTAACAACAATTCTCTGATTATTGGCTAAGATAATATTTTTTAATTTCGCCCATTTCTCTACATTTGTTTGCTTGCCTAGACTGTAACAGCTGAGTAGAGATAAAGCATCATTAGTCCAGGTCAGGACTGTCAATTGAAAAAGAAGAAAGTATTTTGCTATGGGACATGTGGGAAAGGCAAGAAAACCCTCCTATCACTGAAGCATGCCCTCAAGCCAGGACCATCTTAGTAACCTATCCACCTCACACCCCTTGCACACTGGCAGGCCCAGGCTCGGCTTAGATTTAGCCAACAGGCAGTGACCTTTCCTGTGTGCCAGAATTAGACTAGCAGCAACTGCAGAATCACATTGCTCTGTTATCCTCTACTATTACTGCCGTGGATTTTAAACTGTTTCAGAAATTCTGTTGCAGAATTTTCAAATACAAACTAAATAAGTTTGAAATCAGACCTTAACACACCCAGCCAAGTTTCAGAAATTATTTTCTCTGTAACAAGCTGCATACATGTTGCTGTCCCCCATGTCTGCAGAAGGGAAATCCCAGTGTGCATACTTTATAAAGAATGCGAATGATTCAGATATTTACCATAGCATGATTTTCAGTGTTTCATACATGAAATCTGCCTGACTGCTGAAGACTGCTTTCCTATTCAACAGCATGACAGGCACATACCATGTTTCCCATGGCACTGTACATTTAGTTTCTTGAGAGCAAACTTGCATCACGGTATAATTAGACAGTTATATTTAAGTGCACCTGCTATGTCAGTGACTCTTCTCTGTGCCTTGACGTGTCAAACCTGAAATTAGTCTGTGTCTTCTGGAAATGTCTGCAGTAAAGGGTGAGGAGATGCTTTCCTCTAGAGTAAAATCCTGCAGGCATAGCACCTGAAACAGTGAACTTGTTTTTAGACACACTGACACAATAATACATTGTCACAGTGCTTTGTAGCCTTCAGCAGGGCATATATTGCGTTCTTTTCTATACCAGCCCGACTGTAATGACTGTAGAAGGACCAAATGTTGTTGAGTTCATATTGGCAAAGCAAACAACTGCAAATGCTCCACATGCAGTCATGCTCTCTTTACCTTTCAGTTCTCTCATCTGTAACAAGCACCTCTGAAAACCAGGCTGGACAGTAAGAAGCAGAAAGGAAATTCTGCTCTTATTGTTACTCATACTGTGCCATTTTTGAGGAATGCACTGTCAAAATATAAGGAATGTACATGTCAGAGAAGATGGTCAGATTCGCTCTTTGCGAGTGTCACTGCAGCTTTGTGTAAATCCAGAAAAGTGAAACATTAAAAATAACCTCCACCAACATCTTTGACATAACAGCAAAAGAAGTAGTGACAAACAGTGGGAATTTCTATACATGCCATTACTCTGCTTTTGAATCAGATGGCAGAATTTTAGTTTGTTTACTTACTCACTCTTTTGGTTTAACATATTTAACTACATATGGCATTCCTGAATTACAACATAAAACTGAAATTGCTCTGTGCTCCTAATTCCCACTGACTTCCCAGTGGAATGAAAAGGACACCAAGCACTTTGCAGGGTGCACTTTGCAGCATGTTTCTATGCCTGCTTCTGTTCCTAGCTCTCCTGTAGAATCTCCTAATGCATATTACAGGTGGCTTCTGTTTGAAGTGCCATTCCCTCCCAAACCCAACTGCTACTAAACTCCCCTTAGATTGCAATCTGGAGGCTGGGAATTTCTGCTTCAGTCTACAGCAAGGAAATCTCTAGGCACTTTAATCTCTGCATTGGTAGTTGCAGTGTTATTACACAGACTCACTTTATGCTGCACTTTACCAAAGAGAATCCTTAAAGATTAGAAAAGGCACTGATTGAGCTCAGTGTATGTGTTACAGTGAGACAACTAAAATTTATCAGCAGCAACTAGTTCACTAGCAATCAAACACAGCAAAAACACATAATACAATTTTCATGTCCTATCCACTGCAAGAACTAGTCTCAAATTCAAGTACAAATGAAACCACCTGACTGTGCTGGCTCACTTTCAACACGCCAGTCTTCCTGACTTTGCCAAAGAAATGTTCTGAGTCTCACACTGTGAACGACAGAGGATACGACTCCAGTGGCCCATAAAAAGAAGCATAGAAAATGTAAAGCTGGCAGACAATGTCATCTACCGGCAACAGCTGTATGACTTGATAAATCTTTTCTGTTGTTTCTGTTCCAAAAATACAGCTTCGAGACCAGAAATATTTGTAACTGCACACATGCACTGCAGTTAAAATGTGCTCTTGTGTATTTTATTTTCCTAATGAAAAAAATGGAGGGTTAATTTCACACCTGACATACAGGTATGACTCAACAGAAGTCAATGGAACTGCATCAGTTGCTGCAAGAATAAATTTGACCCATAGTTCTCATTTCATTTCAGCTTATCAAGAGAAACCCAGTGCTAAAATTAGCTTACAGTAGAAGTCACATGGTCACAAGAATAAATATCTTCCTGCTAGTTCTGTGAAGACGCCTCTGGCTGTGAACCATAGCCATCTGTAGGCAATAATCCTGCCTGTCCAATAAATATCAGACAAAGTCATAAATTATGTGAGACTGCACTGTACATTAGAATAAAGGAACAATGACAGATGGCAGAAAGCCCGTGAAGTCACTGCAGGGGTGAACAGAAGTGTGCAAAATGTAGTGAAGGAATTGTTGGGAAATGTAGCTATGTACGGTTTTAAAAATATTTTGGACAAAAGTAAATAAATTATAAGTAAACTGCAAAATACACAGGTAGAGGACCATCCTGTCTGTACTGCCATCTCACAGAAAAGAAAATGCATCCTTATCTTTACATCCAGACCATTATAAACATTAAGCTTTTGCCTTACCTTGTGGGAAGTGGAGAGCCACACAATCTGAAAGATGTTTTGGAGATAAAGTCTGTTCAGGAATCCTACAGTGCTCCATGTATTTTCTCTACCTGGAAAGTGGAAGTGTCACAAAATGAAGCAGGACAACAGTGTGGATGGAAAACACCTGTTAAGAACCGCTTTCAAATTGACCTGTCTTTTGGAAGAGGTGGTCTTCTGTGCTTCTTCCCAGGCACTACAGCAATCAAATGGGAATATGTGAAATCAGATTCTGAAACCATTAGTAAGCCATATGACAGCTAATTTAACTGGTTAAGAACTTGAGATATTAAAACCTGATCTTTCTACCTTAAGTCTATGGAAATACCTTTACATCTACAAGTAAACAGCTATTTTGTAGCAAGCTAGCCTGATGCTGTCATTAATCTGGTAGCTTTGTTTATGGATTCCAGCCTAAGTCAGGTGTATTCACATAGACAGTGTCACTTCTAGATACTGTAGCTAAAGTTACTGCTCAAAAATGGCTAATTTAAAGCCCTGGAAGTCTGCGTTAAATACCTTCATTACCTGGTACTGATAGAACCTGACAAAAAAAAAAAGCAAAAACTCATTGTCCTGGCCACCTGCTTGTTTTTAAGTAGCTGCAATGTTTGTTTGAACACGGTTCATTGAGTGCCCAATGAAACAATTTTTTTTTTCCTATATAACGCAGCTTGTCAATTGAACAAATAAATCCTTATGCCCTGCACATGTTGCACAGTATGCATTAAAAGAAAATATCTTGATGCTCAGGTCTACTGCATACCATGGGATCAAGGGAACTGGCCATTTTGTATTTTAACCAGATTTTCATCTGCTTCTACCTTCTCTATTTATATAGTTTTCTTTGCCCTGAAAGATTTTCTTTCTCTAGTCATATGTTAGAGAATTATTTTTTTTTGCCACTGAAGAACACGGACACAAGTAGGACTTAAAACCATTATTTTGAAAGAGGAAAAAAAAATCTTTAAACCATTTGCTCAATATTAAACTCCAATCACATGGATTAAAGATTCCATATTGTTTCAAATACTGATTCTCAAAGAACACTGGCAAATACATCAATGGAAATTTAATCTTGATGGAGCCTTCAGGTTTTTCTATGACTATGAATAGTCACTACTGGCAGATTTTGTACATCACTGGATTCCCACACTTTTCCCTACAGAACACAGTCCCATTTACACTACTCGTAATGCTAATCCAAAGCCAGTGGAGAGTTCACAGACACTGAAGTGCAAATCCCAACATACTTCCATGTTAATGTGTTTATCCCATGGGTTCATCAAGTTCTGAATTGATCTTTATAAATCTGGCAGTATTACTTATGTGTAGCAATGTTAAACAGAAGATAATTTCTGCGGGACTAGGGTCTCATCGGGTCTCGTCTACACTACAGATTTGAATTACATGTGAAAATCCAGTGTCTGTTTTCCAGTAGCACTTACAATAGTATTACAAAATATGTGATTATTGAAATCTTTCAAAATCCTTCCGGAAGACAGAAACATCAACAGTTACCAAGACTGAAGAATGCACTATTATTATTCCCCAAAAAAGAAATAATACATGGGAGTCTTATCAGCCTTTAAACAATAAACAAAATGCACTGGAACATTCAAGCCAATTTCACTGGTTGGTAGAGTAATCAACACCCAGAAAATCAGGACAAAATTTTCTAACTGAACCACAAATTAACTTCACTGTATTACAGAGCTGAGCAATTACACTTTAGATCACACTTTACAAAATCTGAGACATTCATTAAACTACAGGTGGTGGTTTAAGGCAGTCACAAATCTCCTCCTAGGGTACAGGGATCACGTGGCATGTTTAAGTAATCTGGAGACTGTAAAGGGAAAAGTTGTACCCATCTGTCCCCTATTCACACCAGCCAGCAGGCAGAAGCCAGTCCAAACTACACACAGATATATATTAAAAGACATGGTCATGGCTGCTGCTGTGTCCTCCTACTTCTGAGGGGAAAAAAAAAGAGGCAAAAATTTTCCAAGCAAAGCTTTGGAAACTCCCAGAGTTGAGACTTTTACACTGAACAATACATTAAGAATATCTGGGAGGGAAAATCCTGTGCTGGCAGATGGGAGGACTGGATGATCTACAATGGTCTGTTCCATTTTTAAATTCTATCATCAGATTTGTCCTCATGTACAAACCCTCTAGGAATTTCTTGGGGGCGGTGCATCCCTCCACAACCCCTACTGTGGGCTCTGGCTTAAAAGCCACAATAGAGCCCTTAGAATCTAACAACAAGAGCTATTCTAGGCACTGGTTAGGAAAATGGGATTTAAAGGAAGTTTCTACTATTGTGCAAAATTAGGGCAAAAAATCTCCTTTCAGATAAGCAACAAAGTGTATCAATTCCAACAGTTTGCTCTCCTGCTGTTGTATCCACCATAAAGAAAGACAGTCTTTCTATGGTGGATAAAGGTGATCGTCTAATCAATTAAGATTTCATAGAAAATACAGAACAATTCAGCTGTCTGCCACACCCTCTTCCCAGGTTGAAACAGGACCTTTCCACTTTACTCTGCATGTCACTTTTGTTAAAATGACAGGCACCTCACAGGAAACACCAAACATATATGTAGAGAGATAAGAATTCCCATTTTGAGATCCACCATACAAGTGAAGGTTTTTTAGCTACGAATTTGATTGCTCTAAGCATTGGAAAATTGCTTATATAGCATGATATGTATCATTTTCATACATGTAATTATTCCTGTATTGCATTCTGATCGTGATTACCCCTACTTTGATCACACCAATATAAAGAAAAGGTGTTTGTGAAACTGATGTAAAGTGTGCATCGCACAGAAGTACCAGGAATACGATTCACTGACCTCACTATCATTCACAGCTCTTCAGTGATCCAGTTGAATATGGTCAACATCTCCACCAAGCACAATCTACTTCAGGCTATCACGCACTGTGACGGAGTATTCTTTTCACAGCTGATAAAAACAGGCCTTTCAGTTGATGTCAGAAGGTTGATTCCTGTTAGCCATAACCATGTAATATCTCAGAGATTCATTTATCCAGTTTAACCTGAAGATATTACACACTTCTAAATTCTTCACTGAAGGATGAAGAAACCCCGTTATGTTCACATGTGTTGACAGTCTTAAGGCTAACGTCACTCCACAATGACATAACTCTATGTTGGTATAGACTTCATGCAGCATATTTAGTCTCTAATAACAAGAAAAATGCCAACGTATAGCTACATTTTCTCTTTATCTGGAAATGAGTTGGAAATAAGTTAATGACTTGTGATGCTTTCATGTTCAGAAAATACAAGTAGAGAGGCATAAAAAATTAAATTTATAAGGTTATCACTGAACTCACAACACTTTAAATGTATTCTAACATATTTTCTCTGCTGGTAGTATTTGTTTATAAGAGTTTGGCTTAATAAACAAAAAAAGAAAAGATAAAGAGAATGACAAATAAACAAAGCATGGACTGGCACCTGGAAAAGATATCCTTTAAAAATAATTCATAATTCATTACAATATAGGTAACATTGCACCTTCCCCATTCTATATGAAAACCCCAGCATTTATATAATATATAATTTTTATTCAACTTACCTAGAGTTCACACTGTGAGTCATAGAATCTGTTGTTCTACTCTGATGTTAAGCTGCTAAAGCTTTTTAAGTATTGAACTTGCAACATATGTTGTTTTACCAAAATATTTCCCTTTAAAAAAATCCCAAGAAATTAGCAAGCAAGACAGGTCTTTTTGGAGGGTATTTGAAAAGATAATTTAGTTTACCTGACTTTTCCCCATTCCAGCATTTCCAACTACAAAGACTGTGTCACAGACAGCAGTGTTTCTAACTGTGAGAACAGAAAGTCATAAGATTTTAAAATTAAAGATTATTGATAATCTGACATGGACAGATACATTTTACAAACAGGCCTATAGCATTAAAAACTCTACAAGAAAAACAGTTTTAACTCCGCCCATACCCCTGAATTATTCTGGAGATTTTCTTAAAGGGGAGAAGTAATATGTACAAAGAACAACTGTCTCCTTCCCAAAGGCTTGAACTAAGCTGCTTCAGAAAGAGCTGATTCACATATAGGAGTGCAATTCTCAGATTTGCTTCATTTATCTAGACAAGGTTGGACTATTGCTGACACAACATTTACAGATGTGTCTAGCAAAGAATTGTAATTAAGTTTACACAGTTGCCTCAAAGAAGTAACTGCCCAACCCTGCTCATTGCAGCTGTGTTCATTTTAGATCAATCTGAAATGATTTATATAAGAGAAGAGCCAAAAAGGAATCAAGATGTGTTCTGAACACATGGAAAGAAAGGCAGACCTTAAGTACCCTAATGCTTCTATCTTCCTGACACAAGGCAGACATCCCTATTGCAATTTCAATAAAATGCTATGATCTTAAAATACAGTACAGCCATGCGTGTTAATAGGACTCAGTATAGTAAACCCATGCAGCAGAGTGTGTCTGTGATCATACTGCAAGATCTGTCTTAGCAGAACTGAAGAATATGCTTGTAGATCTCCAAGCTTGCCTTGAACATTTATTGAATTGTAGAGGCCTCTGATCCTACGTGAGATGAAGATCCACAAAACCAATCATTGAATGCATCCTGAATTTTCCCAGGAAGTACCTGCAAAATAAAAAACAGCTTAGAGTTTCCATAACTGGCAGCCTGAATAAGCAAGCAAGGATGGCAGACAGAAGGGTGAGCTGTATGCCTGGTGGGGAACAGGCCAAATAAACCCTTCAGATGTTAGTTATAAACCAGTGATACAAAAGTAAAGAAAGAGGTGGGAGAAAGTAAGATGGGAAAGAGTATGAAAAACCTAGTAAGGGCCTTACCACGCCACAGATTACTATCTTATCTTCTCTCCCCCTCTGGCAGTCTGTTACTGGGTCAGCAGATACCAGGACAATTCAAGCCTTGCATGACCTTCTTCTGGATTTCACGTTATTCATATTGGAAACATTGGCCATTCACCTTCCAGTACTTTTGACACTCTTTGATTACTTCCCATCCCATTGAGAAGCTCAGGCAGCCAAGTACAATTTTCCAGCTACTCAGTATTCTCTGAGTCTGATAACAAGCAATTTGAAACATTAGCAACTCTGTTAATTATCTCAGTCATTGCAGCCATCATGTGAGACAAAACAGCAATGCCTGGGGAAGGCACAGACGCATGACTAGCTAGCACTACAGACAGACATGGAAGAGAAATATTGCTCACCAAGCCACAAGATGCTTTACTATGTATTGATTTATACTTTATGTGTCTTGGTGATCACTACAGCAACATATATATCTTACATCGAAGTGTGTTTAAGGAGTTCAACAACACTGGAATTGGTGAAGTGTTTTATTTTACTGATGAATGGGCATTTAATGCCACTATTACTATTTCCCTGCAAAGGAAATTAATGTGTGAAACCTTATTTTGTGGGTGTTGCTATGAATTTCACTGCATCTAAGAGGAAGATTAGTATCAGTCCAATATAAAACTTGGTTAAGCAGAAATTCAATCCATGAGTTGATGTGTACAGGAAAATTACTTGCAACATACACCATACAAAATAAAATAGAAACAAAAGAACAAAGATCAGGAGCTAATTGGAATCACAGTAGTTACACTGATTTTATTTTGTGAACAGCACTGTCCTTTGAACTCCAAGCTACTTTCAGCATCATTCTATTCCATCTGATCATACAAATATTGTCAGTCTCTTCAGATCTGTATTATAAATATAACTCTGTATAAGCACACATTTATTCTACTATAAAAAAAAAATCTGAAATTAGAAGGCTACAGAAAAGCAAGAATTAAGGCTTTAATGTTATACAGCTAGACTTTGCATTAGTTAAAAACTAACTGCAAATTCACTGTAAGCAGCATACGCTTCATCAACTTTTCTTCAGGAAAGATGGTACAGACTGTAATTAAGGATATTTAATGTTTCATATTCTGATAGACTTGATCAGAATCTTGGTACTTTGACCACTCATTTTATCAACAGGTACTTTAAAGGCCTGGCCTAAAGAATTCATTGTCCTCACCAACATGGCATAACAACATGGCATCGCATTTCAAGGGCAAAACCCCATGATAAATGTAAATAGTGACCATCAGACTGCAATATTTTGTTTCAGTGTTTTATTAGGTGTTTGGGTCCAAATTCAGCACTACATTTTAAGCCCCTGATTAATGGTTTCATTGAAATCAAAGCATTCTCAACATGTGCCTTGAGTTAGGTATGTGTTTCCATGGTTTTCTGAATATAGCTAGACTGTTAAAAAAAACCCAAAACAACAAACATATCAAGATTTTAGCAATTTGTTTCAAGAATAACAAGCCAGGCTGTTGAATAAGCTAAGACAATACCATCTGGATTTTTAAAATGAAGCTTCCTAAACTGTTGTCATTATCTAGATTGAAGTACAAGCAAGGAAGGAAACAACGTAAGTAGAGAAATAACTTTTAAAATTCTCTGTGAAATTTTCAATCACGATTCCTATTAACAATATTCTATCAAGTCACTTACGGCACAGAGACAAAGCAGACAAGTGATTTTGCTGATTCAGTGAATTACCTGCTGAGAAGTCAAGTATGACAAAAGTTGGTATAATATGGTCCATCACTTTGAAGGAGGTGGTCTTCAGCATCCCTTATAAAGGCCAGCTCTGTCAGTCTCTCTAGTGCTGTCTTCTTGAGCCCTGTATGAGAACCAAGTCATACCGCCTAATTTACTTTGAGTTACTGGCTTGGGTCTGTAGGCAAGAGCAGATAAAAGGCAATTTAAAAGAATGCCAATTGTTAAAGCAGAAATCAAACTCAGGTAATGAAAAAAGAAAGTCCAGTGTTGCCATGAAAAATGTTATATTATTATGTAATATTCCATTTCACTATTGTGCAAAATCAGATATTAATATAGACACTGGTTTACATATATAAAGTATATCTATATTTTCATATGCATACAAACATACATATTTGCGTATGTACAAACATATGTATATTTATATATATGCTATAATCTATTTAAGAGAAAGAAGCAGAAAACCCTATAGTACCTTTTCTGTTACAGCTAGCAAAGGCATTAGCCAGATGTTGAAACTCATAGGCATCAAAAAACAATGATCATTATAGTCTTCCATCACCCCATTTAGAATTTACAATAAGCTAAGCAGAAAACCATTATTTCCACCTTCAATATGAAGTTTTCCTCAGGCTGCAAACAGAGTTCTGCAATGGACTGATGCACCATCTGTTCTAACTTCAGAACCCTTTTCCATGAAACTTCCAGCAACGGGAACAAGCTATTGATGAGACTCAGGAATATAGGGACATCATTAGTTAGTAACATAGTAAGATTAAAATCCCTTGAGGGCTCTCATCAAAAGCTAGATTAAAAAGAAACAAAGAAAGAGAAAAGACTGACATTATAATAACAAACCATAATATAAGGCATAAAATTAACAAACATTATGAATTAATCATACTTAGACAATTACAATCCATATGGCTAGTTAAACTCAATCTGCTACCTGTAGTGACATAGTCTGGGTACCGTATATTCAACGCCAGTGCATTTCTCCCAGGATGTAATTACTTAATTTTGTGAATGAGAAAATGATGTGTAAAAGCCAATGTTTCCATGGATTCAGTGCCCCAAGTCAGATAAAATGCATGAATGCTTATCAAATCTCGTGACATTTTTTAACCCTATTTCATGGCACTCTCGTTACTTTTTGGTGTGCAGAAACAGTAAATTCACATTCGTACTCACAGCTAACATTAATACAAGAAACAAAGAAACAAACTGGGGTCAAAGTTTAGTTTTCTGCAAATTGGACTCAAGATTCTGATGCCAATGAATGGACTAAGATTAATGAAATCAGTAATTCTTCTGAAGTTTTTTCATCACTTGAAGCATCCACATTGAGATCCTGAAAATAACCACTTCCTTCTTTCTGTTCCACCTACATCCAGACAGGACTTTTCAATCTCTCAAAGGACTTAGCCTTGATTTTGGTTCAGGCCCCTCCTTTGTCACATATAACACATCACATTTGGTGACATCATACATTCTAGAATTCAGGATGTTGAGACCTCCTCAAAAAGAAAGACCAAGCCAGCTTTCTAATATTGAAGTCTTATGTGCTCCCTGTAAGGAATTTCAAGCTAATCCTTGGTTCTTCCCCATCCCAGTCTTGAGGTCCACACTGTTCTTCTAGAAGATCTGGAAGATTATTCTAAAACAGTTACATTCAACATAAGCAAATTAGAGAAATGTTACATTATTATTACAAATAGTTGGACTAGTAAACCACATAGTGAACAACAACAAAAATTAAAATAATTTATTAAAATAGTGAGGATTTAGCAAAGCTATGACAAAAACATGCTCATAGGTCCAGAAATTATAATCTCCTCTTCCCTATTTAATATCCACAAAGTAATATCAAAACCCAACACAGCCCCATAATCTCCATGTTTACTTCAGTCCTTTCATTTGAGGAGCACAATCACAACTAAGGCATTTAATTACTTTGAGACCCTGGTCATAGAAATCCAAGTTACTTTGCATCTAATAGGTGAAAGCACAAAAGAAATACGTAATGACTGAAATGTTGTCATAACCAGACATATGTCATGTTGAAATAAACAGACATTTGTTATCCCCACTATTTTATTACTTCCTATCTTAAGACTGGTGTAAACAGCTATAAAATAAGTTATACAAAAAGCATTTCTGCTTTGGGTTTGTTTTTTATTTTGTTTAGGTTTTATGTTGGTTTCATTTTTGTTTTGTTTGGGTTTTTTGTTTGGTTGGTTTGGTATGGGGATTTTTGTTAGTTTTGTTGGGTTTTTTTTCCAGGGAACAGGTATAAAGAAGCAGAAAATTTTCACTTCCCCAGTCTCTGACTGGATGGCATTACCTAGAAAATAAGTACTTTTCTTTGGGTCCATAATCTCATTTATCTTCATTATTTGTGACTTGTGACAACTACTACATTATGCGATTCCAGAGAGGACATTTGGTTTTCTTCATAGACAGTGTGATGTGCCCTGAATATACTTAAAAGTTACACTGGACTGTCATAAGCAAACTAATCCTAGAGACAGCACAGAAGGCTTTGAGAACACAAATGGAGCTTTCTCACTGGCCTAGAGCAAAGTCTTGGCCCTGATGACTATGACCAGCAAATGCTTCTCTTATTTCATAATATATATATATCATTAGTCAGTCTAGAGTGATTATTAATGCACATTTTGAATGGTTAACATAATTCAGCTTTCATCCACATGCTTTATAATACCTTGTGAGGAGTGCTATACTCCCCATGATATCCTGTGCTTGTCAAGTCTTATTGCTTAATTAAAATAATGTAATCAAAAACCCTACAGAACAAATGTTGACTGAAAAAATTATGCTAATCTTATATGTATCTACTATTCACATATTACTTTGAGGAGAATAAGTTGACTAATGTGTTAATAAAATTAAACATACCCAACTATCTTGTCAAATGCTGTATTTACCTTGGCATTTACATACATTTGTGGTGAAGTGGGTACATTCTGAGTAAAAGAAATAAACACTGTTATGATTACACACGTCTGACATGATGTTCTCATCTGAGCATCAGGCAATGCTACATGCATAGGAAACTGGCACTCATGCAGTCATAAGGCCAATAGCCTTACACCAAAATCAGACTTTCAGTGAGCAGAACAGCTTGATTTAATGAGGAGATGCATCTGAGTATATTGGCTGTGAATTTGGCCCTGAGCACTCAGGTGAAAAACACAACACAAAGCTTGAACCAAGTACTGCCTGGTAAAGTATAACACTGCATTTCGCTGAGACCAGAAGAATTTTTGTAAGGAAGGGCCAATACAAGCAGAGTCTTCTTGTTCTCCACAGCTACTTCAGGAAGTTACCAGTGTCAGGAAGCAAGAGGGTCCCAGTCCGCTCACACAGGCAGACATGCTTGACTTTTTGTGCCAGGAAGGACTTTAAAAGTGTTGTACTTACAAAAATTGACAGTTAAGGAAAAGGGAAAGAAGAAAAAGACTAGTAAGGAAAGGGACTGGAGAAGTGGTGCCATTTGTCCCTTTGGAAAAAGCCAGGTAAACCTATAAAATTATGCACCCCAGCTTTCTTAGAAAGGACAGGTCTTTTAGCAGCCTTCTCTCCTCTGCTCTCTGAAGGCACTGGAAAGAGATAATCAAGACCTGAGCTCCTACAGGAGTGTACACTAATGACTTGCCTGCCTTCTCTCTTACTGCTGCTGGCATTCAACTACAATGCCAAGAGCATTTCTCACATTCTTGCTACTGAATATGCTGGGAATCCTCTATAGTCCTTTTCTAATAGATACAGCCCTGCCCCCAAAATTCCTTGATAATGCTTGCCTAGTAGCAACATTACAAGTTTAATTTTTTTCCTCCAGCACTCATTCAGATAGGTAGAGACAAATTAATTTTCTCTCAAGTCTCCTCGAATTTGCAGCTCTTCTGATGTCAACACTATTTCACATAGAAGTCTGAAATCACCACTGTATGAGCTCTGCAGGGTGCAAAGAAAACATGAACATGTGAGACAGGGTTGTACTGCCACCATCCTCTCACTATGTTGATTATGAGAATTTGTGCCTAAACCATAGATCAATCAAAAGCATCAGTGGCTTAATGACAACATAAAATTAATTGCTATGAGCAATAGGGATGTTTTACAATTATCTTCAAACTTGGATCTTTTCAGACTTTAAAATGTACAGGAAACAAATTGTTAATGCTAGTAATAACAAAGACAAGATTAAGAAAACCCTGCTAGTAGTTTACAGATTAAGAAACATTTTCTTGTCTTAGATTAAAAGACCGTAAATGTCTCACCATTTGATAAGCACAAAAGACTGATTTTATACTAAACCGATTTTCAAAAAAGGAAGCCTATGTGCTTTTCTAGAAGAATGATACAACAAAAAGTGAAAGGCTTCAAAAATCTGAATTTAGCATATAGTTATTAGTGGTAGCTTTACTTTAAGACCTAATGCCATAATTCAGAAGAAAAAAAAAGGGGGGGGGGGGAGAAAAAGGTTGTTTTACATCCACCAAAAAAGAGCTTCGGTATTTTCTGGAAGACCTCTTTTTTTCCTGTTTACTGCTATGAAAATCTGCCATTTTCAATTCAGTAGTCTCACCTAAATATCAGAAATCTATTACTGTGCCATAGCATAACATAAAAGTAAACCCAAAAAATCACTTTATTTCTGATTTGACTTTATTTTTTTGGCCAAACACAATCTTGCAATGTCTTAAAGTACCACAACAGAAAGCACATCCACTGAGATGCACGCAAGCTCATAAAAGGATTCCTATATTCCAGCTTGGCATAAACCTTTATATATATTTCAAAGTAGCAACATTAAAAAAGAAAAAGAGCCAGCTGCAGTGCTGGCTGGCCAGAATACCAAGATAGACTTTTTTTGTCAAGTATTCTAAACACAGTTCATTTGATTCACAGAGATTTTGGAAAATAATAAAGGTACTTTCATTGCTACATATGTTAGAAGGCTAATGCTGTCAGCAGAAATACTCTAATGGCACGCTGCATCTTTTCTGATCGATGACAGACAAAGGGATACTTATTCACTGTGAGGTGGTACATAAGGAGTGTACCTTCAAAGGAGGGCTCCATTGTGCCTTTTAAGGCACTTACTTTGGAAACATGCTACTGTAGAAAGATGGTGAAGTAGCCTGCCTTTTAAAGAAAGCTATCCCCCAGAGATACACAGAAACATAGAACTCATAGAATCATTTAGGTTGAAAAAGACCCTTAAGATCATCGAGTCCAACCTTAAAATGAACTTACAGACTGGAGAGTTGGGCAGGGAGAAACTTGATGAAATTCAACAAAGACAAGGGTAGAGTCTTGCATCTGGGGAAGAACAACTCCATGTACCAGTACAGGTCGGGGGCTGACCTGCTGAAGAGCAGTGTAGGAGAAAGAGACTTGGGGGTCCTGATGGACAGGAGGATGACCATGAGCCAGCAATGTGCCCTTGTACCCAAGAAGGCCAATGGCATCCTGGGGTGTATTAGAAAGGGTGTGGTTAGTAGGTCAAGAGAAGTTCTCCTCCCCCTCTATTCTGCCTTGGTGAGGCCGCATCTGGAATATTGTGTCCAGTTCTGGGCCCCTCAGTTCAAGAAGAACAGGGAACTGCTTGAAAGAGTCCAGCGCAGAGCCACAAAGATGATGAAGGGAGTGAAACATCTCCCATATGAGGAAAGGCTGAGGGAGCTGGGTCTCTTTAGCTTGGAGAAGAGGAGACTGAGGGGCGACCTCATCAATGTTTATAAATACATTAAGGGCGAGTGTCAGGATGATGGAGCCAGGCTTTTTTCAGTGACGTCCAGTGATAGGACAATGGGTGCAAACTGGAACATAGGAGGTTCCACATAAACATCAGAAAAAACTTCTTTACTGTGAGAGTGACAGAGCACTGGAACAGGCTGCCCGGAGAGGTTGCGGAGTCTCCTTCACTGGAGACATTCAAAACCCACCTGGACACGTTCCTGTGTGATGTGCTCTAGGTGACCCTGCTCTGGCAGGGGGGTTGGACTAGATGATCTTTTGGGGTCCCTTCCAACCCCTAAGATTCTGTGATTCTGCGATTATTTTCATAAGGAGCAAGGTACCACCTCAAGTATCAGACCTGACATAACTTCACACATCACAGACAGAAACACAGAATGACAAAACAGCTGAGGTTGGAAAAGACTCTTGAAGCTCTTCTAATTCAAACTCCTTGCTCAAAGCAGATCAGTCAGAGCAGGCTGTCATCCTTGTCACTGAGTACTACTGAGAAGAGTCTGGCTCCATCTTCTTTACTCCCTACCATTAGGTATTTATACACATTGAAAAGATCTGCCCTGAGCCTTCTCTTCTCAAGGCTCAACAGTCCCAGCTCTCTCAGCCCCTCGTCATATGTCAGATGCCCAAATCCCTTAACCATCTCTATGGCCCTTCACTGGACTTGCTCCAATATGTCCATGTCTTTCTTGTACTGGGCAGCCCAAAACAACAACATGGTCTTCCTGCCTTCATCTCACTTCAGTTAGTGGTGTCTTATGCCTCTTGCATACTCCTAGTGTTATAAGGTTTACCATAAAATTATTCATTCTTATTTTTATGTCTGACCACATGTCCTCTGCTTAAACTAGATCTACATTTTTATTTGATGGATATGAGACTTCAAGTATCACAGCTTATGACAGTTACTTTTAATCTCCTCAACTATGAAAAACACGTAAGAGTCCAGCAAAAGGGTTGTTTACTTTCATTCAAGAATTTTTAAAATGAAAACAATTAGTAGAACACGGTAAATCATAATCTATCTAAGCAGTTCTAATGTTGTATAATGACTTATATCAAGCCCAGTAAAATAAGAATATCAATTATTGCATTGTGTTAGATTCAGAAGTAATACAACTCCCTTCTTACAGTAATACAACATACATAATCTCATCAGCAACCGTGAATATATAAATTAAGAGTATATAATTAATCAGACTATTCCTGAATTAATGATGTAAAGAAAAATCAGCACGTAATGGCAGGATTGTATACAATACCACACTCCTCTTTTGCTAATGACACACTCTGTATTTCAGTCTGATTTTAAATTTTGATATAAAGAATGTAGCCTCTCTAGGCCAGTGATGAATTTTAACAGCATTTTGGTCTCTAAATAATTTGTGCTTATATGAGACATCACTCTTGTGCCCTTTAGTTACACCTACTGTGTGCATTATGGTGCTCTCTTGTGATTAGTTCTACTTGTCTAGCATATCTCAATATATTATATGCAATAACTGTATCTTCATTGCATAGCACTGTCTACTTTACCTTTGAAGATCCTCAGGAGCCCATTCTGTGACTGCATGCTGTATGTGCAGCAGCTCCAGCTAGGTCATAAGCACGGAAGGAGCACCAATCCTCATGCTTCATGAGACAATCTGTATGCCTGTGGGATGCTGCAAAGAGTTTCCAGAGTTATCATCAGTGACAAGATTTTTCCCAGACTTCCTCTGAATATTCAGCTCCACGACACTAAAGACAAAAGACTTTACTTTTGGTCTGACCTAAAGTCTTTCTGTAGTGGCATTTCAATCCCTTTCAAATCACTATTTGATAACTATTCTGTGACTCTCCCACAGGCTGCTCATGTCAGCGGACAGTCAGCCTGTTACCTACAGTTTGGTAATCACTACAAAATTCAGTTAGCCAGGCCTTCTGTATATAATATAAATTATTTTAAATTAAGAAATATTAAAGTGTTGCAACCGCCATACTGGCATTTAAATAAATAAAACTGCAAGAAAAAAAGTTTTATATTTTTATTACTGAGGACCAGAGCATCAGCAGATAAAAGAATCTGGTTCAGCTGATTTCAGCACTGTGTTGACAACAGCCTCCCCTGTTCAGATCATAAAAACTAAGCACATGGAGGTGTGACTACCTTGCTTGTCAAGTGCACTTATTCTAAACTGATAGAAAGCTTCAGGTACGTAGGATATCATTTTATCATTGACCTGAGCAAAATAACTTGTCTATTTCTTCATTAGAGAATAAAGCACTCCTCCTTTTGCCCCTTCTTTGTTATCTGAGGAAATATGGAACAAAAAAATCAGTGGCATAAAGCCAGGGATGTTATGTGAATGCTAGCCAAATAAAAGTCAGCATAAAACACAGTTTCTCCCTGTGTTTCTTTGTGCCGTCAGAACCCACTGAATTCTAGGCTTACTGCAGAATTACTAAATACTGTTACAGTTAAGGGAAAAGAGGCTGACACAAATATTTCACTTCAATAATATTACAAATGAAAATGTTATGTAAATTTCTTTGTACTTTGTCTCCTTCCAAAAGCAGTATCATTTCAGTGCGAGATACTTGCAGGTTGCAGCACTGCCATCTTTTTAAACAATTCACTAATTGCTGGCAGGTTGCTGGATTTTTACACAATCTTAGTCGAGTACATCACTTTGCAAACTATTCACTCTGAAGGACTGAAAACATAGATATCAGAGATGACCTGGTCAGTTCTGTTTTCATGTTTCAGCAGGACTCACAGACAAGTGGAGAGATTTGGTAAATGTTTGGACAGGTTGAATGGGGTTTTAAATGACCTGGTCTAGTGGGAGGTGTCCCTGCCCATGCAGAGGGGTTGGAACTAGATGATCTTTAATGACCCTTCAAATCAAAATAGTTTTATGATTCTGTATTTCATATACCTGCAGAAAGTCTTTATCACTTCAGTATGAATCAGAACTGAAGTTACGTGACACAGCTGCAGACTCACATATGCTTCCCAAACAATTGATTTTCACAAACTAGAAAGTACCAAATGGGCAAACACTGCACTAGATTAATCACAGCTATGTATCTGTTCTTTAACATCAACCAGCATCACAATCTTTAGAAAAAAATGCAACCTACCAATATAGACCAGAAGGGTACAGAACAAGACAAAAGTACTACCTCAGCAGTTGTGACCTCAGCCATATGTTGCCCCTCAGATGAACTGGGTGCAAGTTTTCAGTAGCAACTTCTTAGTCATCTGCTTTTGCTTCTGGTGCTAGTGGCCATCTTGTACCAGGTGTGCTTTAAGTTTTTTTCATGTTGTAGAACAAAGTTCAAAAAAAGCAAGCCAGAAATTACTACTGAAAGACAAAGCATCACTAGGGAAGGGTGAGAGACCAACACCTTTGATCTCCTGGCTCATCTGGCCCAAGAGGAAACATGAAGAATTCCTGAGGAAAAGCCTTACACACTCTTGGCAGTGTGAACCCAAAGAAAGCATGGGAGCCTCCCTCAGAGCATGCTTCATGCCAAAATAGATGATTTCCTCAATAAAATTATAGATTACTCTGGTTGAGTTTGTGGGGTTTTTTGTTGGTTTTGTTGTTCATGATTTTTTTACCCTAAGTTTTTGTTTCCCAGAGTTTGGTGTGTAAAACTGACCACAGGCTAACATTTTTTGCTGGGTTTAAAGTCAGAATGCCACACTTGCAACACTCATCTCTTAGTCATGCACTGGCAAATACAATATCTGTTTCTGTTTTGATCTGCTATTTTCTTTAATATTGCCTTGAAGAAAAACAGAGGGTCACTGAAATATTTCCTGCTGAACTGGTGAGCACTGGCACACATGCAGGCATTTTCCATCCTCATTACAACAAAAAGCAGAGAGTCAATTTAAGCTACATCTAGATTAATATGTGAAAAAACGCACCTTAAGCATTTTCTCCCTCTTTAAAGTTGTCATGTATTTTAATTTTTCAGACGATCACATCTAAGAAAAAAATATGGTTCCTTAATAGGAACAAATTTGAGACAAGATCCTAAGTATCACCAGTGCAGGATGGTTCCTACAGATACTGACTTAAGATCTAACTGTGTATTGAAATCTTGTTTCTATTTTAAAAATTCTGAACTAAATTCACACCAAAGTGAGTGCTTAGACTATCCAAAGGGCTTCATTCAATCAGGTATGAGTGAAAATCATACCTTGTCAGTCTATCACCACAAGACAAGAGAATCTTTAACAGGAATAAAAGGAGAGCTTGTTTTAGAAGCTACTGATTAACAGTTCAGAAGTATCTGAGAAAAAAAGTGCCTAATCATCTGGTATACCACCTCTTCAACAAAAGAAGATTTTTAAAAAGGGCCTTTACTGTTACCTCTGGCAGAGAAGCAGATACTTTTGTCTTGATAGCTCTGCATCTACTTGGAGTCCTGAGCTTCTTCAAAAACATCATCTTCCTTCTCCCCACATTCCACTTGAGCAGGAGAATGTTGCTTCATATCGCTTGATGAAGAGGGACACAGAGGGACAATCATCAGAAATCAAGTCTCCTTGTTTCGATCTACTTAAAATTATTGACTTCAGGATAGGTGAGAGCACACTCTAAACCATGGGTCCTTCAGTAATTAGAGTTGATAAAATTTTCAGTAAAGGTGAAATAATCCAGATAAATTAATGCAAAGGTAAGATCTTTTTGCTTAGTTAGAATGGCAGAGCACCTCAAGTCAGAAGATGGGGAATCAGACTTTTGATTCTCTCACTTTAGTGTACAAGTAGACTCACCTTTTTAAATAGCACAAGAAGGAGCAGAGATCAAAGCCTTAGATAGATGTAATCTCACACTGATATTTTTCCTCTATATTTTGCAGTTGACCTGAGTAAGAGTTACTTTGAAGATCCACAGAAGGACATTGAATATCATTAACAGAATTACAAAATATTTCGCACACATAAAATTAAAATGTTTTAAGTGTAATCTGTTTCTGTATTCAGTTGTAGTCACTAAAGATTAACCAAAGTAAGAGAAGGGAGAGCAGAAATGGGCTTGGAAAGATGGTAGCATTTTGATTGTGATGCTCCATAAGAAAATTCCACCCCACATACACTTTCATTCTGTAATTCCATTCATAGTGCTATTTCCCCAACAACAAAGTGGTCTTACCCAGGAATAGCGTATGCCAGCATTCCCTCCAAATATAACAACATAGGAATTTCTCCTCTTTTCTTCCTACATGGAGATGCTCCTGAAGAATTCTCTGTTTTAATTTTGCCCCACCAACTTTTTCTGGGCTCAATCAAGGCAAATTCCTTTACTTCCTATATGCTGATATTCTTCACCTGCTTGAAGAAATCCCTTCTCCTATTTACCAATCTGTGTTCTTTCATCTCCCACTGTAGTAGACACCAGTGGTTCCCTTGCTTGCTCTAAGTCTCCCAGGCTCATTAGTCCTCTCCTCTGCCCTTGATCTTAATCTTCTTCACCTTTGTGATTGTCTTCCATGTGCTTTCTGGTATCTGTGACTTTCTGAAAACCTTTTCCCTTAGCACTGTGGTACTTCTGCTTTCTTCTGTGACCATCTCCACATGATCCTCTAACCTTGCAGTATTTCTTGCTATTGCTGTAAACTGCTCACCTTGTACTTTGCTTGCAGGTCTGCCTCCATTGGCTTCTGAGGAATCAGGCTATTTCTCTTGTCCTCTCCTGATTAAGATGCTCTATCTTTCTGCCTTCCTCTCCATGTCTCATTCTCGTTTGTTTGTTCTTGTGCACCTCTCTGACACATTGATCTCAGACCTTTACTAAGCTATAATTGACCATATTTCCCTCTTCACAATTGGTGAAATCTAGGTGACCAAAATTCCGTCTTTTCTCATCAGCTGTTTTTTATAATTTGCAATGAGGTTCTTTTTCTTATAACTATTTCTAGAATTATGAAATTATTTTAAGGATGATAGCATTGTATTGAGCTGCCTCCTCTATTAAGTAAGAGGGCTAGCATTAAAAAAATTATCCACCACAGCTTCCTGATCAAGCTCACCAGAAACTTTTTATAGATAATGAAGAAAAACATTTTTTACAACTGTAATTCTAATTTATTGTTATATTTGTTCATGCTTTTAGGGTTGTAGCTATTTGGAAAATACTGCAGAATAGGATTTCATTAGGTCATTTCTACTGCCATGGAGAGTAAACCCTGCTGTAAGCTTTGGAGGTGGACATTTTTGCTATACATACAGTAGTAATGCAACAAAGCACTATTGATGCAATATTGCCCACTCTGTATTTCAAATAGCTTCAACTCTTAACTTTGGGCTAAAGGGATAATGTCTGCTCAATACCTTGAGCTCTTCCTTTACACAAAAAAGGCTAGAGATGGGGCTTCTGAAACACAGACACCTCAACTTGATTGTGCCCCAGTTCATTTATTTTTCTTACCGTTTAACAAGTCTGTGGTAGTTTATGGAACATAAACTCTTCGAGCTCATACAAACATAGTCAAAACACTTAAAAGATACAGTGCTTCCATGTTTCTGTATGAGATATTTTTAGCTAAGCTATGTGAAGACACAAACAATAACAAGAACACCAGTTCTCAGACAACCTTTTCTTCCACCTATGGATGTCAAGAAAAGACTTTTCATTGACTTGGTGCAGTTCTTAATTAGTTGGGAACAGCATGTGCATGCTCTAGCACTCAGGGGATGAAATGGTTTGTTAGCAGAGCACATGGTTTTGATTAGTGGTCTAATGAACTAACTCCTCGAATCAACAGGAAAAGTAGCATCTGGTCGACATTTCATTGCTTCTTTAAGCCTCAGCCACACCTTCCTACTCCCTCCAGCTCTCTTACGGTATATCACCCTACACAGGAATTTAAGGAAGTAGTTATTTAGAAGCAAAAAGTTAATGTTAATTACTACAAGTGAGACACAGGGAAAAAGCATTGCTGTTTCTGACATTCTATGGAACGAGTTTCTGCCAACGAAGGCAAAAATCTGAGGTCTTCTCTAGTTGTAACTGTCCAATATTTCTTCAGCATGTTCTTTAAATAACTGACCAGAGTTAGTGATGTTAAGCACATTTATTCATTCATGAACTAGATATTTGTATCTAGTAGTTGTTGAAGTACTGTTTACTCACAACCATCTCAATATCTCATAGCATGTATCTGTGGCAAATAATGTCACTTGGTTTTTACAGATCCCCCCACCCCGATCTCTACTCAAAATTCTAATTAATAGCGATTCCATATTTCCATGCAGCTTGTCAGTTTGATTATTTAAGTACTTATTCAGTGTACTAAAGACCCTAATCACCCCTTCAAAGCATGCAGCTCTATATAAGGCCTCCAATGTCTGAAATACATAAGGATCATCATCATCATAATAGCATGGCAGCTGTGCTTCCTGTAAGCCAGAAAAGTTGGTCCCGTATACAACAGACACACCTCAGCTCCTGTGTGCCATCTGCCTAGTTAGCGGTTAGGCAGCCGCAGCAGATAGAAACAGCTGCTCCTGACAATATGAAAAACATCAGTACTTCCTTAAAGGCTTTGGCAATGTGGATAAACAATTTCAGTGAAAAGAATATTTTAAATTGCTGCAAATTTTCGATGCAACTGCTATTATGCACCACACCACAACAAAGTGATTATGCTCAGTAGAATGGATTTTTTTTTTCCAGCAACTGTAAGTGTTGAGGGTGGTTTTTTGTTGGGGATTTTTTTTGGTTTTTTTCTTTTCTTTTTTTCCCCCACACAGTTTTACAGAGTAACAGTTAACAAGGCTGAGAAACCTTTGTCCTGGACAAGGAGGTTTCATGGCACACTACAATAATTTACAGTGTTTTTTTTCTATATTATTCTTTCAGTGAAACAATTTTTACTTTTGTGAGCTTAATGTGGACTATATCTTGCACTTGTTTATTTAGTTCACTTATGTAAAGATTGGATTTCTGAGAAACCTCAATACTGTCTGTCTGGCCTACAGCAAAATTATTATCTATAATAAAGCAAAGCATTATTATGCTAAACCCCCTACCATCATGGGGATGGGAAGGTGTTTGGAAATGAGGGGAGGTGGGGCAATTCTTGCTTTTGGCAGCCACGTGTTTCCAAAAGGTGAATTTTACTATGAGTAAATATGTTAAAATGCAACATGTAGAAGGATGACAGGCTATAGAGGATGGATGGATGAATAGATGTACTACACACACAACTCATATGTACACAGTTTCTCTCTTCTCCCTTGTTATTCCTCACAAAGAAACAGTAAAGCTCTAGGTTCTGGAATGATGCTTCCCATTCAAACTGAGGGCTCTAAAGACCAGCACCATCCCTTGCCTGGAGTGGGTTGCACACAGGAGGAGTGGAATACACAACAGCTATCTCTCACCTACCTAACCATGCATAAGGGAGCAGACATTGCCTGGTGTCCCTTGCCACCTCCGTCCTGTCTGAGTAGTCACGGTCTAAAGACAGAGCAGCAAATCATTATAAATAAGCCCTGGCAATGCAGAAGTCAGACATGGGAAGAGGTGGCAGCACAGATTCCACCTAAGATATTGGGAGGGAAATAAAGCCTATTTATAAAAAAATAAAAATCAGAATGCTGTCTGGAAACATAACACAATTGCTGTTTCATATTTTGTGCATATTAAACTTTCAAGCTATCTGCAATAAATGCGAGGATTTCTACTAATTGTGAACAGATAAGTAATTGGAGGTAAATTAATGAGAAACCTGCTGTCACATTACAGCATAGGTTTTTAGCGGATGTCTTTAAACATTTGGACAAAATATCTATATATTTTAAAATGGTAATTCTTCAACTGGTAAATGCAATTATCTACCTCTAAAGCAAAAAATATAAAAGGACAAAAATTGATTGAATCAAAATATTCTGTCATTGCCATACATAACCCACCAGAATATCTTTTCAACAAATGAAATTATTCTTTATTTTATGCTTTTAAAAATGCATTAGTGTAATTGCTCTGCAACAAATTACCTTCTGTGCTATAAGCGTGGCTACAACATCCCTTGCATGTACATCAATTCCACATATTGTCATGATGTTCTGATGATCACCAGGGGTGAGTTCCCCTAACAGCATGTTTATAAGGGCATTCAGTTGAGCAATCTGCAAAATAATTATATTTCAATGGAGATATTACACTGTGGGGAAAAAAAAAAACACACCATTATATGTCAAGTGCTAAATGGAGCAGTTATAGAACCAAGACACATTTATTGGTGCTTTTAATCAAAGCAAATAACTTTTGCAAACTAATAATGGTGTTGTTTTCTTACAATTTTAATTTGATTCCTTAATAACAAAAATACACTTTTCAGCTGGTGCCCAGAACTTAATTTCAGAACAGCTAAACACCAGTGTGATACTGCACTTGGAATGCTAGTCTGAAACCATACAGATGATAAAGCTACTGGATGTTTAAAGTATCACACAGATACTTTAAAACACTGTTTCCAAAATAGTCACAATACAATATCATGTTTACTACTGGAAATAGATGGGGAGGGGGGCAAATAAACTATATGGGGCCTGACTGCCTTCTAACATTCTCAGATCACATCTCAATATCTATCAAGGCATTTGTGTTGAATGGTCAAATAACCACTGATTTTGTAGCTTATCCTCAGGTGCTGCTGCAACTTCTGTTATTTTTTTCTGGAAAGTAGCACAGAGTTCCTTCTAAATATGCTAGCCAATATTCTACCTAATGTAAATAGTATTTTCTCTAACATGATATAGAAGCAATTTATATTAAAACAATTACAAAATGTTATTAATATCACAGACTTTGTCATGTTGCTTTTGAAGATTTGTCTTGCCAAACCTGCTCCCTGGCAAAATATAAAATACACAGACCTGCAACCTGTGCAGCCCAGGTGACTGCGCTTCCACACTCTGGGGGATAGACCAACCTCTATCCTACCTCTAGGCTCTGAGCTTGAGTTACACTGTGCAAGACCTCCACCTTGTAAAATATACTGTGATCTACCTGCTTAGAACATGGGCTCGTTATGAATAAAAACCTTGGTCTTCTGCTCTTTTCACCCAGTCTCCTGTGACTAAAAAGTCTTGGTTCACATTTTGGTCCTGTTACTATGACAAGGGATTTCTGCTTTTTTTTAGACCATAAAATTATCTAGCAGAGGTGCAGATCTGTGCTCAGCAAGTCAGACTGCTGACAATAATTTTGCTTTCTTTGTTACCATTGCAGAGTGGCATATGGACCTTGTATGAATTTGCAGAGAGCAGGAGGTAAATAACACATTTTTGGTATGCTTGTCTTGAGTCATGCCTCTCTCCCTAAGTTTAAACATTAGGCATATAAAAGTTTGTGAACCTGAGAGGCAAAATTTTATGGAGATTTCACTTCAATTGAAACTCAAGGAGTTTCCTCAAAGGAGACAGCTATGGAACAAAAAAATGGGGTAAATATCCCTAAACTTCGCTTTCTCTGAGTATACTGTTTACACAGTACCATGGCTTATACACCTTGCCACGTACAGCACTGGCTGAACTTACAGTGTTTCCTACCAGTATGAAAAAATTATTTTTGTGGCCTACATCCAAAGACACAGCAGTGGATCACTTCGTATTACTCAGTGATTGCATATAATTTGGCATCAGTGAAACAATCTCAGTTCTGAAAAGGTTGAGCTCTGGGCTATTATGAAGACTAAATTAACTCTCATCACTTGCGTGAATGATCCATTCACACCAAGGTCAAAATCACTAGCTAAGCAGCCTGAGAAAGATGACACTATAGTTGACTGACCAGCAGTTCTGTAATGGGTAAGACTTTGTATTCTCTCAGACAACCTGGATTTTACTGAAAACATTAAATCAGCCATTTACTTTTAAAAGTAAAAATCTCTGAAAAAAACCAGTAAAATCCAATCCATCCACCTTGCCTCCACACCCTTTGGTACTTGGGTTCAGACAAAAGCACAAGCTCTGTGTGTGAGTAACTGACTGAAGCTGCTGAGGCAGGAATGAAAGTTCAAGAGGATACAAGGTGACTTTTCTTGGTTTCCTCTTAGTATATCTTAAATTAGCCTTTAGATCAGACACTTGAGTGCACTAGTGAAACTGGAAAACAAGAAAGAAAGGAGGTTAGCAGGTGCTTAAGAAAAACAGAGACTAGGGTCTCCCAAAGCATCCAAATTTCTTTTTCTGAAGGAATAAGTATTTTCTTTTTATTAATTCTTCCTCAAAATTCCTCTGACGAAGAGTCTGTAGACAAAAAAATCCTGAAGAAAATGCAGGTAACAATATAAGAACCCACTACAGAGAAAAATTAGAGTGTTTTCTAGCTGAACCAATGATAATAAAAGTAAAACCAGCAACCAATTTTAGTACTATTCTCTGTATGTTACCTTTAAATTAATTAAATTTTGGATCTACATACATAAATGGAAATTTTCATTTTTAGCTGGAGGTAGGAGAGCTGAGAAGTGTGGACTAGACACCATGATGCTAAGTTTCTGAAATTACTGAGACTATGGACTAGCTGATGGTGTCATTCTGTTGTTCCTGAGAGAAAAGGTGAAGATGCAGTAATAGGTGTGATGATACTAATTGAGTTTGCACAAATATTCATCATTATGTTTTTATGGTACTGGAAGAGAATTGAAAACAGATTAACATGAAGCCAATTATTCTCCAAAGTACTCTTTGCTGAAGAACAAATGCCTAAATACAAGTTATGCTGTAAGATATTAATAAAGAGCCTTAAATTATGGTGATACCTGCTTACATATACAAATAATGATGGACGATGGAGTTACTTTTTCTTTAATCTACATAGATTTACTACTTCTCAATGTTTGGACAATCAACCAATGGTATCTTTGAGTTAATATCAATTCCCAACCTATGCAGAAATTTTTAAGATAGGAAAGGATGAGGATTATTACCTTCTACACTTGTTTCTTCTATGCTTAGCAGTTCTTTCCCTCCCTGATCATTCACATTCCTAAAACAGTGATTTTTTTTTTTACTAGTTCAGTTTTAAAAATATTGTATAAGTACAGGGGCATCTAGCAGATTATGGATTATTGACATGTGTCCAGATCATCCCCCATTCTTATAAGCCATCCTTGGAACTTAATTGGAAACAAAATAAAAGCAAAGTGAAGACAGTCCAAGTCTTATAAAAAAAATAATCCCTAACTGTACTACAGATCTGAGCTACAGCCATCTGAAATCAGTGAAAAAATACTTCTGTCCATACCTAGAGTATTTAGCATACTTTGCTCAGTAACAGCAGGAAACAGAGGAAGACCTTCTACCAGCTGACCTTGCCTTTTCCAGCAGTATGCATGAAAAAGGAAATATACATATTTTCTTAAAAATTGGAAGAAGAAGGAAATAAACCCGTACCACATCATCTTCTAGGGTCTCTGAAATTTTTAGCAGAGGAGCACTTAAACAATAGGCTCAAGAAAGACTCATAACTTTCCAGGTTTGTTTGATCTCCACAGGTTTCTGTGAAATACCAGAAAAGCTGAAGTAGTTATTTAGCCTCATAAGGAATTAGTTAATATTCATCATTGCCTGCATTCAACTTTTCTACTGCCATTTCTCCTACTGTTTTAGCTACACTTTTTTGTTATTCTTGTAGCTCCTCTGTGCAGCTGAAGAATGGAAAAGTCCTCCAGTGGGTTATTCACTATTCCTTACAAACTTTGCCTTAGAAATAAGGCACAAACAAGTCAGGAATAAAGGTACCCATAATTCTGCAAAGCCAGAACATATAGATTATTGCGTTCACAATTGCTGGGTTCTGAGTTATTAGAAAGTTAGTTTCTTGAACTTCAGCTATTTTCAGATGCTTGGCTACTGATTTGAAAGAAAGGGACATACCACATCCATAGTGCTTTGACAGGTCGTCATTCCTTATGCAGTAGACAGCTGTGAGCAAAAAGACAGGAGCAATGAAGAAGTAAGCAGGCTAGTGAATGCATCTTGGAGTTTGAATTCTGAATCTCACATGAAAGCCAGCTGGGTAATTTGCTGGTTACCAAAGAAAAAATTAACTCAGAAGGATATTTTCAGAAGTACTTTGAGATTTGGAATTTCAATCTTGTAATACTTGTTTCCCCAATTTTTGAACTCCTTTTGAGCTCAAAAACCCTCTAATGAAGGGAATTTAACAAGCTACAGGCTCCTACATAATGCATAGTACTCAGAACAGGAGAGATTATTTCAAGTAGCAAAACACCGTTCATTAGGGAAATGATCACATTTGCAAATCTTCTGAGCTCCATCTCCATGTGTTCAACATTTATTTGTTTCCATGGAGTTTTCATCCAATCTTTAATACTTGTCTATAAAATTTTAAAAATAAACAAACAGCTCCTACAGCATTCTAAGCAAAGCCTGAGGCAACTGAAAATGGAAGGAAGGTTTCCAACTCATCAGCAGGTGAATATTTATGTATGAATATGTATGGTACATAAATGCAACAATATGAGTTTCAAAATTTGAAATCTGCTGATACTGAAATTTAATCTAAGAGGATTTATATTCTTCGTGCTACAATTCTAAGGAAACAATCCTTCCTAAACTTCATGGATTTGATCCTCTGTTTGTTTTCAAAGTTTAAAACACGGTTCAAAAGTATTAAAATTCCAGAACTTTAAACCAGTTCACTTCCTATACAATGCCTTTTCAGTAGCATTAATTTATGAGGGCGCTGAAAGTATTAAAAAAGCAAGTACTGTATTTCAAACCTGAGGTAAGCAAGTGTGTCTCTCCTACAGTCATAAAATCCATTCCTTCTTTTTTGGGGGATGAACCTGTCTCAAAAACCTCAAAAAAAAGTAAATTGAAAGTGAAAATATACATTATTTCCCTACTTTATTATAAACAATGATTGCAAATAAAACAGATTTTTTTAATGGAATTTCTTATCTGGCGGTACTAATGCAAAAAATAAAGTTCTCACTTGAACATCATATCTGAAAAAATAACCTGGAATATGTATTCAGTAAACAATGTTGCGCTACTGCCACTTTAAGTAACTCCTTGTGTGGGTGCTCTACACCAATATAAAGTGACCTTATTCCTGAGAAATTACTCCCTATGAAAACAGTCATAGTGGGCACCTGAACAAGATGTATAACTACAATTTTAAGTATCTCCCACATGTAAATCTGTGGATTAGAATGTAAAAGTCCCCCTGACATTCAGAAACACATGGCTTTCCTTGGGACTAAGGATTCACTAAATTCAAAATTTCAGGTACACCTCAGGTATCCCAAATTCTCATTAACCAAACACAATTAGCTGCAATATTCCCACGTACTGGCACCGCTATTCTGTTGCAGGGGCAAAATCATTACGGTACAAGATACTAAAACTAACAGAATCTAACTAGAAACATGCTTTACAAATGATTTGGGTTCTGTTGAAAATTAGTTGAAGCTTAGATCAACATGTATTTAAACAAATGCAAAAACAGTTGGTTCATTTAAAAAATATTAAATAAAAAGCAGAAAGAACTCTTGCTTCCTAATCTTGTCAGGCACTCTGTTCCATTAGAACCGAAGGAGCTTTTCTTATTCTTCCACAACAATACCTTCACCTCTGAGGTAACCGTGCTCTCATGGACATGAAAATAAATTTTGTCCTCTCCTGGAGACTGAATTTATTGCGTATAGCTGCAATTACCTCTGAGGAAAAGCTGCTGAAAAAAGAAATCTGTGATGACCACTGAAAGGAACTCCTGTCATTCCAAACAAATACAAGTGAAGCTGGAAGCCAGATTAGTGACTTAATCATAAACTGTAAGTCAACGGACAGGATTCCGTTATAATCCATCCAAGGCCAGGTTTTCATAGTTCTTATGTTATAGAATAGGACTGCTGCAAAGGTTATTCTTCTAGGGGATTATTAAATGGCCATTTTGAAACCTCCTTTCTTTAGGCTAAAGAAAATACAGAGGAAAACAAGAGACGGTTGTATAATTTCCTGAAAGACGCCACAAGAACCTTATCCCCACCAGGAACTATGTTATCCATCTGAATCCATAATACCATGCATTTAGATTTGGAAGTTCTCCAACTTCAAACTGATTTGCCAAACTTCATAAAAAATACTGAAAAAACCACTTTGTTTCCTCCTTGATGACCTTTGAAACACACTTCAGCCTCGGGCACTTTTTGCAGCCATGCACAACAATTCAGAAAAGAAAAAATTACAGATCCCATACTCCAGCAGTGCTGGAAAATACCATTGCAATAATGTTATCATTCACTGTCAGAACTGAAAAGGTACAAATTGAAGCAGACAGTATGACACTGTGGGCACACGGTACTGTGAGAGGCTCTTTCTTCTCACTACTCTTCATTGCTTATTGGTGCAGACACTGCTAATGCACTTCTATCCAAAGGAGGGTTATGATAATGAGCTACTAGTTCTTATTTTGCAAGATGTGTTGAACTAAGTCTGAAGTCCAAGCTTGTAATAATGTACTGTTCACAGACAGAATAATTTCAGATTGTTTCTTAGACTACTTGAGAACAGAGTTCACAGGTCAGAATACTTGAGCAAAAACATGAACTGCATAATTCAAAGTTCCTTCCCCAACCATGCACACTGCACATTTGCTAAGCCTGTTTTGTGTCCGAGCCTGTTCTGCTTATGAGATACCCTCATACTTCTGTGATATTTCCTGATCCTGTCTGAGGACTGAGCTGCAGGCCTGGGAATAAAGCCAGACACTTTCTTGTGGCAACACATGGTAGTAGCATATTTGGAAAACTGAATGCTCTTAAAGCCTTGTTTTCCTACTGCACAATCCTCAGAAAGTCTAGACTTCTTATTTTCTTTTGTATCACTGCTTGTCTTTCTTCCTTTGTTGCTGAAAAGCCACTTTTCTGTGGCCATAAACACTTAAAAGCTCACCTAAAAGTTGCTTAACTAGCTTCACACTATCACACAGACACTGTATTGATTTTTTTTGAAAGATGCTACAAGATTTGTGGATTAAAAGCATATTCAGAGCATTAACTTGATTTCCTCAGTTTGCCCAGTCAAAACAATTCAATCTGCCCTCGAAATTGAGTTTCAAAAACTTGTCCTTCCCACAAGATTTTTGCACTGTAAGTCAGTGTTTGCAGGTCGAATCACACATTTAGAAACCTGCAGGAATCCTTCAACAGTCAGGCCATCTCTCCAAGGTCCCACTGGGGACCATCATGGGCAATGCTACTGCCTGCAACTACACAGAATGGCTGCCTGGTGCCCATTGTCATGGGAAGCTGGGGTCTACACCTGTTGACCCTTAGTCACTATTAAATCACCCTCAACATCAGAAAATCTTAACATTTTAAAGGTAACGTATTTGCAGGTACAGAAGCATACAGAAATTCACTGAGATTTGAGATCTGCTGTATCTTTTTTATTAGCCAGCTAAAAACCTATTGTATTTTGGAAACTTAAGGAATTTTACACATTCAAACTTTTCCTGGACGTCTATTCAAACTCCAACACTCCCCTCTGCTCCAAGGATTTCCTATGGTTCCTATAGCCTTAATCTGGATGCTGAAGGAAACACTGACTCCCCTCACTTCACTTTTAGAAGTGTTAATATCCTTTAGATAAGGTGAGGCAGACGCTTTTCATATTCAAGATGTAAACAGAAAAGTTAAATGTTAAAAAGTATCCCATAAGTTTGCTTAATTATTAATAAATTCTATACAACACATTAAATCCAGCTGTTGGAAGAGGGCAGGAAGGCATTCAATTCACATTTAATCCCATCTCCAAACCTGTGTTTCATATACACAGACAAACCTCGTTTGCACGAACCAGTGAGCAAGAATAATGCACACAATTGTGTCTTGATCTGGACATAGCAGCACCCAGAAATTATGACATGATCATAGCTCTACTTGGGTTTTGAGGTATAGTGGTGACACGGACCCAACAGAACTTGACAGTGTTCCTTATCAGCGACACTTAGACTGAAATAAGAAATAAATTCTTATGGATAGGCAGTTCTCCTAGGAAGAGCAACCAAGCCTTATATGCAAAAATGGTGTAAGACAGCAATTAATTACGTGTTTCTTCTCTGCAAAAGGAGTAACACTTTCTGTACTGACCTTCGTCTCTCTTCCTGCTGTGCCTTCCCCTAAAATGCCTGTGGAGGTCAGTAATGCATAAAGCTGATAGGGGATTGTGAATTCCGGGTCCCTGCAATGTACTGATGATGGAATCTTTCATCGGCAAATAAACGAAGGTCTGCTCACTGTCAGCACTTCACAGAGAACTGCTGGAGTCATCAACTATACCACTGCAAAAAAAGGTGTAAGTATATACATATTTAGACATATACACATGCTCTTTTTCACACACACACACTTTTAAAATCATGAAGCCTGCAAGGTAACACGAAAGTAAGACAAAGCAGATGATCTCCGACTGGGACAGCTAGCTCCCCAGTTTAATAACAGAAGTGGCAGACAAGTGGGAGTATTTCAAATACAAGATGACATAAGAAAACGACAGTTTTGCAGAATTATGAACATTAGATGACTTGGTTTAAACAACTCCATCTTCTGAGGTTCCAAGTGTATTTTTTGCTTGTTTGTGCATTTGTTTAGTTAGAGGTTAATTGCTATATATATATGTATATACACACCTATGGACATTAATGTTTAGGAGCTACTGGAATTACACAAAATATACGGGGAAAATCTGAGAAAGTTATTCCTCTTTTGAATTCTGTTTTTTCTCTGTTATTATTAATGTAGTCAATTGTTATCTTCAGTGTGTCACACACTTAGGCAAGTGATTTTTTTCTGACATTTTATAAAGCAGAAGAGATACTCCTATCACTTAGAACACAATATTGAAATGGTACTGATTAATAGCCCATCCTATCTACTGAATATGAAGAAAGGCATTCTGACTTTCACCCACTTTGCTGCATAACAGTGCAGTGAATGAGACCCCTGCGGAGGAAACCAATCAAACTAGCTTTTTCCAGGTAGATAACAGAGCAAACCAATTGGTGTATTTGGCACTAGAGGACAGATGCAAGGCAACACCAAAAGCTGGGAACTGTAGCCATACTACAAATGAATACTGTTTTATGCTGTTTTATTATAAATAAAATACTTGAGCAAGCAACTCTTCAGTAATTTTCAGTCATGACTGGATGCTCATTAGGTACACAAATGCTTTTTGCATGTGGAAAAGATAAAAGTAAGTTTACAGCAGGTAGAGTCTATTATGCTAATGTTAATAAATGCAGGCCAAATCTGCGTATGGATGCTGAAGCTTATCTTCATCAGGAGAAAATTATGCTGTCTTATATTAAGTTAGTTAGCTAAGTTGATGTAAAAATCTGCTTAGAAACAGTTCATTTTACAATGGAGATCTAGTTAAGAGTCAGTAGTGCATAGCGTGTAACCCATCCTGTCCTAAAGGGCATATCTAAATAGATCACATGAACTGCACCCAGAGAGTCCTCATTTCTCTCCATTGACTGTAAACACAGTTTACAATTACTAGTTCAGGTGTCAATAACTGTCCTTAATTCCACCTGCTAATTTATAGGAAGGCTACAAAACTGTCTTGCTGCCACCTGATACTTGGATGCTTCTATTTTAACATGAGAAAACTTGTTAGTCTCAGTGATACTGAAGACACAAGACCCCTGCATGTGAGCAGAGTTCCTGAAGAAGCTTCATAGAGAAGCAGAGATGCCATAAAGTCCATTTTAAGAAAAGAGAGTGCCAACACAGATACAGAAGTCTGGATCTGAGCTTTTGCATAATTTGGAAATACAAAGTTCCTGATTCAAAACTCTCTGAATTGTTTTGTCGTTTAGGGTAAGACAAGGCTCACTTGGATAAGCATGGAATTAAACTTTTCCAGAATGAGTTCAGAAAAGATGATAGCTCAAGTCAGTTCAGTACTGGGCTCTCTGCTGTCCAGAGGGCTAGCCCAAATCATACTTCAGCTGATAGAGCCTGTTCCCTCAACTCTCTATTCTAATGTGCTAAAAAGAGGACCAAGTTTCACTCACAGAGGAAGAACTAAAAACCACAAAAGCAGCTCTTTGTCCTCTCCAAGAGGATCTCCTGGCTCTTGTACCAGGCAATATGCTAAAATGGCAACTTTCTCTAGACAAAGTTAATAAAAATTTCAGTATTCTACCTTAAAAAAAAAAAAGCACAGCTATGCAGGGCTTGACATACCCCAGCCCTTGGGAACTCTGGACCAAATCCAGCTTGTTATGGATCTTTTCTGTCGGGACCCATCATGATAGAACATGGTAATCTGAGTTCTGTTCTGTAGTGACAGGTTAAGACCAATCCCCTGTCAGTTCAAAGGACACCAGTTGCACAAATCTGGCAGCTAAAGAGTCAAGCATCTGCATTACCAGGTACTTGTACTTTTGAAACATTTTCTTTTTTTTATTCAGCATTTCTTTTTTTCCATATGAAACTGTAAAGACATTCAGAATAATTTGACACTGTCTCATAGCATTGCTTTTCAAGGCCAAGTGGTACTAAAACTTTTTCAATTAATAGGGTTTGGGATTTTTTTTTTTGGAAATCACAAGACTGATGCTGCAAACTGAGATTCTTTTTTATAAAGAGTTTCCTTCCATAAAAGTTTCCATTATAGCTCTTGCAAATCTAAGCAAGGTAAAAATAAGAGTAAAAACTTAAGAGCTTCATTTTGAAAGCAGATGTCTTTACTAAATTCTACATTCTGTCATTTAACTATTACAAATATACGTATCTATGCAATATATGTTAACACACATATAGGCAAAGCAAGAATAGAAGGAAAGATAAGCTTTTCTTTCCAATTTCTTTGTGGAATGCTTACCATTGTGGTTCAGAATCCTAGCTCTGCAAAAGGTCAAAAAAATTGAAAATGATAGCATCACTGGAGAAACAGCATCATCAAACAGTATTTTGATGTGTTTGCCCTGCATCTGTTTTTTCTTATTTTGTCTGCTTTGCAATAATTTTTGCTTACCTGTTCATAAATAAGAGCTATGCTTTAAAATACACTATTACTCAAATGAGAAAATGGGATGCTTTATAAAAGCAAGCAGTATTACAAGAAAGCAAAAGGAAATGAAGTGGAATAAGTTTCCAAGGGTCTTTTTCCCCTCTACTCCTCTTATACTAACCATCCAAGGGGTCTTTAAATTCAGTAAAACTGAACAATAACACCTGAAATTCTCTATCGCTTTCTCTTTGGTGATATTGTCTTCTCTTTCCTTAAGTGAACAGGATTAACACCTCTTTTTCCCCATTTCAGGAGATGCCTTACACTTGAAAGGCCACTATGACACACAGACTTAAGCAAAATGGCATCAACAAAGAACTGCTTCAGCCACCTCTAATCTGGTTTGCACTTTTCAGAAAGATGTAGTTGGAAGCACTTTCAGCTCAGCCTGCTGCTTTGCAGTACCTTGATGAGTTTGCACAGAGAGAAGGTTTTGTCTTCACTTTTTCCATGCTTTTTTGTCATGTGTTTTTCTGGCACAGACATAGCATTTCAGGCAAAATCCTGCCAACTCTGTTTTTTAAGGGAATCCAAGAAAGAAAGAGGCAAAGATTTGACTGCAGTCTTGATTAAATGCTCCTGCTAGGCATACCCACTGACCAAGCTCCCCACCCCACTACCTCACACTAGAAGAACGCATAGCCACCTTGTTCATCAAGACAGGTCACCTTCTTCTGCCTCCCTAAGTAGGACTGGCTTAGCTGCCCTGAGGCTGTTGTGGACTGCCATTGGGGCCCAGAGTCGGGCACACCCATCTGCTGCTGAGTCCAGTGTGGGGCTTTTTTAGGTTGGGAAGTAATTTCTGACTGAGTAGCATGGGTTCTATTTTTATATATTTCTGTATATTTGTAATTCATCATCATCATCATTATTGCTACTTCATTAAACCTATTCTAGTTGGGTTTTTTCCAGCCTTAAAATCTCTATCCCTTATTCCCCTTTTTATTTTCCGCTGGGAGAGTAGTGGGGGAATAACAGAGAGCATCTGTCGCCTGAGTATCAGCTAAAAACCATGGCACCCTTTAAAAAAAATACCAAAGAATTAACCTTGGCTATAGTTATAGGACTGATTTGTCCCTTCTTGCCCACAGCCCTGTGTGAACACTACCCCACCATCCTCACCACCCTTTGTCGCCTGGCTTCTCTCAGTATTTTCAGAATTTCTCAAAGGTAGGACCAAAGAGCAACAATAAGAGGGCAGCATCTATAGCTGCATCTATAGCTATATATAGGAATGAGTCAGCATTAGCCAACCCAGAGTGACCGTATTTGGAGAAAGGTTTTTCCTTCAAATACAGAACCAGCGTCTGCAAATGACCTTTCTACTGAGTGCACCTGAGGTAGATTCCTTCCACATTCCAAATTCACCAGCTGATTTACCACTGGCAACCGTGCGTGTGTATAACACAGCAGATTGGTGCAGGTCCCCTGCAGTCTGAATAAAGATAAGAACCATAGCACAAAAAAACAAACACAAAACAAACCCCAACCCCAAAACCCCTGAAAACTCAAAATAAGTACGGAAAAAACCCACCACACACTAATATTACCCTCTATCCCCTTAATCTGACCTATTCAGCAGTCAGTGACCCTCACATGCTCAAACAACACTCCAGTGACAATTCAAAGGACAAGGAGAAGACAATGGAAAAAAAATTACACTTCTAGCTCAGGTCTCAAGTTCATAATCAGCCTGCAATTACAGTATACTTTAGAATAATTTCAATATTTCATCAACAGATTTTTGAAAGAGTGCAGATCAATTCTTCATTTAGTTCTTGATCATGGCAGAGAAACAAACGCATCTTTTAATAATTCATCAGTTGCTGACTTTAGATGAAACTTGTGAATCTTCCTCGAGGCAGAGGTCATAAGAATGGGCATTCAAAATGCAATGTACTCAGGAGCTACTCTCTCTCTAAAATTCATTTCTAGTTGGGAAAGCTCCTTGTTTTACGTTTTTCATTCTCACGTTGTGGAATACTCAGGAATATACCTTGATAACTAATGTTGATGCCATTTTTATTTTGACTGTAAACTGTGATTAGTAATCCAAGTTATTGACAGGGACAGATAGGTCATAACAGTTCATAAAATAATGGTTATTCTTAACTTACCCATATAATAGAAAGGAACTTGACCATCAAAACCTAAAGATTACTTTTTTTCATCTGTTTCTAAAACCATGCTGTTTAACCTGAAAGATACAACTTATTTATTGAATTAGGGTTCCTTAGAGGTTAAGCAGGTAATCCATGGAGACTGTTCCATAATTTTCCTTAGCTGCCATTCATTAAATATGTTCCATCTCATGAACTATGAATCATTTCATTTTTAAGCACTCTTATTTCCGTAAATTTACCTAAAACTTCATTAGATTCAGCCAGTACAGCCTGACAGACAGCCTGCATACATTTAAAACATTCCCAGTGGAGAAGCATAAAACATTCTAAATCTATATTTGATCTGACAACAGCAGCACCATGTTTGAATTAGAAACAGATTAGACATAATTGAAGATAAAGAGGACACAAGCATCACTCCCATTTTGGTGGAGTGGGCTTTAAATTATCAGATTCATCCAGAATACATTACTGAGAAACATTGAATTGTTATCTTTAGACAGCCTTTTCTAAGAGTTTACAATTTCTCAGTTCAGTGAAGCTTGCCAACAGCTTGTTATCAGAACAAAAAAACGAAAAATCATTCGGTTCAGAGCACAGAACTGATCTCACCTCCAAAAGTACACATTTTATTCTGATAACAGACACTTCTTTGGACCACAGAGGTACCACTCATGCTTTGCAGTGAAGGCAATCTTTTTAAGATTCTTCCACTTTTCAGGGAATCCTAACATTACAAGTACATATTGTTTGTCAGTTTGCAGAGCTAACAACTCTCCCCACAGAGAAACACACATACACATACTTTCGTCCTCCCCCTCTCCCCTCCCTTTTTCCTTTTTTTGAAAAACATCAGTTAATTTTGTGTCATTCCTTCCTTATGACCTTATGCAGTGACGAATATGGACTTACTACTCCAGGTAATTTGCAAAATATAATTTATGCAAAAGGTTGCAGTTTGTTTACAATACCCTGCATTTTCTAGTTAGAACATGTTTATGTATATTAAACTTGGAAATAAACCTCAGCAATATGAAAAAAACACAACCACCTCACTGATGAAACTCACTATAAAATAGTTTGATAAATACATTATTATTTAGACCCACCCGTAAGAAGAGTGCAAAAATGCACATAGTGACAACTGAATGTATTAATAAGTTCCAAACACGGTGTTAAGTGATTTTGCTTAACCTGCCTAGTCCTTAGCAAGGGTTTTCTTGAACCCAGTTTGGTTCCAAAAAAAAGTCATGTTCCTTACATTGCTTTTAGACATCCTGAAGGCTCATCTAACCTACAAGATATACCTGTTGCTGACAAAAAGGTCAGCCACAAGTGTAGTTGAATAAGGACAAGGACTCACTCACAACAGGCATAATTAGACACGAGTTCAAAGGCAACTACACAAAGAGAAACAGAGGGGGTTTTTTGCTGCTTTGGAAAAATTACATAGGGCTTTTGCAAAGATTTGTATTTACTTTGAATCTCATTCTACATAATTCCACAATTCTGTGACACAGCTGAACCTCATTGCAAATCATATTGCTCAAAAAGGTTTCCAGTCACTATTTGAAGCTACTTGGCTAGAAGTTTAATGAACAGTAGCAATCCTCTGACAGTGTATTCATAAATAAGAACACAACGAAATACCTGTCTATAAACCGTACTTTACAAAGGATATTTCCATGGTGAATTTCATTTTTCAGCTTGCACCAAGAGGCATGAAAGATTAGAATTGATAAGTAAATAAATTATTTGGAAAAATTCCCCATTTTCATATGCAGTGTAAGTATTTAAACTTCCTGCAAATCACACTATGGAAAAAAAATAACTACAGAAACCCCTTCAGTCATTCGGAAAAATCAGGTTGAAAGCAAAGCTCTGATTCATAAAGAACCAGTGTTTTACAAAGTAAAAGAGTCCAATGTTATAATGGTGCTATTTTTACTGCTTCGACTTTTGGTCTGTCCACACTTCCCTAATTAAAGTTACATTAAAGAGCATTACTTAAACTTTCAAGAAGATTATCTTCAATTTGCATGTACCATCTGAGACCATTTCTGCACCTTTGTGTGCAAATAAACATATATTCATCATGGAGCAGTAAGGGCTGGCTACTTCCCAAGGGAAGGCAAGCCAGGAACAGAGGGTCACCTCAGAACAGACAATACCCTCACCAACCAAAGGCACAGCCCCACAGGACTTTAAGCATGGCAGCAGAAGCAAGTGCTTGTAACTGGGTGCATCAATAGCCCCAGATGCAGCCAGCAATGACCCGGGTCCCTCAAGGAGGTACAGCCAGGAGGGGTAAAGGGGACAGAGACAGGGACAAGCAACAGCATACATCCATGGGGGCCTATATCCAGGAAAGCACACCTAGGGCATACCTATCTAGAACACAGGTCCAGGTCCACCCAGGAAGCAAGGCCAGAGGCAGGCATGAAGAAAGACAGACACAACTACCATGCAGTTCAGAGAGAGACTGAAAGGCCAGGGCTAAGCTGAAGTGGAGTCACCTGGGTGTGGGGTGGAACCCCCAGATGAGGCTGGGCAGGAACATTAAAAGCTTATTAGTGGACTCAGGACCCTAACAGTTTGCACACAAGCAAAGTATTTAGGCTGCTAATTACCTGACCTACCTGCAGAAAACAAGGAATGCCCTGATCCTGCAAAATTAAGATTACTCTGTAGATTTTTACACTATCGGGATTTAACAAACCACCGGCTATGCACAGAAAACCCTTCTGATTTCAGAGACAGAGGCAGAATTGAGACATTTTCAGTAGCTGTTAGCCAGGCCCTATTTATGAAAATTAAAATCAAATATATACCCTCTGAGTTTCTTAGCTAAGATCAGTTGGAAAAGAAATTTTTGTTTAACCAGAAAATGTTAATGTTTCAAAAATTGTATTTGTGCAAGTGTGGCAGTAGACAGAACTAACCTTTCAACAGTTTTTATTTTAAAATATATATCAAAATGCAGCAGTGGATTACCTCATGCATTTATCTGGAATGTGAGAGAGCACCAAGACCAAGGTTTTGCTGTACATCAGACACTGGGTAAAGTCCACTGTATCTCATATACCGCTCTGAAACCCCTGACCAAGAATCTTTGGCTATTTGAGCCATGTGCTCCCTTCTGTGTCTATCAGTTTTGCTCTTAGACCCAAGGACTGTAGAGAAGCCTGTGTTGCAACAGAGCCTCTGCATTTCAGGTTTAACTGAAATGCAAGCGCAAACACAAAAATAAAAGTAGAAATTTCCAGGGAAATTTTTGCCTTCTAGGACGCATTTGTGCAACATGGAAATCCTGTTCTGTGGAAGGCAAGCCACATAAACTAATGATCCTCTCTGGCCTTAAAATCTATGCTTCATTAATAAAGGATATCCATAGTTCAAAACCGCCTTAAAAACTGCATTCAGTCTATGACTGCCTGGGTGAAAACACTACCTCCCACTGACAAATTTTTCTTCTAAATATTTTGATTCCTAGGAGGACAATGCTGGTATAACATTGATAAACACTTCTCATTAAGTATCTTGAATGAAACTTGAGAACATTGAGAAAAATCTACAATGTCCCTATTCTAGACCAACTGAAGTCAACAGAGTATTTACCTTAGAATTCACAGAATCATAGAATCATTAAGGTTGGAAAAGACCTCTAAGGTAATCAAGTCCAACTGTCAACCCAACACCACCATGCCCACTAAACCATGGCCCAAAGTGCCACATCTACACATTTTTTTAACACCTTCAGAAATGGCGACTCCACCACTTCCCTGGGCAGCTCATTCTGTATTTAAAAATATATACAGTAAAAAAGTGTCCAAGGTAAACAGCTCTAAAAAAAAAAAAAAGCCCACTTACAATTATTTTTATTGATGCTCCTATTTGAATACATGCCAAAGTTTTATAGATGTTATGTTGAATCCTTAGCTCCAGTACTGCACAGGATCCTCACACCCAGTTCCAGCAGCTGCTACCCACTAGTTCTCAAGAGGTCAGTTTTAAGACTTTGAAAGTGTCATCTACAGATTCCTGGTCTTGTATAGCCATTGGATGTCCTATTGTTTCACCCAGAGCTCTGTACTCTACTCCTCACACTTTAGTCAAACCTGTCTCAGGTTTAATGAATGAGTCTCTCCATTCAGTAACACTAATAACATGTCATGTAAGAAAACATCCAGTTAATTAGCACAGAGCATCAGAAAACTTAAGAAAAACCACATTCAGCAATTATATTAATGAACAAGTAATGCAATCAAAAACAGAAGCATTGTGTCAAGGTGTGGTTGGTGGGCTCTTTTTTTTCTCTTTCTAAACAAGAGAGAAATGCATTTCACACATATGACAAGATATTCCTCAGAAACATCATGGACTCGTTTATACTTGACCATCTCTTCCTTTTCTGCATCTACTGCATGTGGTTCAAGTGATAACCCTACTGAAGCTCTCAGTGCTGCAGGATCAGGGGCAGGGACTTGCTGTCTGACAGCAGGAAATATTTCAGGTGGGGTCTGAGGGGATGGGTACAGCACTGTGATCTACATCCATCTTTTAGAAGAGTCAAGGATTGCCATTAATATCAAAGAGCTCTGCTGCCAGACCACAGATCTTCAGAATACCGTACACAGCCAATTTTCGGTCTAACAGAAACCGGAGAAGCTTGCCCGAACCTGAGCTGTTTTCCTTAAAAATTCAGGACAATTTTTAAATTAAATTAACCAATTATATTGAAAAGGCTTATGGTAAAGATCATTTGAAACAATTGTTTAAAAAAATCTTCTGATTTTAATATTCACTAATTTCTTTAGAATATTTACCCTAAAGAAAAAAACAAACAAACATGATAAACACTAGATTTTAAATAAATCAACAAAATAATGTAATTATTTATACTTCCTTAATAGGCTCAAGAAAGAAAAATAAAGAAACTTCTGCAGAAATTGAAATAAATATTCTTTAGAATGCACTAAGTCTTGTGAACATTTGGGAAGCTCATAATTTTCCTAGAATTCCAGCTCTTGTTTTCTAAGGCATTGTCCACAGTGCCTGACAAACCTGGTGGCCTTCTATGAGAAGGTCACAACATCAATAGACAAGGGAAGAGCAACTGACTTCATTTACCTGGACCTGAGCAAGGCCTCTGACACTGTCCCGCACAACATCCTTTCTCCAAGCTGGTAAGATATGGGTTTGATGGGTCAACAACTTGGTGGATAAAGAACTGGCTTGACAGCTGAACCCAAAGAGTAGCTGTCAATGGGTCCATGTCCAAGTGGAGGCCAGTGACAAGAGGAGTCCCTCAAGGATCAGTACCAGGACCAGTCTTGTTTAACATCTTTGTCAGCAACATGGACAGTGGCATTTAGTGCACCCTCAGCAAGTCTGCCAATTACACCAAGCTGTGTTGAGTGGCTGACACACTGGAGGGAAGGGATGCCATCCAGAGGGACCTTGAGAGGCTGGAGAGTTCAACAAGACGAAGTGCAAGGTCCTGCATCTTGGTCGGGCCAATCCCAAGCACCAATATAGGCTGGGCAGTGACTGGCTTGAGAGCAGCCCTGAAGAAAAGGACTTGGGGGTACTGGTGGACGAGAAGCTCAGCATGAGCTGTCAGCGTCCACTTGCAGCCCAGAAAGCCAATTGTATCGTGGGCTGCATCAACAGAAGCGTGGCCAGCAGATCAAGGCAGGTGATTCTCCCCCTCTACTCCACTTTCATGAAACCCCATCTGGAGTACTGCATCCAGTTCTGGAGCTCCTATTACAAGAAAGACATGGATATGCTGGAAGGGCCACGAGGATGATCAGAGGGCTGGAGCACCTTTCCTATGAAGACAGACTGAGTGAGTCGGGGTTATTCAGTCTGGAGAAGAGAAGACTCTGAGGAGACCTTATTGTGGCCTTCCAGTATCTTAAGGGGGCCTACAAGAAAGCTGGTGAGGGACTTTTTAGGATGTCGGGTAGTAGTAGGACTAGGGGGAATGGATCAAAATGAGAGGCAAATGGATTCAGATTAGACGTTAAGAAGAAGGTCTTTCAGCATGAGGGTAGTGAGACACTGGAACAGATTGACCAGAGAGATGGCAGAAGCTCCATCCCTGGAAGTTTTCAAGGCCAGGCTTGATGGGGCAAGGCAACCTGATCCAGCGGGAGGTGTCCCTGCCCATGGCAGGGGGGTTGGAAATAGATGATCTTTAAGGTCCCTTTCAACCCTAACAATTCTATGATTCTAACTGGGCAAATGAACAAGAAGAAGTTAAAAACAGCTAGCTGATATCATTCAAAGAATGTGTGCTGGTGACTGATGGAAATGACTGGATGCATTCCTAAAACAAGAGAAGCAGAGGTTAAGGAGAGCAGAATATGACAGCTCACAGTGAACAGACAGGAAAAAGCCTCACAGCTTCTCTTGAGATATTATCCTGCTTGGCATAAACCACTGGATAGGGGTGACTTGTCTGGGAAAACAACTACATTCAAATGGTTAGAGGAAAAGTCAATTGTGGCACTTTTTTAAATAAAGAAAGGAAAAGTAGCAAAAGTAATGGTACCTGAAAATGGTCTTTTCCAAAGTATTTGACAAATCTGTCTACAGATGATGCTGTATCATAGATGTTTTTGATTATTCCCTCCATAATATCACAGAAATTGCCATTGACATTAAGTCCAAAGAAGGTTTAAAAGTCTTTTCCCTGCTATTAAGAGCAAGCTGCACTTCAAATAAAGGAGTGGATTTAAATGTTGTCTCAGCATTTTCTCTCAGAGACTGAAGAGAGCACTTGATAGCTTTGAACAGCCCATCTACAATCATGTGGTCTATGCCTCCAGTGTAGAGTTTCCATTCATCAGAAAGAGGATCTGCCTGGAGCAAATACTGATTGTCCTGGGAAGAGTAATTTAGAGAATCAGTAACAGAGGTTTAGAATTGCTCTTCCCAGTGTGGATCTCTCATCCCAGCTAACTGATCAGGCCAGGAATAAAGGAACTCTTTCCTCTCACTTTGATGAGGAAAAGCATTCCCACTATTTACAACATAATTACCTTTTCACTGTAACTTTTACAAGTATGTCTGGAACTAATTACTGAAAGCTGTTTCCCTTTGGAGTTAGATTTGCATCAGCAAGTGCAAATATTTGAACACAGTTTTAGCTTTTACTTAATCCTGGTTTTCCTAAGTATTTACACCTATTTAGCAACCTACTGCCAGGACAAAATATTTACTGGGCCTACTATAATGTAGACTATCTGGTGGATCTTTTTGACTGCTTCTTGAATCATACTCCACAGGTTGAACATTTTTAATTTTTTTTCCAAAGAATAGAAAAAAGGATTTCTGCCATTTTTTTCCCCGACAAAAAAGGGGTTAGCCTCTATCTTTATGACATCCAATTTTACATCACGCTTGAATATTCACATTCTCTCGTCCACATTTTAAACAAGGTCTCCCTGTGTGCTCATTACTGCCCCAGAGCCCTGTCAATTCAGGCAGGCATCAGTTGTTTGTCAAAAGTCTCCAATTTATGTATATTCTACTTCTCTTTGCAGCATGGTCTTCTGCAGCCTCTGGCACAACTTGGTAATTACAGCTAAATTTGCTGTATAAGAAAATTAAGAAAAACTCTTATTCTTTCTAAGGTCATCAGAAATATTTTTAAACCGGATTCCTTCCTTCTATGTTCAGTCTATTTAGTCAAGAAACACTGATGAATCAATTGTACTAAGACCAAGTTTTTACCTGTTATGCCGAAAAAAACAATTGATTTTTTCCCTTAGAAATAAAAATAATAAAAATCAAATGTACTCAAACTTGTAGTTTTAAAAACATCTAATGCCAGGTTCCCAGTGAATTCAACCTTGCTATTAAATCAGCAGAGTCTGCATCCTATTTATACATTGGTAGAGTCTGGCTTTCAATGTAAACAAAATGTGTCAGGATAGCCTGTAAAACTCAACATTTCTGGCTCTCCATAAGACAGGTGACTGAAGAAAAGCAGGATAAGTTTCTCTATACTGCAGCTCCTCCTTTGTCTGTCTGCCATAGCTTACATGCAAAATTCCCAGATTTTCGTTCAGGGGCAATGCAGCCAAACTGGTAAATTCTGAATGTGGATGTTACCCAGTTTCAAAACTGGATGATGCCAGCTTCTTCCTGTCACACAACAACGTGGTTAGGCCCTAGGAAAGGCTCTTTCACTAGCTGTCCAAATGAAGACTAGAACAATTTTAACTAAAACCAATCCAATATCACTACTTTGATTAAAAGTCCATATTCATTTTTACAGAAAAATGCAGTATGTATCTGCACAGTTCCTGAGATGCCATTTCTATCAGCATGAAGTAGTCCCATTATGTAATTCTTTTTCTTTGTTTCTCCAAAGGAGGCTGCAACATTCCAGGCAGTTCTCAGTACAGTAGTGATGACAGTAGTTTTGTCACTATACATCTCTGGGAACTGGACTAATATCACTAAATCTTATTCCAGTCCCTGAAAAGCATTAAGTTCAGCCTACTAAGAAAAGTAGTTTCATCATCTATTACTAGTCTCTTAAACCACTTATGCTTGATTTCATAATTTCCTGATGGGAGGAATTAGTTCTATCCATGCATTTACTAAGTAATGTGTTCAGAGTCACCCTTTTGTTTTCAAAGAAAAACATTTGTAGACTCAATAAGACTGCAATGTACAATTAACTGCAAACTACAGAGTAACAACCATGCACCAGACAAGATAATTGGGGAAAATAGTTGAACGCTGTTTGGTTTTGGTTTGCTGTAGTTGAAGATTTGAAGAGGTTATCATGGTTATGTCACTTTTCTAGTATGTCTTTATATTCACACACACCTGTTAAAAAGGCTCTTTATTTACCCTGTTAAAGTGCATCTCTCTTGCAATATGAAAGCACTGCAACTGCTTAGTGTTAGAAGGACATAGTACACTCTCAAGATAATACAGTCCTTGGAGAAATGGCAGAAAGCTACAGAATCACAAAAGATTTTAGTATTCAGAAAAAGGCAATCAGACACTAGCTAAAAAGCTTTCTCAAATTACCACATCATGACTACAGGATTTACTGAAGCAGAATTTACATAAGCCTCCTGATAGCAAGAGCTACAAGGATTTGCCATCTGTAACCTGCGGCTCTAGTCATTTTGTTTAGATCCCATGTACAGTATCTTTTTAAAAAGTTAAATCTAAACAGCATTTCTCTTGTTTTAAACTCAAATGCTTCTCAGGGAACATGTATTGTGGTACAAATACATAATCCTGTTACGTTTTTTTGTATCCTGAAGTAAACGTTTATGAAATCTGATACATAAATTTGTGCTTATCTCATACGCACTTATTTCATCTTGTATATGAAAGATAATTTTTACAATGAAACACGATAACTGCTAAAACAATTTTTAAAAGTCCTTAATATCACGCAGTGAAATTTACTAATGTGTTACTTTCTGATTAAAGTTACTTCATACCTTCCAAATTCCAGAGATTGATTACATTGAGGTCTGAGGTACAGAGAGGGTGTAAGGTGCTGTGCCTAGCATAAATCCATTTCATTACATCAATCCATCCATTCCAATACTCTCACATTTTTGCAAAATAGCATTTGTTTCCTCTATATTTAAAATTCTACAGAGACAAAAGACATTTCACCTCAATGTCATTTCTAAGTACACAGTGTGGCTATAACTTCAGAAAGTGCCTGAAGTGTTTTAAGCCCCGTTTTACAATGTTTTACAGCAATACTTACAGGTGATTGATGTGCTTAAAATGTGTTCCATGCCTGAGAAGCCTCTCATAGTTCCTGAGATCATTTTAAACTGCCTGCAGTCACTGGCATGTTTTTATAAAGTGCATCACATCCATTCCTTAACTTAAATAAACAGAAACATTTATGATGATAGACTGTTGGCTTTACCATTGTATAAGCTCCACGTAAAACATCAAATCAGCTTTCAGTGACTGAAGACATAGCAGCTTCAGATCCAAAACACTCTGTCTCTGGACAGAATAGTGAAGGGCTCCCTAGGACAAATTACATTGGGTGACAGGAGTTTAGAGTGCTCCAAAGAGATACTTACATTCCCCCCTCTGTGAAATATCTGTGAAATAGAAAGAACTAGGCCTTCTGCTGGCTGCAGGTAAGTCCACTTCGTGTTTAGGAATCCCAGTGGCTTTTCTGATAGCCCACAGAAAGGAAAATGCATTTCCAAAGCCTGGAGAACTGCAGGGTGTTCTTTTGGCAAAACTTCAACAATGAACACATGGATGACACTCAAACAGTGGGCTGCAAACACAAAGAAGGACACGGTCATATAGTCCCAAGGTCAATGAAGAGGAAAGATCTATCTGACCTCATGGTTTGCCTACTTGGTGGTTTGTCACCATGCGTATCCTCATCTTTATCTTAAGAGCATTCTGAAATTCTATTTCTGCTGTAACTGCCAAGATAGCTAACTGCTCTTTCTTTAGATTTTTCATACAGAGAACAAGTTTCTTCACATTTTATTAAGCAATTTCCCTCTCTTCCACATGAAAGAAAATTCAATTAGGAGAATACTTACAACTATGATTCAATGTTCATGGAACAGTTTATAAAAATTAAAAAGTATGCTATGTCAAAATATACCTGTAATTGCTTATATAATAATGTGCAAATCTGAGCTTTTGGAGACAGGAAATAGAACTAAAACGTCACTGGCTACATCAGCTTGCTTTCTTACATGTCTGTGCAATCTCTCCTTCAATTATTTTCCATTGGGATTCTAAATAACTGGATGTGGCCTGTAAAATTTTTGTCTAATTCCATTTTATCCTTTAAGTGTTTTGCTTTCACTGAATTTCATCAGAAGGTAATTTGGTCGTGGGAAAAAAGAAAAAATAATTCTGAATGTGTGCATGTTCATGTAGCATAATTTACATTTCAGTGAAAAGAAATGAGAAAGTGTTCAGATTTCAAGTGTTTTTAGATTTCTCATGAGCATTTCGGCAGCCTCCAGAACTTGTGTTTTGGTTCACAAAAGCACCTGACTTTTAAAGTTTCCATGTTTCCTGCTGGAGGGAAATGCAGGGAGAAGTGATTTGCAATACTCTTAAGTATGAATGTCTCATTTCCACACATGCCATAGGTATCGTTACAAACTTGATCAGTAAACAGTGAATTTAAAAATACTTAACTTCCAAAGCCTGCATATTGGCCAGAAGGACTGGCAAAATACCATAAATCCTCCAAATGGTACAGTAAATATCCTCAGAAGTAACTAAATAATGAAATTCCCACAAAATCTGCTTGTAATCAAGCTAGAAATACAATGAGAAACTGTCGCATGACATTTCAAGAATTCTGATTTTGGTTTTCTTTAGAAGCCAAAAGTGCCAAACCTGACAATGCATAAAAATGAACAACATTCCAAAAGCCATGGCAGCATTTTGAGAAGACCAGCAAAAATCCACTGCAGGTGTATTCTGAATTCTGTTCAGCTTTCTCCTAAATCATTTGGCTAATTTCACTATGTGTGGAAATACGTGTTTCCTTACTTTCTGATTACTTTGGAAATGGAATTATTAACCACACAAAATTCTATCTCTTATACCTTAGTAATTGCTGGCTTGAAAAAGAAGCCACTGTTCTAAGCAACTTTATGTTTCTTTCAAGGAGAAAAGATTTTTAATTTCTATCACCAAGATGTGAAAGTGAACAGAAAATAAATATTGCTCCTCTTGTTAGCATGTAAAAGAGTCACAATTATGCACTTACGGAACAGTAATAAAACACAAAACACTGCACAGCAGAAAATAAAAGAACCCCCTGGAACTCAACTATGAAAATACAGCATGTGGCCAATGGTAAGTGAAAACCACTAGGTATAATCCAGCAAACAGGCCAAGAGAATTACCATGTTCCTGAGACAGCATATGAAACTGTAAAGAATATAAGAAATATAATTGAAAATATCTAGTTGGTTACTTAAAACTTCTATCAAACACCAATCCAAATAAAATACGTATGTGGGGAAAAATAACTACTTATATTAATTAATAAGATATATCCAATTATTGAAATTAATAAATTAAAAGCTAATCAAAGTAAATTAATGATAAAAATAGAAATAATAATTAACGTAAAATTAATAAAAGAGGGGGCATTTTCCCTACTTACTGTTTTCAATTTTGAGAGATCTACAAAGGCAGCAGGTGATTTTCCCCAACAAACATTAACAGAACAGCAAAATTGGGATAAAAGCTGGAACTGGTGGCAAGCCTTTCCAGTAGATTACTAAATATCTGCAAATTTGCAGAAAATTCATTGAACAATAAATAAAGAACTGCAATTTTACTCTAAAACATCTTACTCTGAAGCCTGCATTTTCCCCAGAAGTTATTTTGTTGCCTGAAAATAACTTCTAACTATTTTACTAATTAATTGTGGGAGTCTTTTCTTCAAAAGTGAACTAGGAATTGCATTAGGAATTGTACATAGAATTCTGTTTTACAGTTGCGTTTATTGCCTTTTCATACACAAGGTGAACATTTTGCATGAGATGTGATAGCATTCAGGAATAGACCATTAAGAGCTGAACGATGGGAACAAATTTAATAAAACTGTTAAAATTGAATATAGAAAACCAAAAATAATAGAAAAATCTAGGTAGCTTTAGATAAATGGAACAAAATGAACACAGAAGAAAATATAATTGTTTTATGTATGAGAATATATATTAAAATATGTATATTAATTATTTCTATAACAAAGTATCAGAATAAACTATCTTTGCTCAATTTGTAGGAGTGGTTCTGAGAGACAGTTAAGAATGGTGGCTGGAACAGCACCATGAAAGACTTCTATGTTGTACCACTGGAAATCAGACTAGACAATATGCCCGAAATATACCTTTTAAGAAGACATCAAGTACTTGGAGGAGGATGGCAAAACACTCTATCTTGAATTAACCATTGTAGATCCATTCCAAAACACAGGACAATGGAATAGTGGCCTATAAATATGAGGAAACACTTTGAAGTAGCATTGTGAGACAGTGCTGCAGCCTTGCAGGCAGCATTGGCCATGAATCCATTGTTTTTTAGACATTATCCTCAGTAGCTCTTAAACTACAACAACAGGTCAAAAAGCCAGTGGCACAAGGAAACCATTCTGGCAGAAAACAGAAGATCTGTTCTAAAGCACTGGACAACCATTGGTCATAGTTCCTCCACATACCCAAGTCATTTTGGAGATCTTGATGGACTGAGATGACAAAAATTAGTTTCCTTCAATATGATTGCACCTTTCAGTTAACATCACTTTGAAAAAATGCTATTGGAGCATCCTAGAAATCCTTAACTCTTGTGCAAATGCCTGTTGAGTTTGTGACGATCCAGTTTGTTCATGGTAATACTCAGAGTCCTAAAGAAGTCTTCTTACTGTGTAAATGTAGTTGTAATTTCTCTCATACTACTGTGAGAAACAGCACTGAAGCTACCACTTCTTCAGATGTCAAGTCTGCAAAAGATAAATTGCAGATGCCTTGTGGACAAATTAAAAAAATAAAACAAAAAAGTTTACAGTGTGATTTTATATATGAATATGTATTACCAGAAGCAGTCGTGGTTTCTGGTAGTTTGTGGTTAAATATTCCATAACAGCTAACTCACTTATTCTATTCTGAACTCACTCCATTCATATTGACAGCCCAAATTACAGTATTTTATTATATTGTATCTTCACTGCGTATTTTATTTACCTCCATTGTGCCTTCTGGTTTTTGGCATCTTTTCAAATCCTTTCCCTGTGTTCTCCTGCTGTTTGTCCTTCTGGCAAACTGTTCTGGAGTTTATTGTAGCTTCTTTTGCTTGGTACTTGGAGCAAAATCTTTTACTTTCATATGCTACAAAGTTCATTAGTTTAGAGAGCTTATGCAGTCTCTCAATGACACCAAATTGTGCTTCTGAATTGCTACACAGCTGGCAAAGATAGTCCATGTATTAAATCACCAATTTTGACAACCTGTGAAACACTGCTCCTAAATATGCTCTTTATGGCAGTTAATTTAGCAGTTAATTTTTCTAAGCCAAATGTCACAGTAAATAGGAACGTGACCTAGAAGCAATTCACAATTCAACTAGTTTAAGCACTGTCCATTTACTATTAGTGCAATATCGTGTCTTGTTCTTTACATCTGTTCACTGGTTCTGATAATACAGCATCCATAAGAATTGGAACTTTCATTAGGGCATCTAAGTTTGCTCCCTGCTGTAACAGCTACATCGAATTTGTTTCTGAATTTCCTTGAAAGAGGACATTTTTCCTAGATCTGAAAAGCTTTAATAATTAATGCTTTCATTTGGCAATGCATTCCATTGTGTAACACTTAAGAGTAAATACTTAGTCTTCAATTAACTTTGGTTTTGCTCTAGAGTCTGAGATCATGGCCCAGTCTCGCCGTAGGCATAAAATGAAGTGCTTTTATTCACTTCAGTCATTGCTCAGATATATGAACAACTAGTGAGCTTCCTTTGGTGACATTCAACTGTATCATTCTTCATAAGCACTGCAAAACCTTGTTTTCTTTTTAATGTTTGCAGAGATTTTTATCAACAGCTCTCTCTTTTTATTTATTTGCTTGCCTCTCTGGAAGACCATTTCTACACACCAGCTTTTGAAGAGAGAGCTTTTATCCATTTTTGTTTGGGTGAGATTTTATAAGGGTCATAAGCACCTGTATTTTGTAAAACTAAAAGGAATGTAGGTGGTAATGGCCTTCTCTTTCTTCTGAAACTTCCTGCCACAGGTTTGAAATCTTATATATCAGAAGTGAATTAGATAGAACTTGACCTTACAACATTTATATCAAAGAAAGTCCTATGTTTTACAGTAATACTTTTTATGGGACTAGTGAGTTATTTTGCTGAACATATCTTCTGGATAAAAAAAATCCATGCTGTAAAGAGTTTGCTTCTCCCTGTGCCGATTACTTTCATCAGAATCACTGTTCTTCAAGACCACCTGCTTCCCATGTTCCCCAGTCTGCCATGTCCTACCAATCATCTGCTTTCTTCCTCAGCCACAGTACAATGTCCATTTTCTCCCATGTTTTCCTTTTCCCGCCCATTTCTCCCTTTGTTCTGTGTCTTCTCCACTGCATGTGGTATGTTTGTACACTTATACCAACTCCTTCTCCTACCTCTTGATTTTGTGATTAATCTACTTTTATGTCTGTTGTACTTGTTGCGATGCATTTGAACAGTGCTGATGATAAACCTTTTCTGTCTCAGCAGGAAGCTGTTCCTCACAGCAATTATACCTGAAGGCTTTCCTTCCATTTTCCTTCAGCTCCTCAAGAAATTGTATTTTCTGAAACCCTCCAAATTCTGCCTTAGAGTCTTATATAACTCAATGTATTTGACCGTCTCTTTTCTGTGCATCTTCTGTTTTCTATCATATTTTTCATATTGTTAGATAATTCGGCTCATTTATTCACATATTATCTACTCTGACACTTTATAATTTTCCCCACTATTTTGATTGTTATTTTCTTTAAATTTTCCAGACTTTGCATGAGATAAAGGTCCACAAGTGTCACTGATTTTAGTAATTCCTGTTGACTTTAATTTGAGCTTCGTGACTGGCAGCTCTGAAAAGACAGTGTCTATTGGGTAAAATCTGGGTTTTATACCTTTCTTCAACATTTTAGAATAACATATTGAAAGGATAATGTTTTAAAAGCTTTTTTCTGCTTTTTTTTACCTGACATTATTATGACTTTCACTATCTGAGGGACAAAATAAGAGTTTTTAATCTAAGTTAGAGTATTTGAGCTCTGCACATCCAGATTCAGAACAAGTTAAGAAAGATTAGTCATTTCCTCTTGTGTCATGGCCAAATTTTGCCCTTGCTTTTATTGTTGCAGCCCTCAGTGGTCTTCTCTCTTCTATTGCAGATGAGCACACATCTTGAATAATGAATGAGTCTGCCATCAAAAATATGCAAATTGTGTTCTTAATTTCAGTATTTGGACATATCAATCTCAGTTTCCTAAATACTCTCTTCTAACTTGAGCTATTAATGATGCTAAGACAATTATCTAACTCTACCAGACTGCCTATTGTACATCTAGCAGAAAATCCAATTTTTACTAGAATGTCAAAGTATTTCTGTAATTTTTCATAAATTATTTCCTTGTTCTTCCACAGTGTTAATCTTAAGTAGCAGCCAGGGTGTCTACAGCTATAAGACAAGGAGGCTTTGTCTGGAAAAAGGAATGTATTCTTATAGACCATCTGATATAACTAAGAACAGGATAACTTTTAGGCTTATAACCCCTTTGACTATACCTTAATCTTGTGGTTTTTTCAACAAGACTAAAATCCACCATCACACTTCGGTCGTCTAAAAATCCTTTTCTCCCACCTTCTCCATGTGTCTCCAAAGGTAGTTTCTCCAAACCTGGGTATTTTTGTACTGAACATTAGAAATACTATCATAAATGAGAATGGGAAGTCATTATTCAGGGCCAGATTGTGATTATCCTTTATGTAATTTCAAAGGAAAAAAATAATGGAAGGGTTTTTTTATAAAAATATTCTGGCAGCCAACAGCTGCTGTGGTCCTGAACACATCCTATGGAGCAAAAGACCAAGGTGTTGGCAGGTCCCTGGGTCACCTTCCCAGATCAGTACGGACACTGGCCTTGGGGAAGAGAAATCAGATTCCAAAAAGTCCAAGGTACTTTAATCCACAAAATTTCTTTAATTTTCTGCTTCAAAGAAGTAATAGTATCACTTGCTGTGAGCAAACAACAGGACTACATTCACTGTCTACCATTGCTTCTTAGCCAAATAAGCTATGACTGGAGTCAGGGTCACCATATATCCCTTCATATAAACTGACTTGCCACCACAAGGACTGGTATGATACACATCTTGACTTCAAACTACTGCAACATTGTGTTGTAAACAGATTTTCAGTTATTAGCATTGATTTTGGCCCTCAGTTAGGGCTGAGGAGATATATCTCATTTGTCCTTATTTTTCAGGTTTTCTTTCCCCACTTTTTCTTTACAGAGGAGACATTTACTCTATGTCAATGAAAACTTTATATAAAAGTTGAGAGCATTTATCCAGCAACAAAAGTCTTGGGCATTGAAAAAAGCCTATTTGCAAAAAATATTAATTTCCCAACATTTTCTATTTAATTACATGAAAGCTAAAAGCTGCACACAAACCAAATATAAATCAATATAGCTATACAAGTACAAAAGAAAAACAAACAAACAAAACCACAAAAACCAAACAAACAAAAAAATCAGGAAATCAAAAAACACCACCAAACCTGGAGGTCTGGAAAAGGGGCTAGCTGCAGTATGATTTATTTTCATTCTGCCACTCTTATTTACACTGTCAAATTTTAGCTCCAAGTCCTGAAAATTGCTGAAGACAGCTAAGATTTCATTGGATATCTGCCTGAAGCATTTTTTAGCATTAGGGCCTGCCTCATCAAGTGAGCCTAACAAAGCACAATTCTAACAAAAACGAATCACAACACATACTCAAATATTTATCAAAATGTTTCTTAGCCTACTAATTTCAGACTACAGAATTTTGAGATATGTAATAGACTAAATATTTTACCTTAGAAGCAGATTCCAGTCCTTTTCACTCTTGGAATGCAGGATTTAATATTGTTCCTAAGCGGTGACCATTCAATCTGCCAAGTGAATCTCTCATCATGAGAGAGCTTCCTGCATTACAAATGGATGGAAAGTTCTACCTCAGAATTCAATTAGAAGTATCAATACTTGCTATTCAGAGCAACAGCTCCAAAATAAAGCTCTTTAATTTCAGGTTATAATTGAAAGTCTATCCAAATTACTGTATATTCTAGCACTTCTGGCATCACTGAAAAATACAGAAACTAATCCTGCACCTGCTACTCACATTAACACTCTTGCAAGTAATCCCATTCAAATTAAGAATGTGTAAATAAAGATTATTCATGTAAGTAAAAATTACAAGATAGGGTGGATAAATCCCCTGAAATTGAATGATACAATCCATTTACTTAGTTTCTTTCTCTAAGGTATGTGGTTTCACATGCCCAGTTGAAGTCAAAAGTACAACTGAGAATACAAAACCCCGACTTACAGACACTGCACAGAGGGCAGTCAGCAGCCCTGATAACGGTTGTTGAACTTATGAAAAAAGCAGCTCCTAAGACCTTCCTGCATCCCTCAGTCCTTGTTCTCTCACATGCTCATAGTCTAAGAGACTCCTGACTCAAGCATAGGGCTTAACCTTATGAACTATTACTTAAGCAATATAGCCTACAGCTATGACCAGTCCCATTAGAGGGAATGACACAGAAACAAATGTTGGCAGGATTACACCTAGAATTTTCTTCTTTGTTTTTCTGCCTCAGTCTCAGATCCTTACCCCACCACTACTCAGTTACAGCACAGATGACTTACCAAGAAATGGCATTATAACCGAGATAATAACATCAAAGGAGCATTTGACTAAGAAAATGTTTTAAAAATCAGATTGGTATTCTCCTTAAAAGGACTGAATAAAAATGCTGTGGATAAAAACTAGTTAGATTTAGCCTACAGTTTTCAAAGTGCCTGATACTTCCAAATATTTGTGTGCTTAAAATCTTCTCATACACAGCTCCTCAACCAGTACTGGACCACACTAACCATACTTCTGCTGCTGCATAGCAGGGAATGTAACAAGCACAGCTGAGCTAATGAAGAGAGGAATTCAGCTGTGTAGACCTAGGGTTACTTCCCAATCATCTTCCCATGATTTCCAGTCACCCTGAGCCATCAGTCATGCCTTGATCTGCCTTTGTGGCAGCTGGACCTCTTGGCAGCCTTACTAACAGCCCAGTATTATGTGAAATCATCAGTTCTTCTAATTGAAAGGTAAAGGCAATTAGTTTGTAAGGTTAAAAAGTAGATTTTTGTGGCTTGACTCCCTAATCCGTGTCATCACTCCCAGAAAGATAAGTATTTTTATACTGTTTGTGGAAAAAATAAGCAAGCTGTATCTAGATTGAGCATGTGCCTTCTGTGCAAGAGTAATAATCACATTTCACCAAAAATTGAATAAGTCTATTGTGTAAATGAAGGACTCCCTAAGCACACATTAGCATGAGAGACCACAATGATCTATCATCTCAATGATCCCTGAACAACAGGATCTGTAAGTAATTTTGAGAGAACAGATTGTGACAGCTTCATAGGAATTATTACAAGTTGCATAGGCAAAAAATCTACAGAATAAAAGAAATCAAAATAGGCAGTAGGCTGTTGTGTCAATTCATATATGATCAAGCATTGAAAGTAGCCTGGCTAAAATCAGTGTAAGCATTCACTGGAATAAAAAGAGACAGTGCTGGTACAGGAGTGATGACTAAAGTGTCATATGAGTTAATCATACTGAGAAAACCAAATGAAGATTTTGTTCTTAAATGAAAATATAGATAAACCAAAAAGATTTATTTTCATCTTTCAGAAAAGGAAAAACTAAGCACTATACCCTTCATGTTAGAAAATTGCACTAACCTTCTACTTGAGGAAGAATTCTGGTTTGAAGAAAATGTTTCTCCATTTTACAGAACTCTCAAACAAGACACTCACAATAAAATACTTCAAAGATATTGAAAGCAAATAGCAAAATATGGCTCTCTCCTCTCAACTTCTCTGCAAAAAAATTAGGGAGTTGTCCATGAAAGTGAATGAGTGAAATTTATCTGCCAGCCCATGCCTGTGATAGTCAAAGAGAAATAATTTGAATAGTTCAGTAATGCTTGTCCACAGTAATTCACCCTTTCATGTCAACACTTCTTTTACTACTGGCACTAGTGTATCTTGGCAATAGAAAGGTGTTAAATTTTGAGAATTTTGCATTGGTAAACAAACAAACAAACAAAAAACACAGGAATTTAAAAAGGACAAACTGAAAGGAAAAAAAATATTATGACAATGCCCTAGAAAAAGGCTAGTTTTGTACTTACAACATGCTGCCTAAATTTCAGCAACTTGATGTTAAATAAATAATTCATTTATGTTCCTTCTCCTGTGCTAAGGGATCACTCCATCTGTGACAAACAAAACCAATTCAGATTGACACAAACAATTTCATCAGTACCTCATCGTGCTTAACAAAAGCTAGTAACTGAGCCTTCCTCTCCCTCCTACTAAGTTCAGTGGGAGCTTTGCCACCAAATTCATGGGAGCTGTATGTGTCCCAATTCCCAGCACTGTTGCAAGGTACAACAGGAGACCTAGGCCACAAGATGGTATTCTGAAAGCACACTCGAAGCCAAAACCACCAGATCCCAGTCTGATAATGACTGCATTGTAACACCTCTTTTCCTTATTTTTTTAAACTTCGATGTCCCTCAGTGTTACTACTCACCAACTTCAAACACATTCTGTAAGTAAAGCAAACTAAAAAAGAAAGACATATAACTTCATAAAATAGAATAAATATAATAAAACAAGATGATGCAATGCATGTAACAGTTGCCTCTACAGAAAGAGCTCTACAGAAACGTCACAGCATTTGTATTTACTAACCTGTTGTAATCCAGTGGGCTGTGTTTAGTTTCCTGTTTTTACTTTCCAACGCACATGCAGGTTTGGACCAAATGCATTGAACACCTTTCCTCTTTGTCTCCCAGCCACTGTTTTCTCCAGCTGAGAAGGTCAGTAGCTGGTGTGAAAAGCTTTAGAGAACAGCAGAAGAGCTTGAGACATCAAAGCTTTTTCTATCCTCTTTCACCGATAAAATGTTTCATTTTGGTCACTTCAGCAAAAGTGACTTCAGACACTGTCAGTGGCTTCTTTCATGTGCCACTAACACTGGAAGATGTCTTCTTTTTTACACAAGAAATAGGTGTGTTTGCTTAAAAGTGCAAATTAAGACAGCCCCCAAATAAATGCCCACTTAGTAAGCACCTTGGGCTAGCTAAAAAATGTTGGCTTCAGTGCCATTGGTAGAATAGCACTAGTGTTATCAACCTACTCTTTGTACCTTCGTATCATATAAAGAAAAGGGCACCCAGTCAGGAATTTTCAGGCATTTGAAGTCATGTATTTGTCCCATAATGGCCCCCTTTAGAGAGTGCCTTCTCTGAGAATCTTTCCCTCACCCTTCCCCTCGTATTTCAAATGGGAAATTTCAATAAATCAGTTGCCCTTCAATAACTTGTCTTCCGTTAAGCTATCAAAACTCAAAATTAATTTTTGTTAATTCAGGCAGTCATTTACAAAGTATAAATCTAATAGCAAAAGAGAAAAGCAAAAAAGGTGAGTGTTATAGTATGCAAACCTGATCATGACTTTAATAAAATTACTTTATCCTGCTGAAGAGGGGATTACTTGGCATCAGGTCACAAGCTCAGTGCAGACACAAAAGTGAGACCACAGAAGCTGGGGTCAGACTCAAGAATTTAAGTCTTCTCTGAAAGACCTTAACTGACAATCCAACTGTGTTTGATTTCCAGATACCAGTTCTTCTGCACTCTGCTTGAGGGCAGTCAAATGCAAGTCAGCTTTGGTCCAAAAACCCCATATTGTCACAGTATATATTAGCTGAGGAAAAAAGCAGCGCTAGAACAGCTGTGGAGCTTTCAGACTGAAATTGCTTTCTGTCCAGAGCTCAGAAGAACTTGTGTCTGGTTAAATCAGTCTGTGCAGGCAGAAATAGTTTGACTGAGTTGCTTATAGTTAACTGTTCTTTCCTGATAACTTTGAAATAAATTTTACTGTACTCACGTGTTGGTTTTTTTTAAACTGACTGTAGCAACAACATTAATATGGGACAATTTTGATTAATCAAATTTCAACTGCTGCAATCACACTATTTTCAGAAATAGAGTCCATCTCCCAGTAATTGCTAATTACAGCCAAAACAGCCTGGCTTTCCTTGTCTCCACTGAACAAATGAATTTTTTTTCTGACAATTCATGCAGCATAAGATGCACTATATTCTTAGCCCACTGCTTTTTATAAATATAAAATGTAAAATTGCATTTAATTTTTGTATACAGATTAATTATTAAATTGATTACACTACTCCAATATAAAGCAACATTACAAAACTTTCATCAAACCAAGAAAATACCAATGTACAAGCAAACTCCCACTGTTCAACAGATTTCCCAATTTCTAGAGCTCTGAGGAATTGTCATCTTCTAAGTATAAAAAGCATTCTTAAAACATCTGAATGCGTACTCTTTGTTGGACATTTTCCATTCCTTCTTCTAGGTCTGTTTTCAAAATCTCTGCATAAGATCATTTAAGTTTCTAAAAATACATGTAATTGTTACCATAAGTTTGAAATCTTACACTTGGGTATTTCAAAACATAAAATTGCACTTAATCATATAGCTGTTCAATATCAGCCTGTGATAGTGACGATATCACTGTAAAATAAACAAGTAAAAATGGTTTCATTCTTCACAGCTTGATGTATAATAATTAATACCTTCCCCCCCCCCCCCAGAAGTGCATGAAATACAGATAACATGTAAATCTTGACAGAAAAACTGACCAGAGATGCATATGCATTACTATGACAGTCGGAGCAGGGGCACATACTTAGTGCTATCAAGGAGATCTGTAGTATGTAGTAGAGTAAGCTGAGTAAATGAAACAAATTTCTAGACCTGGAAGGGTGGCAGAAGCTGCAGCATTTGGGCCTTTGAGGGGGATCTCTTGTTTAAAAAAAGCACAGATTGGCATCAACCTGAAAGTATTTTCTTTCATTTGGAAGATTTTTATTCTTCTTTTCTTTTCAAATAAATGAAAAATGCCATGCCAAGAAAGAAAAAAAAAAGCACAAAAATCTTTTAGGTTTTAATGTCTCAGAACAAAGCAATTCAGCTTTAAAAAAAAACAAAGCAACCTGTGGCCAAATACACAATATCAGATGTTCTGACTTATTTTAAAATTTGCTTTCATTTTTTCCTGACAAAAATGTTTGCCAATGTTGAGCAAAAGTTAGGAACGGTTTGAATTTTTCAAAGATTCTTTTTATGATGAGTACACTATGAACAGTAAAAAACATCATCCTACCCTTAGAGTTCTCTTTTCCTCAACATTGTGCAAGGTGTAGTAAATATTTGCAGCCTCATGCTTCACTCTACTCCCCTGTATAATGATATGCTGCCATACCTACACTGTCTTTATTTAAAGTCTGATTCATTAATGATTGTAAGGCACACTGAGGCTCACTTAAAAGCATAATATCAGAAACAGCTTTTGCAAAGAGCATCATAAATGAAGTGTCATTACAATAAAATTCAACTTTTCTGTAGGAAAAGGTACAATTACATTCATATGTATTTCTTAAACCCTAGAAAGAATTATATCAAAAGTTTTTAATCAAAAAAATTCACTGCTAACCACATTTAAGTACAGAGAGATCATTCAGTAATGATTCTATTTTTAAAATCTTATATTCGTGATCTGGAAGCCAAGTATAAGCATAGGCTTAAGCTGATCCTTAGCAGACACCAGACAACGGAGGGTTAAAATCTGCATCTCTGCTTTGTTCCCGCTCTCCTATGCCAAGGTGCAACAAAGAGGCCCAGCTCCAGGTGATTCCATGTGCCATATGTGCTGCATTTCCTGCACACACTAGGAGTTGAGAACAGCATTTCCAGGTTTACAGCTAGTCCGATTTTCTTGCTTTTTCTCCATTTAAGCCTGCCCGCTCCTGTTGTTTACACATTTTAATTTGTGCCTTTTTAAATTTATTTTTTTTTATACCAGGGACAACTGAAAACACAACAAAAAGGCACGGGGTGGGAAAACTGAAGTATTCCCTGAAAGACATACAGGGAAATTCTGCCCTTTGGAGAATCTGCTCACAGAAGCATGAAATTTTCACAGATGTCTGGGTAGTGCAAGGGTAGCGTGACTAACATGTCCTGCTGCCCTTGCTATTCAGAATATTTTTGTGGGTGTCTAGGGGTGTGGGAGGGACTTCTCTCTCACAGCATTTCAAAACACAAACCAACATAGCCATTTTCAAAAGGGGAAGACAGAGACTAAAAATGCTGATCTATATGCTGAGCTTTAGCCTGAGTGCTCCTGCTGACTTTGAAGGGATCATTCATATACCAAAGGTACAGCACTTGGAATGGTGCAGTTGCATGGTCAGGTTTTAGGAGGTACACCAGCCCTGCTGAGGCACCTCAGACTAATTTAGTGGGCAACAACAAATGTGGGAGAAAGAGACACTGTGGGTCATGCTGCAGCTCTGATCTACAGAGCCTCGACAGCAGTGATGCCGGCATAGGAAGGAAAAGCACATGGAAACAAGGCCACTCAGACTACAGGTTTGAGGCTATTATTATTGCTACCATGGAGCATATAATCTACAACAAGAATACCTTACGTGCAAAGTGTAGTTCTCACACACAGACTCTTCATGGAGCAAGCATATTCACCCAAGTTTGAGTGCCAGTATGACAGGAATTGCTGGCAGTAATTGTCCTCCAGCCACCACTTCCACCACTTTGATTTGGCACGATGGTGGTCTAAGCACTGCCAGAAACAACAGAACCATGAGCTAAGTCAAATGCTACACAGACTAATCACTACTCAGATTAATTTGGAAACTAAAAGTCTACAAAAGAAACCAGCACTGGTAAACACCTTGCATTTTTTACAAGTACTATGAAACAGATTTCCCACTCTCCAAATATGTCTATCCAAATCTCTCATAAAAAGGCTAAAACATTTTAAAATAAATTCCACGCATAAGCCTATTTTTAGCAACCAAGTTATGTGTCTGTAAGAAAAGGGCTCTGGGTGAACACTGCTAATCCCAAACACAATGCTTGCAGCAGAACAATATCACCATCCTATTTTGTTTCCCCTTTCTGGTTGGTAAGACTTTTTCTGAACACGTTCATGTGATTATATAACAGTGAATCTCTTACTAAATACAAGGCCTGATTTTCATCTTACAGGAATTGATTGCAAAGTTGCTAGGTGAAGTTTGGAAGTGATCACATTCTATTTTTATCTAACATATATAACATGCAAAGCTTTTGTTTTGGGTTTGTTTGGGGTTTTTTGCCACAGGAAAAAGATCTGGCAGTGTACATCTGTTTCACAATAAAAACAAGGTATTAATATTACCCAGTAATTCAGCTGCTTCCCAGCCTTTGGGCGAACTTTGGTCAAGTGAGCAGACTGGCTGTTTTCATACTTGTTAATTCTGCCAACTTCCTCTTGAGGAATTTACATGAGAATATGTTCATTTTCATGCAAGTTAGAGTCTGGAGCTTTTTTCCAAATAGCATTCCAGAGTAATAAATATAATCTGGTTGTAAAACTACACCCTGCACTACAGGGTAGGTGCCGAGTGTCTGTTTACTAAAGAAAATACAGTAAACTATACATCAGTAAACTATAATATCACAATTGTGCAAAATGGAATCCAGACACAATTCCAGCAGGTTACACTCAATGCCAATCACTGGGAAAAAAAAATCTTTCAGTTAGTATATTAATAACTTAGAGGAAAAAATAGTAAACTGTAAATTGCTTTATATACTAAATACATTTAAAATCAAAAGAGGAGGGAGATCTTTTGTGTTATAGGAACTTAAACTGGTGCAGAAAATATACCTTCTATAATTCCAGTTGAAAAACAGAAAATTAATTGTATTTTCTGTTTCTCCTGGGAGACCACTTTAAATTGTCAAGGTAGAGACTCAGTAGGAAGCTATTTAACATATGAGTTTTATGTATCATATCTGCCTTTGTAGTGAAATTGTTGTCCATAGCTGCTGTGATTTCAGCCACTCCTGGATCTCCTTTTCCCACTTACCAACCATTCTTTCAGTGTATCAGCCCAGGTCAAAAGTGGAACACAGGCTTACATGCACTACTCCCTCAACTCCAGTTCAGAGCAGGCTAAGCAAATGCAACATTTATACTGCCAGGGCACTGGGAGAGGGTCTCTGTGTAAATTAAATGCAAGTCTTCAAACTACAGCTTAGGGAAGACTTAGTGCTGACACCTTTGAGCTACCCGCCATGTGTAGCCTCAGACCATTGACTGAACTCCCAATGTCTTGTCCCAGCATGCGCAGGACTCAGAGTTAACCCTGGAGCTGGCTGGATGAGAAGCCAGTTGTTTCAAACTCCTAGTCAATTTTTTAAATTTTATTTTTTTTTTTAAATTTGTTAGTGGCTTTGACACGGTGATAGGTCCTGAGAGCCAAAGGTTCACTCTTTCAATTGAATGGATAAAAATCACTTATTGAAAACAGGACTAGAGATAACCTAAAACATTCCTCTCAAAGAAAAAAAGGGTAGTGTCCTCCCTTAACTGTGAGAGTGCTTACAATATGGGGGGAAAAAAAAAAAAAAGAAGAAAAAAATTAAGATAAATATTGTGTGTGAAGTATTCTGGGATACATGGAGTTAATTGTTCAACAAGAAATTCTATCACTGTTCAGAGATTATCTAAATAGTTCAGAATATAATGTAATATGCTTCTCTTAAAGGAAGTTGTCAGTGTCTGACGGGTTTTTATTACAATTGCTCACTATAAAACGCACTGTTTAATTACTAGCATGAAAGTGATTCTAGCATAAAGAAGGGGAAATGAGACCTCTCCACCTTTTCAACAGTTAATGCGCTTGTGCACGTAAAAATACAATGCATTTTCAGATGTATTTTTAATGATGCATTGCATTTTCTTCAGTCTATGGTATGTAATTCCTCTGTTGATGCCCTCAGATATGATGCAATATCTAAATATATGACCACAATTTATAATTTAAATAAATCTAAAATTCTTAAGATACTGGTCAAGAAGAGATTAGTGATTTTGTGCCCAAGTTGACAGTCCATTAAATGAGACATGGCTAAGTGCTCAGCTTCTAAAATATGCTATCTTTCCTAAGAAATTTCATGTTGAACTTCAAAATAAGACAACTGTTTCCAAAATGTTGAATTAACACTTCTGCAATGCTGTGTATAATCTGGAACTTGACTGTTTTTTTAACCAGCCAACCAATTTCAAAACATCCATTTTTGAAGGTTATACAGATGCTGTAATAAAGTAATAGTCAAAATAAACAAACTACTGCAGAAAAATTTCAGAAAAAATTAATATTTTTAACAGTCAACATTGGGTTTTCAGCAAAGCAGAGCACAAGTCAGAGTTTCTGACAAACAGAAATGTGCACCTGAGAATCTACAAACTGCCAGTGTACAAGGCCATGCAATATTTATATGCACTATCAAAGAAACAACTGAACACAATGTGAATTTTTCTTACCCTGACCGAAAACTCTTGTACCAGGATAACCATATCCACTGGGAAAGCAGTATTGTTTGGAAGGAGGCCAGAGCAGACAGATGGCAGGGAAAAGGAGATCAGTGAAATGTTCAGTGTTGGAAAGTTTCAGGAGCAATGTTACATTTTGAAGGACAAAGAAATTGGTTGGTCTCTTCAGCTTCTGATATTACCAAAAACAAAGAGAGGTATTAAATAGACAAAACACATTTTTCTAAATTAAAATAAATAAATATAATCATAGAATGATAGAATGGTTTGGGTCAAAAGAGACCTTAAAGATCATCTAGTTCCAACACCCCCCCCAGTCACTTGTGGGTTTTGAGAAAAATATCTGAAAGTTAGTGAAAAAAGATGCAAAACGTATACATTTTCTTCATATAGAACCCAAAATATTTTCCTGTGTTTTCCAAATGAGTATAGACTGTAATTAAAAAAAATAAATCATGCATCTCTACCTTCCTTGATTGTTACAATACAATTTTGAAACTAGGGTAATTTTCTTCTTATTTTATGCTCTGCATGACCATCTGTAACTTTCAACTTTTTAACTGTGACATGACAGATTCAGTTCAGTTGTGTGACCAGTAGGCTACACACTTCAAGCCATTGCTCTTTATTTGATGCAGTGCTCCTCACAAAAACCTGAGATAAGCAAACAGGCACAATCTGTTTTCCTGTTTCATGCACTTAGTTTATGGATGGCCAGTGAAACTGAAAACACTTAGCCAAAACTGATCAAGGTAGCAAATAATGACTCAAGCAGATCTGTTTCCAACACTACACAAATGTTGATGTGGCTCCATCATCCAGCCACTTTGACTCCCCACCCAAGTGGCTCCAAGCGATCGATACATTTGGGGATGAAGCTCTGACTCACACAACTGCATCCGTAGTGCTCAGGGAGAAAGGGGGCAGTTAATAATGCAACAAGCATCTGCTGAGACATTGGGTGGAATCATGGCCAACTACAGTGAGACCAGTTACCTTTTTCAGACCCTCTGAACTGTTCAGGGAAAATATTTTAGATAGCCACACTATCAGGGCTCCTGCAAACATTTTCACATTAATCCCAAGTCATATATATGTACATATTCTCTGTACTGGCTCCTATCCAGCTCAAACACATGGGCAATATGAATCCCACTGTACCAGTCATCATGCTATACAATTATTTTCATTTGTGCTGCCACAAATAAGGAATTAAAGATAAAATTGGTACCTCTGGTATGAAATCTAGCTTTCGTTGTTAAGATTATTTCCTTGTCCAGTGACTTGAAAGTGAACAGAAAGCCATTATGTGGATAAAACAATTAAAAAGTTTCTCAGAACTAACTCTGTCATCCTGGACAGCAAAATTACTGCTGCAAGGAGCCACCAGCACATTTGTTTTCATTATAACCAAATACATCATCCTTATCAAAATGATAATTTGACAGGGGATTTTTTTTGTTCAACTCATGACAATTTATCCATGTCAGTGTTTCTTATCTTACTGTCACAAAAGCCCCTATGCAGACTGCCAGTTCATTATCTATACATGAGTATAAGGCAGTATTTTATTTGATCTGCAATGCCAAGCAACTTATAATTTTGCATTTGCCAAAATTATTTTGTAGTAGGTCACTAGGTTATTTTCTTAGAAAGCATTCTGTACTGAATCTTTTCTTAAAACATTAGATAGTCAATGCATCTACAGGATTAGTAGTTTCATCAGAGTACAGTGCTATAGTTTAAATGGAAGGTAGCTTGAAACAGAAATTTTGGATAGTTGTAAAGAAAAGAACTATCAATTCTTAACTATATTTTCTATTGAACAGTTTTGTAAATTCTCTGATGTCACTTCTTCTGTCCACCCTTCACCCACCTCCCCACCCCCCAAACATTACCAGTTTTGACTTCAAACACAAATCCCTCTAGTGCACACATGTCAACACAAACTACCTCGGTCCTCCAACACCTGCATCGTTGTGTACATACATTCTCATCCACCCTCCGACAGCTCCCTCTGAGTGACTAGCTAAAATAGAGCTGTTACTCTCCCAACCCCTCTGTGTGTCCAAGTGAACCTTGCACAAGGTCACCTGTCATATCCACAGTGGATAACATTGCCTTCCTGCCCATTGCTCAAACACATAATGCAGACTTCAAATCATCTTCAACTTAGATTTCTCTATAGGTCCTCTCCTAATAGCTATATACAACTATTACAGGGCCTTGCTGCTTAGTGCATGAGGTAAAATTTTCCTACCCATCGAAACAGAAGAAAGTCTTCTCCAAGCTCTCACATCTTGGTTATTCCAGCATTTTTTCTTCCAATGCTGCCAAACGCCACCTTGTTAGATTGTCAAATAAGAACACATACACTTTATCTTACACTGCCCTTCACACTTGGGAGGAGCTTTTCAGAATTACCTGTGCAGGATCCTGTTATCTTCAAATCCTTCCTTCAAAGTCTTTTACCACCATGCCAATTAAATGCTGAGAAAACTGCTGTGTTGTGCTCCCTGACCTGCACTGTCATTAGGGCCTTCTGCTTCTCTGTCTTCATGTCCACCTGCTGTCATCTCTCATTTTACACCAACAATGCAAGGTCTTTGGGCCAGGGACAGCCTCTTGTGTTTGTGTAGTGCCAACCAGAGCAAAGGCCACTTTATGGCTAGGACTTCTGGAGAACATAGACTGGTAAGTGCACAGCACAGCAAAGCATCACTGTGGTGAGAGCAGCGGTCTCTGCCAGCGTAGCATTCCTTACTGCAGAAGGGAGAGAAACCCCAGCAGACCTTTCTTCCAGCACTTGTCTGCTTACAGATTCTTTTAAGGAAACAGTGTCTGCTTGCCTTGGAGGCAGTCCCTCCAAGGGACACATAAGCATCTCACACTTTGAAGCCTGTCTAGCAGTCAACCAGCTCTCTTTCCCTCATCGGAGAAAGAATAAGTTAAAGGTTTAAGAGATACAGCAAACAAAACCATGTCAAACAGGCAGGGGCCAGATCCAGAACCTACTATATTTAAAGGAAATGCTAAATTTACTTTACTGGGCTTTGACAAAAGTCCACTGTTATAAAGAAAAGCAGGCTTTTGCTGAAATTGGTCGAGTCATCATAGTAAGAGGCAGAACTCTCTTCCAGTCCCACCACTGAGTTTTTCAGCCATTCCCAGCCACCTGCTGGCAGTTCACACTCTGTGTCTGGGTTGCCCTTCCTGTAAAACTAACATATTCCAGCTGTTCCATGGTCCCAGGCATTAACCCTTGCATCTCCTTACTAAGTACTTACTGTCTTCCTCTACATCTTCCCTTTTCCCAAGCAAATTTGTCACATGGTCTTTATGCAACTCTGTGATGAGGCCTAAGAGAAAGGTGAACCATTTACATTACAGAGTAAAACAAACAAACAAACAAGACCCAAATTTCTTCCAATGAATGCAAATATGGGAATTCTGGAGTGGTGAATAAGATAAAATAATTATCTGTTCTGGATCTGAATATTTTGCAACCACTTGGTATTTTAATTCTAATGAGAACATAAAAATAAATTACAAACAGGTCTTTAGCATTGCTCTTTCAAATTTATACCTCAGGAAACACAATTAGTCCTTGTCTCCTGAGTTTTAAATATATACTCTATATATACTATTAATATATATACATATATTTATTGATATACAACTCCTTATTCTAGTTCTATAGGAAAATTGCTGCCTTGGTATCTTTATAATATGATATTATAGCAGATACAGCCTTGGTACTGTTGTCATGTGTTATCATGAGAACAAAGTCAAGGAAAAAACCCTACCGTTTCTTCATGAAAAGAAAAAGGTCTTATTTTTATTTCATTTAGCTAAACAAAAGAGTATTATGAGAATTTCATATATGTCATCTTGTCATCCATTTCTGTTCCCAGATACTGTGGTTTATGATACTCAGATACAGCACCCAGTATGAGTACTTATTCTTCAGCTCTATCCATGGTTCCCACCTATTATTAGAAGAGTAAGTTCTTGCTGCCATTAATTCTTCAAGAAGATTGCTTTATTTTGCTGCTTTCCAATATACATGTTCCCATCCTCAGGCACTGTGTGTGGCCAGCCACTGTGACTGTTTCAGTTGGAAAAAACATCAAGAAGAAACTGTCAAGAAGTCAAACACAGGGAAATAATTGATGCTCTAAATTATGAATCTGGGAAACGGTGGGGGGCGAATACTGACACTTCTGAAGGAAACCTCTTAGCACTAAGAGGTCTAGAATGCCTGTAGAGAGGCCAAGATAACTTGGTAGCATCCATTTAAACCCCCTTTGCATTCCAGCTTCTCACATATGAAGAGTCAATTTATATTCTGCATGTTCTGTTTTGTGACGTACACAGTTCATATTACAAAGTCATTAGCTGATACACCTTATTGCAGGACTCTGTCAAATTCCTACACCCAGAATCACTTGGTGCTGAAAGTAAAATATCCATGAGTCATAACATTGGCTTGCATCTTACTGAACGTATTTACTCATGGCAAGCCAGCAGTTAAAAAAAAAAAAAAGAAGCTGATTTGGTGCTCTGTAAATAGGCTTAAGGCAGTTTGAGAAACAGCCTCGATTATTAGGAAAAACAAGGTTATGGTGATCATCAACATGGAGTCCTTATCAATAAAGGAAAAAGGATTGGAATAGCACTTTTCACTATAGTGAAATAGAGCAACAAATTAAATCCATTCCCATTTTAAATTTTTTACTTGGATCCAGCAATACATACCTACATTTTCAATTTTTTTAAAAACAGCTTTTAAATTATATATTACTTCTAAGAGCATCAGGAACTGTACAGCATGGGAAGTAATTAGAGTATTGTATAGCCATAGCAAATACTTCAACAGATACCTGTAGAAAAACAAGGATAAGGGAAAAGATACAGGAAGTGGTTCAGAGATGTTTCAAAGTTTTCCAATTGAATTCTGAAAGGAACAAGGAGCAAATATGGGAAATCCTACACAAAACGCAAAAAATATCCTGTGGATGAGGACTACTCTACTGAGCCCATAGCAAGAGGTTTTTCCTTGCCCCTAAGGAAGCTAATCAATGACATATGGAATACAATTTGGATATTTATTTCTAGATCAAGTATAAACTATTCCTTGGTTCCTTTTGTCTTTTGTAATTTGGGGGTTTTAGATTTTTTTTAGATGCTTCCTCTTAAGCTTCCTAAACTCAGAATCCATTTGACACATTCACTGGGGAATGAATACCTTGTGAAAGAAGAGAGCCAGTAGTGTCTACCAACGTAGACTACAACTGACTTACAGGACAGCTAAGATGGCAGTCACAACGGGTTTTAGTATTTGCTTCATTTGAAGATGTTAAAATTATGTCTGAAAAGTTGGAATTAGAGCAAAAGTATTGATTTTAACCCTGAATTACAAATCTCTCAAATTTATTTTTCTATTTGACTATTAATGAAGATTTACAGGGAAACTGAAAACATTAATTTCCTGCTCAAAATTCTTTTCATGGAAGTTGGTATGCTAGTAAATGTCTTGCAATGGCTGCAGGAAGTCCAAGATATGGGGAGACAGGGCAAGAGCCATAACTTTGTCTATCTTCTCTTCACCATATTGGCTAACTGGTGCCCTTACTATAAGCTAGGTTTATGGTGATTATTTTGTCCTACTGCACAACAATGAAGTTTAACAGAGATGCTTTAGCAAGCTCTTGCAAAGCAATGTATAAATTTCTAAAAGCAAAAGCTGATCAGTCCTTAAAAGTACAACGATAACTATTATAAGTTACTAAGTAAGGTGTTCAAAAGTATTTAAAAGACCTGATTTCTGAGCTAGCTGGAATTTTTCTGAAGATATTTTCTCACTTTTTCTTACTCAGATGGCTTCAAATGGTGATTTGGGCAGCTGGGACCTGGGGACGTATTTGCTTCATTACATACATTATTTTGTCAGCTGGAGCTGATTTTTTGTTAATATACAGATGGACACAGAAAGCCTTCAAAGACCTTACAAATATATTTTGTTTTAAATGTAAATACCACCCTGGTGTTGTTAATAGCCAAGCTAGCTTGTTTCTCTTAGCATTCCACTCCTCACATGCCAATAATCGCTAGGCTTTATTTTGCCTGATATAAATTTTCATTAAGCCTGAGGAAAGCTCTTTCTGTCTTTCCTGGCTGATTCAGGTTTAATTGGCCTCTAAGGATAGTAAGCTGCTTGAGGGTTCTTTTAGAATCTGTGTTCCTCTGCTTCTTTGCCAAATATATTTTTTTATTTCATCTAAAAATTTGTTTCTATCAGCTTCTTTTCCCCATTTTCCCTGCCCGAGATAAAGACACTAGGGTTTTTTTTTCCTCTCATATTTTATAAGTATTGCCCCTGTCAGTGTTCTCAGAAGAATCACTGTTTTTCAGGTAGCTCCACCTTTTCTCTCAAAATCTATTCTGATATGCCCTAAAAAAAGGTTCAGTGAGAAGATTTTTGCTATTTGTCTCTACTCCAGTCTAACTGGATCTCCATAATAGATGTGTGATGCCACTTAACCTCTTTCCAGCAAGACCAAACTGACTGTAAGGAAGTCTGAACATAATTGAATCCAAGATAGAGACGGGGGGGGGGGGGACAACGACCCAACAAAGCCAACAAAAAAACCCCAATCAAACAAAAACAAACAAAACAACAACAATAAACCTGAAACAAACAAACAAAAAAACCCAACCAACTTCTCAGATAAGGATTTCAAAATTATTAAGAAAAGTACTTACCTATCAACTTTATTTCTCTCAATAATAATAAAGAATTATTGGAGCTTTTTTTCCTTCTTTCTATCAGGGAAGACTAAGGTTCTTAACTCCTTTAAACCAAATCAGGAGTTTTGCTATATTGTACACTTTCCTGATTTTTCATTCTCTTCTGTGTGGGTACAGAAGCCTCCATTTCAGCAATATGTTCTTTCCAAAAGCAGTACTGAATCTATTATTTGCTTGCTTGCTGTACCTCTAATAGTCCCATTCTGCAACAGTAATTAGCAGATTTCTAAACTGGCAGCTCACAGTTTGCTTTTTTTGGACTGCCTTTGTATCCAGTACTCCTCTCTTCCTCTATACAACTTTATTTACTTAACAAATTTCCAGCCATAACGTTTGTGGCAGTGAAAGCCATCCCTCTTTTCATAGATGATCACAACATTCAAATAATGGCCATTTCATATGGCTGAGTACTTGGAGAGCCAAGCTTAGCCTGAGATGGATTCTGACCTCTCTCAGATGATACTTGGGTTTTCAGTAGTGTAAACTACAAATTTGGAACCGTGACATTCTCAAATATGCTTCCATGCTCACATCATATTCTGATGTTCAAGAGCCTTTAAAAATGGAAGACACAACTATTCCAGAATGTGGTGAAATTCTGGATAGTAACAGCAGAAATTCTATCAAGGAGTCTAGCAGAAGTCAGTAATGTACTGAGCAATATTTTTTATGTCTAAGAACTAAAAATTGTACAGAAAGGCTAAAAATATAAACTTGGTACTTTCTGTAACAGGGAGAGAGGACAGAGGAAAGATTCCAGAGAGATAAAAAGAATGAGAGAGAAATAATAGGGAGGGGACAGAGAAATAAAATGTTTAGACAGAGAGATGACTGACAGAAGCAGCCTGCTTCTGACCCAAATGTGGCGGATGTTTCTCATTAAAGAAGCTGTGTCAAATTAGCACCTTGAATGAAATTCTGCATCCACTGAACATCAAGGGGGACAAGATTCCATCACAATCTTTGAGACGAAACCAATTAACTGGAGATGTTTAAGACTGCCACTAGAATGCTTTCTGTAGTCTTTCTTGAAATGAAAAGAATGAGACAGAAAAAGCATGGAAGTAAACAGTTAAACAGTTTTATGTAAGTATTTATGCTTACCTGGCTGAAGAGAAGCAGGAAAGCATGTTCTCCTAGTCCAGATGCTTGCTTGCAACTAGCCTTGGACCCTTTCACTACCTTCATCTTCCTCAGAACGTGCAAAATTTTCATGTTCCAAGAAATAGGAATCTAAGATAACAAGCAGTAATACTTTTTTGCCTTGGTAAGTTTACATATACAAAGGATATCTATAGAAAGATATGAGATTTCTTTTATAAACAGTGAAGCCCCACATTACCCCATAAGCATCAAATACTGTATCTGTATCTCAGTTTTTGAAGTCTTGGGATTGCAGGACCACATTTCACTTGTCTGCTATGCAAAAATCTTCTGACATGCTAAATTGACAGATCATAAACTCTGCTGCCAAACGTAGAAACTAAACAAGAAAGGAGTGGAAAACTTTTGACCTCTGTGATCTTTACCAGATATTGCTACTTCAAGTGTCCCTTAGATTAAGCACAGGCTAACGGATACTCAAAGAGAAATGTCATTTTAAATTGCAAGGATCCTTAATATGTACTGAACAGTGTGCTTAAGAACAAATCACATTTTGCATGCACTCATCAGTCTTTAAATATTCAGGTCGCAAACTGTTTGTATTTGATTTGTCAAACGTGGGGGGGGTTTGGTGTTAGTTTTTTTTAACCTACATAACTTTATTACTTTCTTAAAAGAATTTTGTTGTAATAATTTAAATAATTTTGGTTTGTTGCTGTTTACATGCTCTGGTCCTGAAATCAGCCATCTTCTTATAGTATCTAGTGCTGAATTTCAAAACTAGCCTGTTTCTAAAGTATTAAAAAGGTCACAAACATTGGGAGAAAATTTACAGCCCTTACCCAAAATAACACAAGTGTTTCACTTTACTAATTTTTTGTAGCAAGACATTGAACTGAGCTTTACTGTGGCAATCCCTCACTTCTGTCATAAAAGTAGATGTGAGTCTTACCAAAATAAAAGCATAAAACCTGTTTTTAAGCCATAAATTATTTATGAATTTGTATATTTAATTATTTTTTTAATAAAACTGAGAATCAGTGTTTGTTTTCTAATTGTATAGGCTTTATTGTATGAAATTATATAGATGGGATAATACACTCTTGCATGGACTTTAAAACCAATGACTGGACAAGAGACATTCACAAATAGCTCTTTTATGTTACTTAACATTCACAGATGTAAAGGTCCCTCACAATGACATCAGGCCACAGTTAAGTCTTTATCCCCTTCTTTACATGTTGAACATTCAAGAGCAGGATTCCCTGTTTTTTCACACTGTCTCTCCCATAAACAGGATGGAATAAAGTTTTGACCATTCTACCCCAAAGCTTTCTGCCTCCCACAAATAAGCAGACAGGAAACATCTGTCACTCTTGCTTGAAGAGGCAGGAGGAGAAAAGGGCTTCTAAGTAATTTGGAGAGCTGTGGAAGAGGCATGTGTTAAGTGAGGGTGAAAACGAAGGCGGTGAGAGGATTACTGCTGGGAGGTGACGGTTCACCTCCCTTACTCTGCTCCTGAAGTCAGAGCTCATCCATGATTGCTCTGTATTCCCATTCACTAGTGTTTGGTATTGTACACATACCGAGAGGGAAAACTGTAAAACATGTCAGATCCTCCAATCCTCCCACATTTGAAATATTTCTCACAGCTATTCTTTCCTCTAAGGACTGTTAGGACTTCCAGGGAAGCTGTAAAACACCTCCCACTCCAAATCTCAGATGAACAAATACATAATTGGACACATAAAAAAGCTAATGGCCACAACTGAAAATGGTACTATTTTAATTCTTCAGATAAATACTGATCGGGGGGAGGGGGAGTCATTATTTTTTTTTTAAAGGAAATGCAAGAGAAGTCCCAAAATGACATGAAGTATTGATTTAATTTTTAAAGGTATGTTATTTACAAAAAAAAGACTTGAATAGCTCCTTTGGAAGTATGTCAAGCTTCAAATAATTATGTATTTAGAACACATTACATTTAGTAAAAAAATGTACAAACATACATGGAAAAATGAGGATTAAATCCTATTATGTCAGATGGCAGCTTTGGCACAAATAACCCCAGACAGAATTATGGATTTAAGCCAAGAACATGAGGCACTGGCCTGCATAAGGCACTCCCTCACAGCCGCAGTGACCCTCCTCACTTCTCACTGGCATGGCAGCATGCTGACCAAACATCACCTAAAAACAAAGCCCAACACTTACCAAACGTCACTTAAATACAAAGCCCAACACTGTATGCTTGCACTCTTGGCCCACACACACCCTTGCTCACCCTTTCTCTCCTCAGCCCCACATGCCACTTGTACCCTTGATACAGGAGAAGGGGCGGGGGGAGCTTGGGGCCTTAGTGCCCGCACGACCACAAGGCCGCAGATCCCCCACTGCAAGCAGGATCAGGGACAGCCCTTTGGACCGTTCTCCAAAATCAATCATGTTTCTTGAATCATGCTCTGTGTGTTTTTTGCACGCCTGTGGAGGTGAACACAGCAGAGCTGAGCCCAGGGAGCCACAGGGCTGTGGAGGTGTGTGGAGGACTGCAGATCCTCCACCTGGCATGAGTGTCCTCACAGGGCCTGGACCTATGCAGCCATCACAGGCCAGTGGCGGCCTTGCTATACAGCAAAAGAGCGGTGTAGACTGCCTCTTACCACAGCAGGCAAAAAACCCACCCTTTTTTCAGACAGCAAATAAAACCAACATGCAAAAGGACCAGCCCCCCCCCCCCCCCAATGCCCTTTCATACTTAATTTTCAATCCAGCTACTAAACTATGGTATCCCTGTATTTAAAATGAAGTAACAATATTCAGCCTATACACCATTCAAGCAGCAGTTCACAGTGTTATCTTTAATTCACACCTATTCTCTCTGCCATTGATCGCCTTCAACAGTGCAAGTTGCCAGATAAAATCTTCAGCAGTCCTCAAGCAATAATGCTTACCGATGGCAAAGCTCAGCCTAGCACGTGCTCTCTTGCTGGATTTATGGTATCTGGTGACCTGGCAGGAGAATTATGACAGGAAAGCAGTGCACAAAGCAGTAAAGGACCAAAAGGCAGCAAGGACAGCTATGAAAGCACAACGAATGGCAGAAAGCTTTATGCAGCACTCAGATTTTACTTTCCAGCCCCCCTTCCTCACTTTATTGCATCTCACCTGATCCATCTACAGCCCCCCTGAATTCCATTCATACCTGTCTGGAATCCAGGCCCCAAAACGTTTTGTGGCAGACACATCAGGGATTAGAACTCATAAATTGCATCAACTCTTACCACCATGTGTTGCCACAGCCTTCTGTCCAATCCATCTGTTCCTACCTCTTTCCACTTTGCTGTCTTGTTCACAGGGCTTCCTACCAGCCCATAAGCTGTGCCACAAGTGCACTCTTCTATTAACCCTGTGTTCAGTGTCTGTTACTAACAAGCTGCTTGTTACCAGCTCACTTACCTCAGCTCTTCTTACCCACTCCCCACTGCTGCTCTTGAAAAACATGGAAGTGCTGCCACACAGCCACGTATTTCTGTGAAAACCTTTCATAAGGGATTAAGTTCTATAGAAACAGAAGGGAGAAACTAAGCATTGTGGGTGGTTGGGTGGCCCAGCATATGTGAAAGTCAGGGACTCCTTTGGACAACATGATTTCAGTGATATTTTTGTCCATGCTTGGAACCCAGCTTGGTCATCTCTCTGATGGTTCCTTTCTTCTCAGGGGCCAGGAGGTCCTTACTTGAAAGACCTTCCTGGAGAAAGGTGTATTGGACTATATGATACTACTTATCAACTAATCATAGATACTTGAAAATTACTTGCTGTGGTGATCTAGCAGCTATAATCCTTGCAAAGGTATTGTTCTTCAAGTATTTTTGTGAAAAATGCAAATATGTTCTAAGATAAATACAGAAGTAAATCTTGTTCTATCTGTAGGCATGCCACTAGCATGTCCAAGTTGTGAGCTTTCAGGATTGCTATGCATAAACCACAAATAGTTCCAAGTCTTGCTTTGGACCTTTTCCTGGTGGCGTCCATCTCACGTTGAGTTAAAAATCTGTGCAATTGGGCTTTTCGACTAAAAAGAAACCATAGCAGGGAAGGTAAGTTTATTTCCTTGCAGATAATTTTCAGAGCATTCTTCTGCCAACTCAGCAACGATAGGGCTTGAGAATGTGTACCAGCTTGTCCAGACAGGGGCTCCATCAGTGACAAGATGTGAGAACAAGTTCTGGAGTTACTTAGAGGCCCTCTGCCTTGAGTCAGAAATGGCTTTTCTTTTCTTACTTACAAGATTAAAGATGCAAACATATGTAGAACAACTTGTATAAAATGTTAACTTTTGATACAATCTTGCAGAAAATAGAGCACACACCAACCTCATGCAAACCAGCAGCACCCCACTGCTGTGGAAAATGGATACAATTCCTGTCTAGTAGCAAGAGTAAGGGTAGCACAGGGTCTTCCTCTGCCAGTGGTGGAAGAGCTGTGTATTATCATTTTGCAGACTTTATGTCTGCCTTAATTTCAAAATATGCAAGCCTTAGAATTTCTTTGTATGGGCAATTTCAGGTCCTACCAACCACCAAGCTATGGGTTTTACATCGTTTGTAGCTAGATTTAACTGTCATAGATAGCAGACACTGCTGAAGGGAAGGACAGGTTTTCACTAGCAGCAACATTTCTGACTTCTGAGTGAAAATAAAGAATCTTCAAATAACATATTACCTCTCTCTCACACACATATATACAGAAAAATGTATGTAAATCTTATAACACAGTACATCATGTATTATGTACCTAAAACATTACGTACACATTTTATAAATATTTTCCAAACACAAAGGCCAAGACTGTGCAAAAGACATGTAGCGCATTCTAAGCAAAGGTACAACATGGATCTGCTGCAAAACCCCAAAATCACACTAAGAGTTTTTTCCTCTTACCTTTGAATTTTTTCTGCCTGTGGCTTCTTGGACATCTCAGGAATTGGGAAGGACTGACATATGTGGACAAGAAAGGCGAAAGGCTCCCAGAGATCACTTTTCACTGCTAGTAAGAGGTGTGGTCACAGGTACTTGTGATAAACTACTGATTCCATTTGGAGCAATACTTGAGACTGCATAAAACATACATCTGACCAAGATTCTAGAAGATGTCCTACAGACACAGATTTTAGGGACCAGAATACACTGAAGTCGTAATGAACAGCAATTCTGGAGCAGCAAATAGAGGTGGCCTTTTCATAGAAGATATCATCAGCCAGGTAAGATCTGAGTCAGCCATGTCAGCCCTGTTCTACAGTGCATGTTCCACACTTCTGGTAGTAATGGTGGTAGTAAAAAGCTGGAGGAAAGAGAGCCACCTGTTTTGACAGTTTTTTACTCAAAGGAATCAATAACCACTTGACAAGTGACTATTGGCTCCATTCCCTCATTCCCTGACACTCAGAGTGACTTGTTACAGAACAGAGCTTTCCTGAAGCCATGAGGAATGCTTGTCTTACTGAGTCCAGCATCTCAAAATGCCTCAAATCAAACCCTGATATTTCTTTCATGTTCAGAAAAGGCAAAAGAAGAGCTCTGTGGAGTCCCTTCCCAGAGTGAAATCTGGATCTTCAAATCAGAAATCCTGCTACTCACAAGTATTTCAGTGATGGTATCATTCTCCTTAGCCATTATTGCCCCTTGGCCTGGTAAGTAGCCATGATTAAAACCTCTTGTTCTCTGCAAGAATTGGTAGTTGTTTGTAACTTGCAAGGATCAAATCATTAGTTCATTCAGGAATGAGCCCAAGAATATATATCTATATATCTATATTTATCTATATATATTATCTATATTTATCTATATATATCTATATTTGCTATATCTATAGCAAATGTATGTACAGGTTTAGTGAAAGTAAGTACCCTGTTGAAATTGGTAATATGGGCCACTCATGCCCTCTTGCAGAACCAGTTTTAAGGTCTTCTTAATTAGTGATCACATCAGACTGCAAGAGATAAAAACAACCTAAGGATCTAAAGCCTACTGTACCAAGGAGATACAAACCACCTAGGGATCTAAAGCCTACTGTACCAAGGAACTATACAAGTGATGAAGCCTGATGTGAAAATGTGTAAAATGGTACAGATAATACCAATAAGAAGCAAGAAGCACACCAAGAAACCAGCATCAGGAATCCATTAAGAACTGATTGACAGATAAAACTCAGAAAGCCCTCTACAGAGTGCACAATTTTGTCTTGGTATCACATGAGTTTTTAGAATGACCAGGACAGCATGTCATGAAGTAGCAACAATCCCAGATATACCAAAGATCTTATACTTGGGCTTGTGAACCTTTGCCCTGGAGGTGAACAGAGATTTTTCAAAACTCATTATCACCCAACATGTGAACACGTGCAGCAGCATTCTCAAATAACACAAAGGCTGTGAGCCGTCAGGCAGACAGCCCTCATACTGCAGGCTTTCCATCAGGCCTTTTCCTGTACATTTTACTTACTTTCTTCCAAAACTTCTACCTTCCGAAGCTTCCAAACGGCAACATATCCTTTTAAAAAATTGTGCCACCTAAACATTAATTAAAGTAGCCACATGATGTAACAAGCATTAAAATTCTGAGAAATAAAGCAATCTCACCTTCAGCAATAAGGCATCAAAACCATTGGCATCAAAACACCTCCATCCACAGATGTACATCAGTGAAATTGTTATGCAATAAAACTTGTGTTGAAAAGCAGTTCCATTTAAAAAGTAACCCTCTTCCCTGCCTCTTAAAATAATGCACTAATACAGCTACAAATGACTGAAGAAATGAGAAACAGAATGTAAGTTTTACAAATGGAAGTAACTTACATGAACATGCTCTGTGAACCAGAACAACTTTTGGAAACCATGCCCATTCACCTGTCTAAAGGAAATGGATTCAGAGTATGTTAAAATATTTACAACACCCACGGAATGGTGCAAGTCTACACAGAACTGTCTTCTCTCCCAGGCTGCTGCTCTTGTGCCTTCCCCATCAATTTCACTCTCTTAATTTGTTAAACAAAATATGAAGTTGACAGCAAATTAACTCCCTTTTCTCTGTACCCATCCATTCCTGTTACTCTGAATCACAAAAGATTTAAATTACTATTTTTTCCATTAAATTGCAAATGCAGAAAATCTTCCCTTCATAACTTTTCCCAGTTCTCTCTTTTCTAGGCTGAATTCCACATGGCTTATCATAAATTATCCTGGTCTTCTGGCCATTTGATGTCTCAAGACTTAGTTCACAAATATAAGCTTTTCACTTTCATCATTGCACAACCATCACTCTCTTTAATCTCACAGTTCTCACTGGTCTTTCATACTCCATCTAAACCTATCACCTTGCCCTGCCACTTGTATTTTCTAACATTTTTCCCTCTTGTACTTATTCTTTCTTCCTCTGCTTTAAGCAAAATGCCATTACCCCTTTTAGCCACAGTTCCCTATCAAGACTCTCAGCATTATGGCATGTAAATGTCAGGGAACGTAAACACAACTTTATTTTCATATTCTATAGGATATGTTTCCTACATTTCTGTCATGCCCTGCTCAGCCTAAGGTCAAAAAAGTTACCAGTACACCAACACACTATAAAATACATACATGTCCGTGCACATACAGATGGGTTTTTTTCCTGAGAGCAAGGAGGTGGTATTATGAAATTATACATTGTTACTTAACAAGAAGTACAGTAAACTCAAGTCAAAAGAAAAAAAAAAATAGTGTTTTATTAACTACCACACTGTTATAATACACTTTAAACGTACAATAAGGTAGCCTTTAAATTTGAGGTGGTTTTAAGAATAACAAATGAACAGATTTCCAAATGTTTGTAAATAGGTGAACTGCGGTAATTATTGTTGTACATTTTTTGAAAATGGTATAGCACTTACAGACTGGCTATATAACTTGATTTTGTACATTTTTCTATAATTGAAAATATAAACAGTAATTAAAAAATAAAAAGAAAATTCAGCATAATAAAAAACATATATGTTTATCAGTTAAATGTACTGGATACATACAATTTTTAAGGGAAGAAGCAAAAAAGGAAAGATGGCTGATATTTAAATGCAGATTGACTAACCAAAAACTAAACAACAAACAAATAAAAACCTCATAAAATCCCTAGTTCACTATGACTATATCCATATGTTTGGGAGTACTGTCAATATGGAAGTGATTTTTCTGTTGTATTTGCATATGTTATATTTTACTCGTAATTTACAAGATGGCTTTTAAGGCCCTGGCAGACAGATGTTTCTTGGAAAAGGATTTGATAAAAATCACTGCTGAGACACAATACACCTTATTTTTGGTCCTCCAATGTTCAAAAGAAGGGATATACTTCACTATAACATTTGCCTTACCACTCAAATGCCTCAACCTATACATATTTCTTTTTTTTAACATTTTAAGCTTTTTAAACATTGGTTATATTACCCACCTTGGTTATTGAAAGGATATTAGCAAGACATCATTTTGGCAAATTAAATCTTAAACATGGCTTTTCAATAGGATTCAAAAGGTGACTATCCCTAGAGTTCCATGTTAAAATGTAGTTTTCAAAATCTTACAAGAGTAATGCTTAAAATATTGTACATAGTTAACCTAATTAAAATAATTAGCTTCAAAATGACAAGTTGATGAGCTAAGTAAAGCCTACACTATGTAACATTTGCTTGGAAACTTGATTTGTCAGTTATGCATAATAAAAATTCCAGTCATCAAGAAAATTACAAAATTTCTTTTATCATAACATGATTTCTTCTCACCCATCAACTTCTTTTATCTTACAATAGATAAATACCAACATGTTCTCATTTTTTTTTACACTAAACCACACAGGATTGATGCATTTGGTTAGACTACCATTTCCATCGTTAAATTCTTTTTTTTTTTTTTTTTTTAATATAACTTGGTAAAATTTCATCTCTTCTAGATTCCAAAAGTACCTACAAAACCCATGCAATTTTACCATTTTAATATACTATGGAATATCATACAAAGTAAGGCATTTCAGTGTCATGTATAACCAAGTTACTGTCAATCCAAAAATTTTTGCACATCAATAAAAAGATATCTAAGAACTTAGGAACAATATTCTTCTCACTACTGTATAAAAATAACCACAATTAATAGGTATCTTGTGTAATATTTACTCCATTGTCTCATTTCCTGAAACTGTGACAAGCTGTAAAGGTATTTCAGTGTTGGTAAGAATATCCTGATTGCTGGTGCCTGATGTATTAACAGTTCCTATTCCTGAAACAGAACCTTGTTGAATATTTGCAAGGATAAGTGTTGTTCCTCCTGCAGTAATCAAAGTATCATCAGGTGTTGCTTCTACTGATGCCAGCACTGTACTGCTAGAGTGAATACCTTTTTTATTCTGATGTGTTTTAATGTGTTTGGCAAGGTGGTCACTTCTCATGAAGCGTTTTGAACATTCTGGACAGACAAATTTCTTCTCACCTGTCACAGAAGATAAGAAAAAAAAACGTTTTCAAGAACATTAAAAATATCAAATGTACACCAAAACATGAAATAACTTGCTGCCTTCAAGAGTCAGAATTCTAAAAACATCTATACACTGAAGAAAAAAGCAATCTAACATTATAAACTTGTGTGTTAAAGGATTTGTATAGGTGTCTAGAAATTTAACATACAAGTTTATCACGTTGGATTGATTTATTTTTCTGTGTCTCACTGAGTTTAGGAAGATCTTCCAGGCAAGCTAAAAAACATTGCCATCTCACATCCTCAGGCTGCTAAGCTTCATTGCAATTATTACCAACAAGTAACTTTTAAGAGAAGAACAAAACCTGCCAAATGATGGACAAGGAAGACCATATGAGCTCCTGCAGAATCACATTTGAGACTGGCAGACAAGATCATAGGGTAAATTCAAGATTGAAGTGACCTTTGGAGGTCTCTAGTCTGATCTCTCTTCTAAGCAGCTAGAAGAAAGATTCTAGAATATTACATTCTAGAATGTAACGATGGGTTCAGTTTGTAGGAACATAGATTTGAAGCAAACTGCTCTTTGAAAAGGTGGAAGTCCTAGATTAATTTCTTTTCTTTGTATTAGACAAAAGGAGAAATGTAAACCTCGAGTTCCTAATGAGTTGTCTAACCGTGAAACTGGAAGATGTAGAAAGATGCACCATCACATGATCTTCCTTCATTTTGTGGATGACATCTAATCTTTTGGACATCTAGTCCTGTATTTTTATTCTTCTTTTTTAAAATGAGAGAAAACTAAAGTTTTAAGATGGAACAACAGTTCTAATCTGCTTCATACAATGAATTTAATTGCTGAACCTGAACAGTAGTATTCTGATTAACCTATATTAAATATTAAATGTCAGTTCTGAATCAAAAAAGGTAGCTGCTTTTCCTCCTCAGACCTACTAAAGAAACCACAGTGTATACACAGCTCTAAGCTTTAGCTCATTTTAGAAAAGCCACGCTCCATTAAAATCAACCAAAGAACCATTCTCCTCTTAAAAGTTACTTATCCAAGCCCTCTCCACTACACTCCTTCAGTTAAATGCACCAGAATCAAAGACTGGAAACCTGTGTGCGTTCTTCGGTGTCGCTGAAGCTCATCGCTGCGGGTGAACCTTTTGCCACAGAACATCCAAGTGCAAACAAATGGACGCTCTCCAGAATGCCAGCGGAGATGAGCTCTCAAATGTGAAGTTTTCCCATATACTTTGCCACATCCTGGTATGTGACAAATGTGTTGCTTCTTTTTTCCCAAGTTGGAGCCTCTGTTAAAAAAGAAAAGAGAAGTTATTAATTCTAACACATTCCTCCTCCATACTGATCATACATGTAAGTGGGGCTACATATACCAATAGATTTCCAAACAAACCTGAGCAGCTTCCCATTTTTGTTTAAAATACAATCAGAGTCCAGTGCACTCCATAAGAAGCTGAAACTAAATTCAATAATGCTATCCCGATTCTGCAACTATAAATTCAACTGCATGTGATACCCAAATGATGGAAGTGTAGCCTTTAGCAAGTACACAAGTATACGAAGTTGGAAATACAGTCACTACAGCAGTTTGAAGTGCCCATATTTTAAATTTCTTCCAGTTTCAGTTTTTACCATACCAAAGAGAGTTTTGGCAAAGAAAAACACAAACTACTGCAAATGCCAAAATGGAAACTGAAGATTTTGGCAACTGAGAAGAGAACAGATGGGACTTTTGGCATCTTGGGGAAACCTTAGAAGCTGTTTGGGGTTGGAGGACAAGCATACTAACCTGAATATTTCCACTAAAAGGTATGTCAGTGAAACAGCTGATTTTACTGACATTTAAATTAATTCCTTGGTAATTCAGGAAAAAGAATAAATTATCAAAATGAACACATAATTCACAGGTAGAGTAATCCAGACTACTGAGCTTGATGCCTATTATAAGATGCTGTCTCACTGAAATGGTAGGCAATTGATTCAGGGGATGCACCTAACACAAAAGCCTAACTTTTTATTTATAAAAAAGGGGAAAAAAAAAATCACCAGAGAAAGGTAAAGGCCTCTGAAGACCTAGAGAAAAAGATCAGTCTGGCCAGCACAGGGCATCATGATTGATTTTAGCCAGTTCAAGTGTTTGCTGCTGCTGAAAGGGGCACTCCAGGGAACAGGTCTGGCTGACAACACAGCTATATGAATGGTAACTGCTGGTACAAGGGACGAGATTGGAAAATGCAGCCAAGCATCAGGCCACCTTATTCATCAGCAATGGTAACTTAGAACAGCTTAAGTCTTGGGCACTCCATCCTCCATGACCGATTATACAATTTTCAGTTGCCTCCCCAAGCAATTCCAATCTAAGCACATATGTGCCTAAAACATTCCAGACAGTGCAGAAAAATGAGGAGATAAAAACCAATTAAGTAATAGAAAATATTTCAGTCTCAATATAGAGCAATCTTCATAGTGCTTCATCAGTAATTTTGTCTCAGAAGAAAAAACTATCACTTTTACATACTAATTATTTGTCATGACAATGTAGGTTTTGATTTCAGAACAAATGCAATGGCAAGTAGAAGTGGAGAACCCAGAAGGCTTTTGACCCTTCTGTGGTAGCAGTAGACTCATACAGGCCTTTGGGTTTGGTGACACAAGAGATTCTGCTTATCTGTCTTATTTCTGTTTTATTGCCACCCCTTAATCCTTAGCCTCACACAAAGTTTGCCTGCCTGTTTTATCCAGCTTGTTTATAAATTTAATGCAAAAAAATCTGACATCTGACCTGGCATCTTAAGCTCTTCCTTCACTGTTACTTGGCAAGAACACTTTTTACTTCATTTTCCTTTTTCGAATGTCGCAAAAGAAGATCACTTCTTTGGATAAGGACATCTCCAACCTCACCTGAAGCATCTATTTTTTGTAACCTGTTCTACACCTAAACTGTTAGCTTCACACTCTTCATGGTCTTCCCTCAAGCCAAGATGCAAAATTAACAGTAATGACAGACATTTAATTTTGTAATATGCCAACTACGCAAAAGCTCAATATTCACAAGTTTTGAACATTCAGCCAATTTCTAGGGCATTTCGTAAAATGCCTTTATATTTCCCCCCTTTCTTTTCTAGTTTCTCAGCCTGTGCAGACAGCTAGTCCACCACACCAAACTCCATGCACCTGTAACAGTTCAGTGGCATTCATCTATCAAACCAAAACACTCAGCTCCCTGAACTCCAAGGAGGAAATTTTCTGTATTCTGCCTTTCGCCTCACTGCAACCAGTTCCACAGTTCTCAGGCTTTAATTTCACCTTCAATTAATGATTCAGTTCTAGACAGCTCTTTTTCAGGTCCTCTGGTGGCTCAAGGCATCAAGCAATGGGATTACAAGGCAAAGGAACACCCATGACTCTTCTCCATTACACAGTCTTGGTAACTGAAAAAATTCTCCACAGAATCCTGCTATCCTGTGTCTTTGATTGCCTGTCCAACTGCATGTAACCCTAACAAGTGCTCAGTTTGTGCTTATTATAACAAACTGTATTTCTGCATTTGAGAATGTATTTCATTACATAGAGTATTTTTTGTATTTGGTATTTCATCCTCACACCTCCAAATATACCATAGTCTTCCACTCCACAACAATCAGTACAAATATTTTGTAGCTTCGCACAATCCAGTACATAGAATCACAGAATCATTAAGGTTGGAAGGGACCTTAAAGATGATCAGGTTCCAACCCCCCTGCTATAAATGTGATACTTATTTGCTTAATTGCACCTTTAGTCTAGACTAAAGGAAACCAAGGTTCAACTCACGGTATATTTACTGTGTGTAGGTGGTGTAGCATACCTAATTCTAAGCACCTCACCTAATTGGTGACAGAATTCCTTAGCAGACTCAGAGGTTTGGAGTGAGGGAAAGCTAAGGATTCACAGAGTGAAATCTACAAGACTACTGTGGATGAGTAACTATGTGTATTTATTCTACACAGCTTCATATAGGCATCTGCATGTTTGCTTCATGTGTGCTCTAAACTGACTGGAGATGAGCCAAATTCTATCTGAATGCTTTGCAGCTGTGACAGTCTGGCACTATGCCCTAACACATCATGCTAAGAGGCCTTTCTTGCTGCGCTGGCCAAAAACTATCATCACTGAGCAAAAGGATACAAAACTCAGGCCTACTCCTTGGCTGGAGTCTTAAAATCCATTAATATTTAACTATTTTTATAGTTCATTTTATCTTTATAAAGACTGGAAACCACATTTCTCAGTAACCATGCAGAATGCAATGATTTCAGTAGAGGACATCTTCACCCACTAAGAAACTGGATTTTCAGTCCAGCAGTACTTCCAAGAGAAACACCAAGTATTGCAAGGGTAAAACATACACTTACTAGTTATTTTAAGAATCTGTATTTTAGAGTTACGTACCTGAAGTGGTACTCAGAAGCACCATTCTGCTACAGATCCAGACAGCAATAGTTACAACTCAATGTAATTCCAGATGTAATTGAGAGGAGGGTGAAATCTCTAGATGTAACTGATAGGAAGGTGAACTTTCCACTGAACTTCAGACACCCTAACTAGAAGCCTAATACAGTTTGTTTGGGATCAGAGTCATCCTTTGAGATACATACCTCTATGTGTCTCTCAACTTGGTTATCCCCTATTTAGTATATCAGCTTGAGGCTATAAGGTTGGAGTTCACACATCTAATACATCATTCTCTTCCCTCTCTACCTTCCCCCCAGCCAAGTAAGGTAAAGATAATACTGGCTTCCTACTTCACAGGACTCGAACAAATAGAAATATTTTGAAGACTGCAATGTAGTCCAATTCTGTATCAAGAGTCAAAAAAAGCCAACAAAAAACAACTTTAAAACAAAAAAGAACCCCTCAACTCACCTTTGCATCCAGAGAACTGAAAAGACAAGAAATGCCAAAACTAAGACTATGCAAAAGATGACATTATGACTAAGTCTGAATATATGAAGCCATGTACTACCTTCTCCTATGCCATTCAGAGCACAGGAGGGGTTGTATTCACTGACTGAAATGCTATTCAGCTTTTTCGTACTGATTCATGTGCTTTTCTTGTCTTACTTGTTACTATCTTAAATACAGAATTATCCACTTCCCAGGGTTTTTTTTCCCTCATCATGAGCATACACAACACTCAGTGTCCAAGCAACTCACAAACATTAAAGAATTCATCATCTTGCAATACTCTGGTGTAGTGAACTTTAACTAGTACAATCATTTCATACATCAAAGTATGAGGAAGAAAGAGATTAAGGCCAAAATTGTCAAACACCCTCCAGCCTGAGGTGTCAATTTCAATACAGCAGAAGCATATTTTCTTAGAGTACTGTAGATGTTCACAATTCAGCTCAATCAGCTTCGTAACAGCAATGAACTCAGTACTTCTGCAGTGGAAAAGGTGGGGTGGCTAGACAAACACCTCCAAAACGTCAGAGCTCTCTGTTGCAGCCCTGTGTCTCATTTCCTAAATGCCTTCCAATTTCTACAGTAAGTGAAGCAGGTGCTAATCATTTCACAGCCCTGATTCACTCCCTGTGCATCATCCATCCCATCCACTGAATGGCACTGGGGTAAAAAAAATTAAAATAGTATGCAGTCATATAATTAGAAACCAAATGCTAACGTATATGCACAAGGGATTAAATTAAAGTTGCCCAGGATATCTCAACTTCAGTATTTGCCAACTTCCAAGTTTTTAATTTTGCATCATTTTAAGAACTGTGAATGCTACCTGAAGAAATTCATAAAAGCAAATGTCCTATTATCTGAAACTCTGCAAGTCATCAGCAGAGTTGAAAGACAAATCAAGCCTCAGACTTACAGCACTAAAAATAAACAAGTAACTGTAGCAGTTATGGAACATGATCAACATGTGTGAGAGGGAGAATGAAAGCATTTCAGCAAGTGGGCTAACTCCTTTTTGCTAGATTCTGAACGAATTGTACATTCTGGTGGGAAAGTTGCTCTAGCAACTGTAGGCACTTTCACTCTTTTTCTGTTTCCTTGCCATTGTCTCCTTCATTATCCTGTTTCTATTTCAGTCCTACTTCTTCTCACAAGCTGACTTCCTGCCCTACTTTTCCTACTTACTTTGTATATTTGATGTGTCCTTTCTTTACATGGGATTTCAGATTCTTGCCTATCTAAACTCTGTCCTAGGTCTTATCTGAACCCTTTCCCAAATTCCCATATCTGAGTTTCAGTCAGACTATACCCTTCTATAGACTTTATCAAAACCATCTCTCACAAAGAGCACAAACACACCTAAACATTTTCACTTGAAAAAGGCAGCCTTTTATCCTCATTTCCTCTCTTATATCCATACCTGAGATTTTTAAAAGGAAGTGTTTTGCAACAGAATAAAATCTATACAATAACAAAAAGCTGAAGAATACTTTTATGAGATGTGGTAATAATACATGTAGTAATAAAACATGGCTTCCTATGCAGCCCTGAAGTTTTACACAAATTGGAACTTAGTACCTTTTTGTTATCCAAATCTCCACCAACTTGGACTGAAAACAATCAGTCAATTCAAAATTTGGTATATACAGTTATTACTTAAACCTTGTTTTTCTTAGGAAACCAGTGAATAAAAAACAGGGATAACTGTATTTCTATAACACTCTACAGCAATCCAACTGTGGGCGAAAAAAAAGCGCAATCAGTGAGGAAATGCAGGAACACAGGATTTAATCAAGTCCTTGACATATGATAGGAAGCCAATAGCAGATGTGCATATTCTAAAATATTTCATTTTTATATTATTTAGGGCAATGTTCTACACCCTCACTTGTACTGGGTGGCATCTAACTCCAGATTTTTCCTATTAATCTCAATAGAGTAACTCAGAGGATGGAATAATGGATGGAATAATCTGTCTGTTCATCTACAAACCCAGAAATGAAGGTGTCAGTTCTCTTTCACATAAGCCTCTAGTTTCTCTCGCTGTAGACAACTGCTGTAAACTAAAGCTCCTTTTTTTCTCACTCATTTGTTTCCATCATTACACACATTATATGACACTGAATGTTACATACCTTCCACCACCTTCTTTGCAGTTGGGACACGTGCAAGCTACTCGTCGCAGTCTTTTTCCCTCTTGATGTGGTTGGTCCCCTTCCTCATCTACCACCTGTACTCTCAAATGTGTTAGATCATTGGTATTCAGTGTAGAATCACCACTGAGCTGCCACTCTTCTGGATCAGGCTCCTCTTCTTTAATCCTAATATCTGAGGAAAAGAACAAACACAGATCCATAAGTAGCCCATTAAGCAGAGAGAAGGAAACCATGATGATCAAATCTTTTACTGTTGAGAGCACTATGTCAGTCAAAAGTCAACATCCTTTAGTGCATACTGACATTGCTTCTGTGCCCTTGTAACCTGTAATGTATTTAAAAAGTTTACATTTCAAAGCTGAAGACAAGCTATAACGAAGTATTAGAGTTTAAGTTTGAACTGTTCATGGTAGGGAAAGATGTTACCCAGAGGATTTTGCTGGCTTGAAACTTGGGAAAAACTAAGGAACAAGAGGTTGGACAGAGGCTGAAAAAAATGTAAACGCATGTTTCAAATGATCCTGAAGTAGCCCTTTATATTTCCACGGGATTTCTCAGTTAGTGTGAGATGCAGTAGAAACAGCCTTTCTTGATGATCTTTAGAAGTTTTCAGTATGCACGGTGATATATAAAGCAATATGAGAAATCAATTAAATAAAAGGTTTTGACTTAAGACCAAGATACCCAAGGAAAAAACACAAAACAAAAAAATCACAACTTTGTTCCATTTTCTCCTTCTCACCTCAAATTTATGCCTACTCCACAATACACAGAGAAGAAAACATTTAGGGAAGAATGTTATTCAGCATTAGAGAGAGGTAAGCAACACATGAAACACTTGAACGTTCTTATGAGCTCGTAGTGAAAACAGGTTTTTGCAGTTTCATAGAATCATAGTTTCACAGATGCAAAAAAGCCTCTTAAGTTATCTCATAGGATGGACGTTTGCAAGTACGTGTACCCTCTCCCTACAGAGCATTTTTTCAATGTAATTCAAGAACTAATTACAGCATCATAGTACACTATAAAGTAACACTATTTTAACAAATTTACATTTTAATAGCAACATTTTCCCCTTAGACACTATTCCTGATCCCTAATGAGCTGAAAGTCTGTAAGTCTGGATTTCAAGAAGAGTTTCTATATAGTATTTTAGAAAGCTGAACCCCAGCTCCTGCTTTTGTTTGGCAAAGTAGTTTACTTCGCATTTTTTTCAGTGAAAACGATCAGCTAATAGCACAAACTAATAAGCAAACCATCAATGTTTTATTTTTATTTTTTCTTTTTTGAAGTCTTCAAACTAAAAGATGTGTGTCTTTCTGCATGTATTTAAAGGACTATTTTCTCTGCAGAACAAACTTAGTTATCACTTTGGCTTTTATCCCTAACTGAAACCCCACTCAAACAACAAAATCTTAACTGAGCACTGTGGCCATTCTAAATTCTTTCTGAGACTCAGTGCATCAGCCATCTACAGAGCAAAGACAAAGCTGCATGGACTGCATGATAAACCAAGAGAAACTGTGCTGGGTCAAACCATAAGCAGCATCCTGTCCCAGTAGAGATCAGGAAAGAAATTAATGCTAAAACATATAAAAAGTACTAGTTACCTGGTCTACCTCCCAGATAATCGCTAGCATTCATCTGTTTAGAAAAATGTAGCTACACACAACAATTTGCTTGGTGCTAATAAAGTCCCAGTCCAGCCTTCCCCAACACCTCAGTTTGTCTTCCTCTTAGTTGCAGATGTATAACCACTTGTGGGACTGTACTGAGAAGTCTATCACTGATGCAACTAAAGTTAAAATAACTTTCTAGACAACCATGGCATTGGGAAGAGAATTCCAAGTCAGAAACAGGGAAGTCTAGAACATTTATCTGGGTTGGCTGCAAAAGCCGATGCTAGAAAGTCTGCATAAATGACAGGCTTTGAGCTGCGGGAATCCAGGTGCTAGCACCTTCACTTTTGCTGGCTCTTTATGGCTGTGGTAACATCCAGCAGAACTCCTCTGGTACCATTTGGCACTGCCAAAAGTCACCTGCACACTGAGCTTCACTGTTACCAGAAGTTCACAATATTCAGAGAGCAACATAGTAAGTACCTTTCATGTGAAGGCCTAGAAAATCCCTGTGGTGACTTCTAGCCTTCTGCATAAGCCATGAAACTATCTTTCCTAAAAAATTAAGTAATTTTCTGAGACTCATCTCTGAAGTAATTTTATTATACATAGTAATTTGTATATACGTGTTAAATTAAAAATTCATTTTACATAAGCAAAAATTAAACCACCATTCAACATACAAAGAGCTTATAGAATTGAACTTTCAAATTGGGTATTATTAAGTATACTAATACACTCACAGCAACGTTAGAAAAATGCAACTGGGCACACAATAGGAATTTAAATACGGTGAGGTGGCAAGGCTGCCAGCACAAGCCAATTCAAGCCTCTAAGCAGTTCTGTAGGACTGGATATGCTATGCACCATACTCAAAATTATTTCACCAATCAAATGTACATTATATAAATTCTGGTTTTAGTTAAAATAAGAATTAATGTTAATAAAATAAAACACTGCATTAAGAAGATAACTTCATTATGATCTTACTAACTTTAGACACTGGCATATAGCTAGTTTGTAAAGTCAGTAGCTGAATCCAGTTAGAAATACATACACATACTTTAAAAGAGATACCAACATGCCCTAGACAAAGGTGAATGGATCAAATTAGGGTATGGATCTGTTCTCCCAAGACCTAACTCCACTACTGAAGCCAAAAATTCAATATAACACATGGTTTCTCATATTATATTGACACCCCAAAGTAACACTCTAGTCCTACCTTCAACTCATGCAACGTTTGTTCCACTTTGCAAACCTTCATTATGAGTTCCTTCCACTTATTTCACCGGTATCTATTCCCAGTCCCTCCCAACCACCATAACTGCATCATCACAAAGGCTGGTTATAGTTTTACCATGGAGGAGAACTTACTTGTACAAGAAAAGAGGGACAGACAGAACACACCTAAGAGTTGAGGGTACTGGAGAAGGTAACAATTTGCATAGACATAGAATAATTCATAGTACTATTTTTTAAAAAGGAAAACTGAACTGAAGTCAAAGTAATACTGCGTTTGTAATTTTGTGCTGTGTTTCCCGGTTATCTTGGTAAGGCAGAAAGTGTAGCTATTGCTTTAGGTATTCTTCTGAAAGACCATCTTCTAGTCTAGGCACACAGAGTACAATGTAAACTGGCAATTTACAGACAGGACCCTCTAAACAAAATAAAATTAAAAGAAATATCAAAAGATTAAGTCCTCTCCAGGATGTAGCATAGAGAAGAGTGGATTGTATCAAATCCCGTAGTGAATCGGATGGCCTGAACACGGTCCTTAAAGCCAATGAGGCTGTTGCCCTCTAGGTAGGTCTTACATTATTTCAAGAGATGAGGGGAAAAATCTGTCACTATTTTCAGAGGGACGGAGGGGGTGCCACTGTAATTCAGACAACAGTAAGAAAATGAAGGAGTAGAAAAGGCAAACCATAGAGAAATGCAAAAGATGAGTCTTCTCCAATGCAACGGAACTGGAGATTATGCAAATTTCTATAGATAGCAACAACTCCCCATTTCTCCCTCGGTGCTCCCTCCGGATGTGCGCCATTCTAGCTCAGTCTCAACAGACAGAACACTAGTTTTTACACATACTCTGCAAAGAATTTACATAATCAATGAAGTCATGACAAGCTAATGCAAATACTGGTAAATTTGAGGCAACTTTTGATTTCTACCAATTAAACACAGGCTAAATGAAGGTTACATTTTCTTTACTATTTTATTTCCATGCTTTCAAATTTCTGTATGCCCTTACTTCTTAATTAAGTTCAAGACCTAGTACTAGGTAAGTATGAAGGGGAAATTCAGACAAAGAGACTGTTTCAAATGGCCTACAAATTCTGAAAACAATACAATGTGTTCCAGTTCTTCTGAGTAACCAGTGAGATAGATTTCATCTAGGTTTTGTCTTCCTCTAAAGGGTGGAAATTAGGATCTTGGTGTACAATTTTGTTCCAAAGGTACTCTTTAGTAGTCACAGCCCAGAACTGACTACATTATGGAGCAAGTATATTTGGCAAATAAAACTAATAACTAAGAGATTTGCTTAAAGCACTTCAGAGAATAACTAAACTGACCGGACAAAACTATGCAGATGTAAATGCAGCTAAAACTACTCTCGAGTACATCTCAACTATAGTGTGGAGGGAATTACTGCAGCCTACTGATACAACCAGATCATTTACCTGCTTCAGCATGTATCAGATGAGTGCATCAGTCAACTTCATGTTCTATCTTGGTCTGTTTCAACTAGGACTTTAAGAAAAAGCTGGGTTTTTATCTATCAGAAAAGTTATTAGTTTACCCAACAGCCACTGAAACAGGGATAAATTGAGAAGGGAGAAGGATATAGTGCAACAATGTCTGAGGACAACACCACTTCAATTTTTGTATGTATCTGCATTTGCAGAATGTCACAAAGGCACTGTCGGCACTACCTGTAGTTGTCTCCAAACTGCAGGCTTCTAGTCTAGCTGCTTTTCCTGGATGCTGAAAGCCACCCTGTCTTTTTACTCAGCTAAACTTTACAAGTTCCTGATCTGAAAAGTAGAAATAAGCTGAAAAGAGATTTGCAGTAGCACTGCACATACCTTCACACCAATTTCCTCACAGCATCACATATTAATAGATGCTTCCCTTCCCACCCCTCCCAAGAAAACAGATGTGAATTCCCATTGCTTTCCATCTTCTCTTATTAATTTGGTTTTCAGTTTTCTCTACAGTGCAACCCACATGGCCTCAGTATCTTGACTTTAATCTCTGGATGAGAGGAAGCTTTAATAAAGATGTTCAAATTTCTTAGACACTGGCCTTGTTTATTCCCATCTAAACTGAACTTCCTAAACTAAACTATCCAGCTGTGCAAGTCTTTCAGACAGGAAACTCAGGAAGTTTTACTATGGTTTGCCCCCTCAAAACTTAAGTGTGAATTTCAGCATTTTCATTATATAATAAATTGCAAGGCAACAGAAGATAGACTACAGAATGTAATCTTGAAACACCTGTGAACATCAACTCAGAAGATTGTAATCTAGTTTCAAATCGCTCTAAATCAGATTTTGAATTTCTGAGGAAAACAACAAGCCTAAGAGCAGGACCTCACAGTGCTGAATATAACCAGCACCAGCAAAATTACTAAAAATAGAGCTATAGATTTTTTTTCCTTGCAAGAAAGGCCTCATACTGTATTTCCAAGTGATCCTGTGCATTATTCTAAGCCAATTATTTGAAAATCCAAATCATGAAAATACTTTAGTCAGTGCTACCGCAACACAAATTATGCATCAAAGAACAGTTACTTACCCTACAGTAACTGCAGTTCTTTGAGATGTGCTGTCTACAGATTCTCACGATTTCGGATTCTTATGGACAGTTCTGCCTGCTGCAGCATGCCCTTATTTTTTCCTTTTTTCCCATAGTTGAAAATATAAGAGGGGATAACTAGAAAGGGGGAAGAAGAGTTGATCATGCTCGATACAGAAGAAACCAGGAACTGCAGAAATGGGTAATGAAAGCAGGTGGATACGGAGAATTCTGTGAGCAGTGGGGTTAAGCATTCCTACGTAAAAGAGTGTTAGACTGCTACGAGGGTCAAACAACAGAATTACCTGCAGTAATTCAGGAAGGCAAAACCGTGCAGTAAGTATTTATGTTCTGTACTTGGGTAAAACCAAATAATGGTCCTATCACTAGATGAGAATGAAAAGCTTCCCACTGACAGCATGTCAGGAAGATGTAAAAATAGTTACTGAAATAAACACTTAATAAATCAACAGATTAGCATAATTTTCATTCAGTAATTTTAAAAGAAGGTTGAAGAGCTCTCTGCAGTTTTAACGTTGCAAGCCTTGGACCATGTGAATACTCCAGTGGGTTAGAAAAAAGCTAGCACTGTGATAATACTGAAAAAGGGTAAACAAAGACTCGAAGTAGCGAAAGAATTAATGCTACTCAAAATGGGAGTATGGGAACAATTAGATTCAGAAGTAATTTTTTTTTAATCAATTACGACACTCCATTGTTGATGGAATATACTTGAGAATTCTGCACAGCAAGTGACTTATTAAGATACAGTAAAACACTTTGATTAAGAAAAATGAAGTACCAAACATACATGGAATACAGGGATCAAAAACTGGCATGAAGTTTAAATGCAGATTGAAAACTAGCACTTCTGTACAATCAATAATGAGAACATGTCAATGAACGTATTTTTTCCCTCTTTTGTCCTTAAAAATTACCACCTTTCGAAAAAACATGTCTTCTAAAATCAGTGAAAGACAACCCATCTACAACTCAGCCTTAACTTCAAGACGGCAATCACAACTAGAATCCTGGTGAGCATTCCTGGCATTATGAAAAGACTGCCATTGTCCTTGGTAGAAACTTCAGATGCTTTTTATGAGCCAGATGCACTGACAAGTTAGCTTGAGAGATCAGAAACAAACTATGTGATCCTGCCAGGAGGTTCAAAAGGCAAGAAAACTGCACTGAACCTGAAACAATGGACCTAAAGTGCTGAGACTGCACAAAGACAGAAGATGAGTTTCCAGTCTTCTTTTAAGTTGAAAAAGTACTGGAAATAAAGTCCCTTGACTCTTTCACTTTATGGATACTTGCCACACACCCCCACAGGTGTAACAGAGTTTTCCTTTTGCTTCAGGAGCATCTTGTAAAAAGGGTATTTGAAAAAAGGAATGAGTACCTGAAACTGGGTAATATATTCTTTTGTGAGCATTCTGATATCTGAGACTAAGATATCTCAGGCTAACCTCCTTGACCTTGAGAAACTAAGTTGCATACATGACAGAATATTCACTTAAGAGTAACCTACACACAACAAAGTTGCACCTCACCACCACGGGCTGCAAGAAAATGGATTAGACTCTGAGCTGTTTTGGAACACACAGCAGAAAAGCACACAGAGTACAGACACAGAGGAAGGATGCAAAAATTCAATCTTTTTAAGAATTGGAAGAAAAAATGCAAATCTATTCCACAGCAGTATATACTCCATGAAAAAAAATAATCAGACTAAAGTTATGCAAACTTTCTTACACTTGAAGTGAGATAATTCACTCTATGCTTTTATAAGCAAGATTGTGATGTAAGCATGATCGCCTAATTCTTCCACAATTTATTAATTTCCTTTGAAAAATTATTAGAAAATAAGGAATATAATTTAAGCATGTTGAAAGCAAACTATTTACGCAATATCACTACATAAATAGCTCTCATTCCTGCTCTAACTTAAATTTGTCAGAGTTCCCAATTTAATTTTTCAAGTTAAAAATAAAACAGTAGGGGGATTTATTTTTTTTTTAGCTATTTTGATTTTACAACATGCAAACTAAATGCCTCAAATGAACATGGGATAGCCCAAAACAGATGTTGTCAGCTTAAAATATTTACTTAACATAAATGCTTCAGTTTACTTCATGCATTTCATATGACTTTTTTAATAATCATACTCAATTTCATAGTAACACCATGCTGTCCTCTCAAAAGCTTAGTATGAAGAATGCCTTAGAAGGAAAAACTGCGTAACTGAAAGTAAAACCAATATGGTCAAAAACTGGAACTTAAAAAAGATAAAAAACTGAGTTGTGTACTCAGTTGTGACACCAGCCAAAGCTTTTTATAAAGTTCTAGATGCCAGAAGAAAGCTGTGCTTTAAGCAGCACTCTGCATTACTTCACCCGAAGCATTAAAACATTGAAACAACCATCCCTGCAAGTCAAACTGTAAATACTCAATTTTTAATTTTTGGGGGGGGTGTGAGACTGTTTTACCTAACAGATGTTAGACCAAAGCCTCACAAGATACCAGCAAATGAAAGATGTTACTTGGGCAACTATTTACCTTGAAAATTGTTTACCAATTTTTTGGCCAAATTTGGAATACCTTCAGCATGATAAAGACTTCAGGTTCTGGCAGGAACGGAATGAAGTCCCCACCACAAATAGCCAACCACTCCCACTCTCTATCAGTTGGCATAAGTTGATCAACAGGCATGAGTGTGTAAGGTTCAATGGCAGGAGGCAGATGAGTCCGTAAGTAGCTGTGTCTGTTCCTGCAGAGGAGCAACTGGGAAGAACAATGTAGAAATGAAACCTCAGTTTTCCAGTGGCACTTTGAGTCAACTCTTGATAAGAATCCTTTTGACTTTATTCCAACTGTAGACCAACCTGGAAAAACTGTAGTTTTTTTCTATTCTAAATTACTTAATCTTCCAGCTGAGGGTGTCTGAGAAAGGCCCTTCTCAAGCCAATGCTACTTTCTTTCAGGTAACTTGCTAGTTTCTTCAGATGCTACTGGAACAGTCAAAAGAAGTATCAAAAAAAAAAAATTCATCCAACATCTTATAAAAAGTTAAGCAAAACAGGTAAGACCTGGCAAAATTGCCTTTTTTCAGGAAATAAATAATCCAAAAATGTGTTTCAGTATATTAATAAATTAGCTGAGACACTATTACAATTAGATTTTGGTTAACACTAAGTCTCCTTTGTCTGGACAATGGCTTTAGATTAAAAAAAATACAGTAACTAAAAGCCTTTCAAATTGACAAAACCTGCAGGATCAGAAACATGAAAACCAAGTTGGTACATTACAGTACCCTGTATTTTCCAAAAGGAATGTTAATTTATATGAAATGTTTGAAGAAGAAATATATAAACATGCTAATAAAAATAAATACCTTTCCTGAACAGGTAAGTTGCTGAAGAGTAATGTGATCTGTGTGCGTAATGAATTTTGTTTTTACACACAATGTAGTATTTTACTACAAACCATCAACAAATGGAGTAGCCCACTTGACAGCTTTCTTAGGTTTAACCTCCTCTCAAGACCAGAAGACCAAAGCCAGGTGAGAAAATATCTCTTTGCCAGTGTTTAACACAGAGATACTATTTGATACAGCTTTTTGTTTTGAAAAGCAATGCTGAAGAAAGTTTCAGGTCTGACTAACCAATATTCTTCCCTTCACCACCACAAGACAACACTAAGCACAATGAGGAGGAATATGAGTTCTAATAAACATTCTAAGGTAAAACAAGCTCAGCCAAGACTTTTCAGAACAAATTCAGTGCAATGGAAGTCTCTGTGCATGTATGGCTGGTAAACCAGACATTTTGGTCAAAACGTAATTACTGGACATTTTTCAAAGAAAACTGTACATTTACTGGAGAAAGTCATTAGCTGTGTATTAGGGTTGTGATTATTTTCAATTATGTAAACAAAATGTAGGACCTAGGTGAAGACATTTTTCCTCTCACACATTTGTAAGAACAGTAAAGATGTCCTCTGCTGCTTACCTGGGAAGCAAGGCTTGGAAGAACACCTCTCACACAACAGACTGAAGCAACCAAAACCTTAAAGCTAACCCAGCTTTCACAGCTACACTGCTAACAGAGCTATCTATATTATTCAGACTTATCAAACATCTCTGACCCAAGACTAGGAATGTTTATTTTTATTTTTGCCTCAAGTAGAAAGGTTTTGATAAATGAAAACAGAAAATACAGCCCAATACTATTTGTTATGGAAGGAAATTATTTATACGGGCTGGGGGGGGAGAAATACAGGGAACACCTCCTTATCTTGCATGAAAGCTTGTTGGGAGTTTGCAGCACCCTTTAGCTTTAACTTCTCTCATTCTGCTGTCCCTCCCGCATACCTTCCTCTTTCAGTTTAAAGCCAAACTGGTTTTTCCTCATTTGCAGATCAGAAGAGCTATATATTTTGAGTGCAAAAATATTTTTTATAATTTCACTATCTGATTCTAACCGCATATTTATTCTTCAACCTGAAGAAATGATGCCATACCATATTGCAAGGGGTTATAAGTAAGAAAAGGAGGAACATAATTGAAAAGTATCTCAGAAAACTTTGATATAGACAAAATACCAAATACATATGGGAAAGGCACTGAAGATCAACCACGAGAATTTAGTCTGATTCTGTTAGAAGCAGTTTCACATTGATAGTTACTTTGGAAAAGTGAGTTTCTTGTAACAGAAAGCGAGGGATCAATTAAATTCTCCCCAAATTCAGGGGATGGCAGTTTTAACACCTTCCAGGCCATTCATTATTCCTAGACAAGTAGGAAAAATGTTCCCCTACATCTCCACCCTATCTTTACTATAACTAGGTGTTTATACCTATTCACTTCAGGCAATAGTTTCTGCTGTTCATCTACTGCTTCTGCCTATTTAATCATATCCCATGTAGTCTCTTCCCTTCCCATGTGAAACTCCTCACAGGAAAATAAAGTTAGGGAATGCTTGATGGAATTCCCTTGCATTTGATTATGAACTACCATTAAAATACTCTCAAAGACCGTAAACAGACAAACTAATACACAGAGCACACAGCAGGCTAAACTTCTTCTTCATGTGTCTTTTCTTTCAGTTCCTCTCCCCTTTTCCTTTTTATCTTTCAAGTTTTTTCCAAGTTACTCCAGAAACAATAGCATTAGCTACAGAAACAAACAAGTTATCATCCTCCTTGTATTTCACATTAGCCACAGGACCCTTTTTCCAAGAATTAGATTCTGACATCCGAGTTTAGCTGTATTCTCAATTAGCTGCACAACACATGCTTTTTGTTACTGATGTCTATACTCGTAGGTAACAAGGTGTGATGGAGAACAACCAAGACTTTCTGTGGTCACTGCAAATAGAAAATTTAAAAATCAAGATTACACAGCAGAGCAAATGCTGCGAGCAGCACACTCATCTGTTTGGTGCTGTTGCTGACAAGCCAATGAAGAGCTCATGAAGGTCTGGGTAACTTCACCGTGTAAATCCATAATATAGAATTCCTTTCAGAAACAACTAGAAAAATATCCCAGCTTAAAATTTTAAATTGTTTTTTTTTAGAGTCCAAAGGGAAAGCAACCTTCCTTACATAGACTATACCACTATCAATAACTATGTAAGTATTGTAATCAGTAGGCTTTTGAAACAATTCCAATTCAGCAGCTCCTCTGGCCATTTTTCACTTAACAATGCATTCTTCTCACATACTTAAATAGGCATAAAACACAAAACATCTATGTTTTACTTAAACATTTATGCTTCAGTATCTTAATGAAACAGACAGCGCCTTGGATCACATGATTACAGCAAAACAGCAATTCCCAAGCTACTGTGTGCAACAGTTCCCTCTCAAATTACTGCTCATTCTGCTCCTCATAACTAGCCTGGGTTAAAACCCTGCACTGATGAGATTAAATGGCTTCTGGTACAGCAGAATGTCTTGAATCTCAATAATCTCTTTTTCTATCTTTTATGTAGCTACGCCCTGAAAACTGGAATGCACACTATAAAGTTTACCAAAAATAAACAGGCATGTTTATTTTTTCTCACATTAAGAAATACCTATTTTAAGAAAATTGCCTTTCGTTCTCTGTTCACAGTGAAATTTGTTACTAACAATTACACATTCTGAAACATAATGCAAATAAGCAGTACTGGAAATTCACATACGTTCTTAAGCACAGCCTCCATTTCGATATTTACACGCTTGTTTCACTTCTGCTTACATGAGTTCTGTACATGGTACTTACACTGATATTAAATCAGTAGGAAACAAATTTAACAAAACAGTGGATCAATAACAGCACCTCAGGGGTCTGAAAATTTTCAGGGGGAAAAAAAAAATGGTATCAACAGAAATATTAGAATTTTCCAAGAAAACTTCATCTAGTCAGGACTGGGAAGAATGGGGTATACTCATGACACATAACAGTGGTAGTTGATATTCAGATTTCCCCCTCCACAATTTGGTATGCAGATCTTCTGCATGGTTAAGACTCAGAATCACCAATAAACACTGTATTAGAAGTGCTGTTAACTAATGACCAGTTGGGAGTTACAGAAACATACTAAAAGAAGTGAGGTGGGATTATGCTCTACCATTATAGCAGTTTCTAGCAGAATAGCAGTTTCAAATAAAATCTATTATCACTATGTTTAACCCACTTTTTTTGTAGGCTTTCACAAGACATTACATTATCTTCCACAAGATGTTACGATTATCACCTTTCAAACCAACCACATGCAATAATAAAAAACAATTTTCTGCAAAAAGAGTAAAATAAATACCTGCAGGACTGCCAGCATTTTCTCCTTGATGCAGCTGAATACCAGCAGAATCTATAGAGTTTACTGTAACTGTCTGTAGATTTGGCAACTGAGCAGTGCTTAGACTAACTGGAGTTGACGTCAACGCTCCACCTGCTGCAACTTGACCAAGAGTGAGAGTCTGCACAGGGGTTAGAGTTATTTGTTGACCAGGTGCATTTTGAATTTGCAAGTTCTGCAAGTTCTGAACTCCTTGCACTTGAAATGTCTGCCAGGTTATCTGCCCAGAAGGGGTCACTGTTTGTGCCTGAATTAAAAAAGTTCCTGGGTTCAGCTGCAGTTGAAGGTTTTGAAGAGCCTGTTGAGATATACTTTGACTTGCTTGCACGCCATGGATTGTCTGTTGCGCAATACCTTGTACAATCTGGGCTTGACTTGTTGGCTGCTGAGACTCTTGAAGCTGTATGTGTTGTACAATTGGCTGTGCTGTGGAGACCTGAATATTCTGAGCCTGCGTGTCATCGGAGACTGATGTCTGGATGTAATTTCCCTGAAGATCAGAACTATGAACTTGACCACTAGTTGTGGTCAAGTTGTTTGCATTTTGTTCCAATATACTTGAACTGTCTATGGTAACGGGCAATTGTGATGAAGATGACGTTGGCACAAACAAGTCATTATCAGCGGCGGTTTCTGTAATTTCAGGAGAAACTTGCTCACCAGTCCTTTCAGAATTATCTGAACTATCCATGGCCTGTCCAGTATTTATCAAGTGCCCATCTGCATTAATGCCTGCTGTCATGGTTTGAGAACCACTGCCGAGTCCCAGAGAATCTAGATCAACACTATTGATGGGTACAAAAGTAATATTTCCTGGCAGTCCAAGCGGGACGTTAGCAACTACTTGTGCTTGGCCAGGAAAAGATGAACCACCAATTGCAACTCCCTGAACCTGGACTTGACCAGACTGTGATAAGATATTCTGAATATTAGCCGAAGGTGTTCCAGAGGCAATGATGGTTTGATTAGAGCCAGGAATTATCTGAATTTGACCACTTTCTTGATTTATAGTGCTATTATCAGAAGAGGCTGCAAAGCCAAGTTGAACCTGCTGACCATCCGCTGTCTGGATCTGGGGTATTACTTGGTATTGTACGTTAGACACAGTACCATTTGACGAATCTGATCCTGGTGCAACAGAAAAGATTTGTTGATTTTGCAAACTCTGAATAGGAAGGACATACTGCCCACTTGAAGTTACAGTGGCAGCACCTGGAATCTGTACTATATTACCAGCTTCATCCTTTATAGCAGTAGGAGCTGCAGGCAAGACCTCCCATCTATTTGGGGTTCCTGTTAGTTGCACAGAAGCCAAGTCCCCTGTCTGAATAAAAAGAAGAAGAAAAAGAAACAAACCAACAAAATTAAAACAAGAGACATACAAACTATATACTAGAACATCCATGCAATTTAACACTAGAGATTGATACACTACTGGAAAACATGCAAGTCCACCCCATATGAACAACAGCAACTGGATTAGACCTACAAAATGCAGATTTTGTAAGTGAGCTAATGCCTAAGTCAGGGTAACCAACCTGTGGTTCATGAGCTGCATGTGACTCACAAGCAGGTCAAATGCAGCTCCTGTGCCATGTCTACATCAGGTGACCAGCAGCAGGGTTATTCTGGTGTGGGGGCTGCTGGGTAATCCCAATCCCTGGCTGTGGGAAGAAGGGAGCTGGCAGAGGCTGCTGGAGCTGATCATCACCACGTTACCCTGGCACTCAGCTATGCTCTGTACCTAGTCCAGCACCTATTGCTCAGAAGTGGAGGAACTGCCTTGAAGCCAGTGTCACCTGTATATCCTAGAGCTCCGCTGCCTTTTGACTCCGTGTTATATGTGGTACAGATGTGCACAGTGTGACTCTCACCAGTGTGGAGAGTGTTAAGAGGTGACTTAGTCACACGGTTGGAAAGACTGGATAGCCTCAGTTTAAGTTAGACATAATACAAAGTCCTAGTAGTTATAAGCTTGTACGAGTTACTGTTTCACTAGGGAAGAAGGCCTCTAAACTGACTTTTACACTGAAATCACAGTTGGATTAGTCATATATATTCATTAGGGGGAGAAAAAAATTTTTTAAATCTATCTTCATTAAGCTGGAACAACAGAAAAGGTCAGTGTTTCAGAACAGACCCCAGACAGTTAAAGATTAAAGAATGTAAGGACTGATGTAGTATGCTTTTGTTGCCTATTCAGTAAAGGTCAATTGCACTTACATTTCTTTACCAAAGCAAGCTTTTTCAGGAAAGAATATTAAGAACTAGATTTAACATCCTGCAACACTTAGCACAAATTTGTGTAGTCAATCAACTTGGTATTGTAAATAACCACCAACCTAAAACAGTTGTCTCCTTATCTGTTTCACAGCACTACAGTAAACCAACTGAATAATTTAATATTTAGCAATAAGTAAGTAAATTGTCTTGAAACTCGTTAAGCTCTGTGAAACAAATTTTAACTCTTTGGCAGAGTTCACAGGACACAGAAAGAAAAGCTCTAGTTTGTCTTTCTGCACTGATCCTGTGATCACTCCTGGTAGGGAAGTTACTGGAGCGTATCACAGCTTTCTTCTGATGCTGCACTCTGACTTCCTTTAGAATAAAACCTGGATATGCAAAATAGACCACATTGCTTATTCTTCTCTAACATAGCATTGAGAATTAGCCAGCCTGAGTGAATCCTGGAGCATGCATCCAAGAGAATCTGTTCCACAGTATAGGCTAGGACTTCACTAGATTCACTTTCTTACTCTATTCTGAGCTGTAACACTGAAATGTTTACAAGAAAAATACTCAATTCAAGTCTGAATACTTATTTAAAAAATCATTTTACTGTGCATGACAAGCTGCATTTCCAATAAAGAAACACAGATCTTGGTTCTAAATTCCTTTCAAGAGCTGTACAAATAACAATTGCAAATAAAAAAAAAAAAAAGAATTACAGCCTCCTTTTGCCTCAGGGATATATATAATCTTTCAGGTAATTTATTAGTAAATATCACCAGAACACAAATAATTTTATAGCCTTAATGCTTAAAGGATCAGAAGAGAAAACGGAGTAATGATCATTCCATTTTTTTCCTCTTATATTGATTAGCCTTTCATTTAAAGAATGCCTAAATCCTTTAGTCTTTCAACTTTATAATTTATTATGTTAGAAAAAAAAAATGCAATATTCCATATCCCACCATCTTACCTAGAAAAAGCAAAAAAATCCATTTTTCTCTGCTTTAACTTTATACTTCTGTTTAATATTGTTTACAAATAGGTACTAGCTGCTGAAATGCTGCTAAAATTTCGTAAGTATGAATTTATTAGTATATAAATACTTATTAACTGAAGGTTTTATAAAGTATCAAGACCCATAAAAGCAACAGGCAAACATCAGAAAATACCAAAAGCAAAAAAATTATTGTTATATGTTCAATATACGTAATTATAAAATAAATGTATGAAATAATGTGCTGACACTGTCTGTTAGAACAAGAGAGAAGAAAAAGTAACAGGAACCATTACAAGTATGATATAATTTCTCACTGGTTTAAGACTACGTACAAGCACATGTTGAATGTTTAGGCTGTAAATGGACTGACCAAATAGGCAATAGTATGTCTGTCTACTCACAGTTCAAAGGGAACCTGTCTGCTTCATGATACAGAAGTGACCTATGTTTTTCTTCTCCTCCCCAAATATATGTCGATTTCCATATTGCCATTCCATGGCCTTTGCCCTTTTCATGCTGAGGACACATCTCTCCACACCTTTTCATGATCTAGTGAAATCTCCCCACAAATCCTGCTAAGGGTTTTAGCTCAATAGAGCCACTCTTCGGAGATGGACTTGTCAGACCATGGAGGAATTCAGGGTAGTTGTGCATGTGGATATAAAGCTATTGCTATACATAGTACATGAAATGCCTGTTATTCACATGTTGCTCTTATAGCTGGCTATATCAGCCACTACCAGATGAATCATGAGGAGGGAGGGGCAGAAAGAGGGTGAGGCTTTCAAGAAGCTATCTGGCAGCTATCAAAATTACCAGTATTAAAGCATTAAAAAACCCTGCATGGTAAAGAGCTTTTGAGGATCATCTCTAACCTCAACGGGTCATCAACCGGTCTGTTATACCCTTTCTCAAAGTCTGCTGAGCTAGTACGACATTTCTTGGACTCCTTTTCCTACTAAGAAGAGCAGTAACCTACCACTGTGTTCTCAAGCAGCTAAGCGTTACTGTAATAACTCAAAGTTCTACCACTGATGGATGAGCAGCAACATCTACAGCCCACTTGCTTAGTGATCTTCACAGCACAGTCCTAATAGGCCAGAGTTTGTTTGCTGTCTCCCAGCCATCTGTGAAAAATACTTAAGAGTGTAGAGATAAAGCATCCATTATTTTCCTTACCAACTGATAAGAGCAGTTATTTGGAAGCTGCTCCTTTAAGAGAAGGCTGGATGGTTTCAGTCAGGAGGAAGGGACAAAGATCTGAGGAAAGTTTAGCTTTGGCACTACTCAGCCAAGGAGGAGAGAACAGGAAGCATGGGGGAGTTTGCTGGAAGCAGTTATCAGGAAACAAGAGAAAGAGACAGGAACAGGGCAAAGACAGTAGCTGGCACAAGGCACAGGAAGAATTAAAATCAAATTATACATCCACCTGAAGAAGGGTCAAGTGCCAACAAAGAGTGCAAGCAACAACCACTGTTCAGCCTGTCTTCTGACTCTTTTAACAAGCCTTGTATCATTTCCAGCGCATAAAATAAAGAGATCTCTCTGAGCCAAAATTCTTATCTTTGAAGAATTAGGGGTCATGGTAAATAAAAATCTAATTATCTTGTTCTATTTGTTTACAGAAAATTAAAACAACAGTAAGTCAAATGTGGAAGGAGACGAGAAATAATACAGAAGATAAAATACCTTTAAAAAGTTATCAAATCATGTTGGGGGATAGGATTTGGGTTGAAAAAAATAAAACCTTCTTCACCAAAGTAAAACTGGAAAGGGCAGAAACATCCTAGTAAGAACTGGTGTATGTTGTAGACACCTGCATTTCAACGTGTCAAATGTAATCAACTGGACACATGCTATTAGCCTTCAGTATTTTATTGCTAAAGAACTACCAAACGTTTATCTGTGCCAGTCTATTGTGGACTGCTTTTTGCTGCACTTTTCAGAAAGTCACTTTTGCCCCATTTAGTCCTGGAGCAAAAGCATCAGCAAAACAAGCAGAGGTGGACAGATAATGAGTCACGAGCTCCTAAACATTTAAAAATCACATACCTAATGAACAAGATTGGCCACTGCCTCATCCAAATTGATGTTTTATGAAAGAGTTAGGGGTATAATGCATGAGTTTAATACCATGTGTTTACCAAGCTACAGTAACTATATGTGCATTCTTAGGTCATTACAAATACAAGATAAAACGCACTTGCTTCAACTCTTTCATTAAGGCATGAGCTAATATATTCTATCTTGTAACCTTGTATAGGTTAAAAATGTGTTCAACATCAGTCAGCTGTGGTTCAACTGACACAAAGCTGCTTGTTAAGGCAAATTAATTCTGTTCCATGTTTCAGACCTCTGCCAATGAAGCCACTCAATTCAGAGAAATAGCTTTGCCCAAATCACAAGTTTAGAGAATCAAAGAATGTTTCAGGGAAAGAAGTATTATCTGGGGCTGCTAAAATATGTTATCTTAAAAGATAATTCCAATCTGGTGAAACATATTTAACATTTATTGTGTCTCATTAAAGAAATGCCTACATCTTTCTGCTTGAGATGGACAACTAGATCCAAAGCTTCAATAGCTTGTTTTTAATCAGCAGAAGTCTTTATTAAGTCAATACAATGTCTCTGACATTAGTAGAAACAAGAAAGCTGCAGTATTAAGGAATGAAACATGGAAAAAGGAGGCATTTCTAACCAGTTTGTATGTAACTAAACTTGTTTATTAATCTATATATGCATGTTAATCTCTATATAACTGCATGCCAAACTAGAATTTTGCATGAAATGGTTAATCTTCCTTGTGCCTTCAACTCAGGTGATGAAGGCTCCGCCAAATCATCAAGAAGGGCAAGAAACAGGACCTGAGGCCTCAACTTGATCTTTGGAAAGGCAATGCAGCAAATAACCTTAAAAGTAACTTTGGGGAAAAAAAATAACCTTCAAATAACCTTGGAGGGGACACAAAACACACACCAAAAAAAACAAACAAAAAACCAGAAGGTGATCACAAGTAGTCAGCCTAGACTTAGGAAGGGGAAATTATGCTTAATTAAGTAAAGTGACAACCTTATATGATGAGACAACCGGCTTGGTAGATGGGGTTAGGCAGGGGATGTTATCACTACTTTAGTCAAGCTTTTGACTCTGTCCCCCATAACATAAGGAAAAAAAACAAACCTCTTTTTCTTTTTTTTTAAATATAAAGGTGATCAAACACTGGAACGAGCTGCCCAGAGAGGTTGTAGAGTCTCCATCCTTGGAGATACTCAAAAGTCACTAGACACAGTCCTGAGCAATCTGCTCTTGCTGACCCTGCTTTGAGCGAGGGGGTTGGACCAGACAACCTCCAAGAGATCCTTACCAGCCTCAACTGCTCTATGAAGTCTTACACTTCTTATTACTGTTTAAATATCAGTGAATTTTTTTAATGCTGTCTTTAAACATGAAAATGTTTTTAAACATGTGTTTTCTTACTTTCTCTAAAACTGTAAAGAGAAATATAACAGCATTTTTTAATAACATCTTTAAAGCACCTGTATGTCTCTAGTTCTGATCCAGCACTAGGAAGACATAATTGGAATGTGAAAGTCAAATAATGTTTTAAAAGATGAGCTTCTGGACAGCAGCAGGGGAAACTGTTAGGCACTACATTCTACCTGAAACTTCTCTGTTTTGCAAAAGTACAAAGCAGAGAGAGGCAAGACAATCCCAAGTAGCCTCTTCTATGATGGCTGAACACATTCTGGTGTATCTGTTCACATCCAGAAATTCAGCATCAAGAATCTGTATTATCACCCATAAATGAGAAAAATGGATGTCAGAATAACTTTGAGCTTCCTCAATACCACCCTAAAGGCCAGAGAGCTGAAAAGTATGTACTTGACACACCTAAGTACTGTGACACATGACATTCATCCATATTTTTGCTTAGTGGAAAACATGAAATTCATATCTCTCTATCGTATCAGCACTATTATCACCTTAACTGAGGTTAAAAACTAGCTGCATCTCACATGGTTGAAGTAATGTTCTGTGGCATAAACAAACTGGAAATCCAGATTTCATTAACTTCTGCAAAGCACTGGTACTCAATTCTAAAGCTCAAGACATACCCAAGCAGTCTTACAACACTCCAACCTTTATTTGTAAAAGATACAAACAAATGGCTTATCTGCAGCAGAGAAACAATATTCATCTTCCCCTCATTGCTAATTACTAACCTCTCCAAACGTTTTCCACCTATTCTTGGTGAGCAACACCACAAATAAATCATTCCTTCCTGCTTTTTTTCTTTTTAAAAACAAACAAAAAAAAAAAACCACCCTAAAGAATTAGCGCAGCCTGCAATGCACTAGATGCAGCTACATACCACAATTGGAGCAGTCATCTCTGACAGCTCCCATTCTTTGGCAGCTGTCACAGCCAACAGCTTTCTCAGCCAGCCTGCCACTTTTCTCAATTCACCCGCCTTCCAGCCCTCCCACCCGCCCTCCCATCAGTCTTGCGCTGTTTGCTCACCCACCCCAGCCATGCCCAGCACAACCATAAGAGCGGCCTTTGGGAGCACGACAGTTGAAGAGTGAGTTTAGCTTTGCGCTGCAATGAAGAGAACATAGACAACTGGTTATCATCTCTACTTCATAACTTCTTAAACAATCATCTGATCACATGACAATCACACAAATGACCACCAAGAGTTAAATTTTAGAATGTTTCCTCTTTTGCTTTCTTTCTCCCCTATGCACAGCTCTGCCACCTTCTGCTTTGCTTCACCTTTTCACCTGCTGCTAAAATGTCTGCAGATGTTTCCACTGGAATGAAACTAGAGAATTTAAAACTAAATTAAAAAAAATTCCTAAATATGAAAGTTTAAAGTAGAATTATTAATCAACATAAGCAGTGAAAAAGCAGACTCAAGCTAAAACTTGTCAGGCTTCCAGTTCCCAAGAGATGGAAAGACACCCGGAAAGGTCAAAACATATGAGCTGTTGTCAGGCAGAAGTGCATACCAGCCCGGCAAGCCTTTCACACACACCAGCAGGCAGCAATATTCAAGGGCAAGCTTCCATGGTAAGCAGTTGAGCCAACCATGGATGCAGCAGTATGGCAACCGAGGAGAAGATTCTCCGGTAAGCAAGCCACAAACTCATGGCCATCTACATTAAAATCAAACACCAGCAGGCAAAACAAAGCACTGGTGATGGATGATCACAAGCAGCATAAATCACAGTGTCAAAGCCTAAGCTTAAAAGACTGCAATCTCCATCAACGCACAAAGATGAGATTAGCAGTAATGCCTGCTAGTATTTTGTCATCCCAAAGTAAATACAACTCTAACCAGGATCCTGGGTTGAGCTGAAAACCTTGTAGACTAGAGAGAGCCTACACAGTTCATTGACAGCATGGAAGAGGGTTGCGTTTAGTTCTGTCAATGGTCTTAACTTGCTTTCCATATCAAGCAGTTGCCACATTCATTAGCCTTTTTATTTCCACACTAAACCTTTCAGTGGCATAAGTGGCATCCACTCAAACAGCAGGCTTGGATTGACATACCAACATAGAATCATAGAATAATTTCAGTTGGAAAGGAGCTCTGAAGGTCATCTGGTCCAAGCCCTGCACTCAAAGCAGGGCCAACCAAATCACAGCAAACACAATCACATTTGCTCTAGCTCTTCCACAAATCCCAGACACGCAATATTCCCTGCATTCCTATGGGAGTTTTGTTGTTGCTGTTGCTTTTAAATCATACTCCTGGTCTCTTGGGAGCAGCTGCAGCATACCATTTCAGCCAGGAAAACAGTGTGCAATAATAGCCTAGCATACTGGCTCCAGCCCTGCCAGTTCCTACCAAGCAAATGCCAGTAAAGCATTAAGAAAATAATCCCAAAAAAAACACAGCACCACTATCCTTATACATGCAAGCTCTTCAAATGCTTTTAAAAGAAAACACCTAGTTTAACTTCTACTACCCATTTATATGGCTTGAGAGTTCTACCAGACATTCAGCAGTCAGAACTGCAGTCCAGGTATAGAAGACACCAGGAAAGGAGTGCCTCCCCATCACTACATTAGGCACCATCAGTCATACATGGATATCAAATTGATTCCTCTATACTCCTGGGAAAGAGATGAGCATCGCAAATCCCAGGAAGACAATTTGTCTATGTCCAAGCATATAGATTTTATTTTCCAAACGAGTTATGAGGTACCCACAATTTAAGCCTTTTTAGCTCCTCCCTCCTTCTTCCACCCATCCCCCCCCACCATAAGATATAATCAGGGAACCAGAAAAACATTTAAATCTTTATTGTACTAAAACCCTTTCAGTATTCTGTTTTTCACAAGGAATATATTTCCCAGACAGTAATCTCTCCCTTTATTAAGGTCATCTTAATTAACTCCAGTGTCTGGTCCAGCTACTGTAGGTATCTCCTCCAATTTATATTTAGTTTCCACCCAAAATATTCTGCATCATTCAAGACCTATGCTGTAGGAGTGTAAAATTACCAGAATGCCATAACCTAACTCACAGTAGATATGTAGGAGAGGCCTATCTGCATGTATGAAAAGTAGTGAGTTTCTATTCGTATTTAGTCTTAACTAAGATGTTGGCTTTTCTTGAATTGCTTCTGCCTTGCCCTGAAAAGCCCCTTATACATAAACATAACAACAGATGAGTTTGATGGGAATAAAGTAGTACTATTTCAAAACTGCTTTGATTTTGAATTTTTAGGAACCATTTATCCTATACTAGCATTCTAGTACCTCATCAGACCTAGCACTGCTCATGCTAAGTGATGAACCCATCCTCAAGACGCACACGTCCAGCTTTAAAACGGGAACAACCTTAAGGTGGATATAGGAAGGCAACCTATCATTTAAGCATCATTCATTTTTCCATGTGCGCTTTTCACTTTTCAGCATCTGGTATTATTAAACAAATTTAAGAGGTATCAGGTACTTTAAATTTTTAGAAGTGTAATGCTTAAGAAAATGAACAGGTTGAGCAAAAAGGATACCTGAAAGGGGGACAGAATCTTAATATATTTTCAAGCTGTGTCATTAGTCTACAACCTGCTGCATGACCTCAGACAACTATTTTGCTGCAGCTTCCTTTTATGTAAAGTAAGGAGAAATGTACAGATGAAAAGTATTTTGAAGTGCAGCACTCGAGTATTTATTGAACTTAACATTATCATTAACATTTTGACATTTGTTAAAAGCTTGCCAAAGCCCCTTCATTCATCAGTACAATGCTTTGCAGGCATTTTTCCTATTTGCAGTAAGTTTAAAAAACAAGAGTTGCTTTAAAAGCAAAAAAAAAGAGCTTCTTCTGCTTGTTTTAAAACCCTTTTTGTATAGAAAAAGGAAAAAAAAAAAAGATGTAATATATGTGATTTCCCAAGGATTAAGACAAAAAAAAATACTATGCCTTGCCATTTTAAAAGGCATTTTGGAACTCCCTTTTAATATACTGGTATTTTTAGGCAGTAGGTATCTAAACATGTCCTATCTCTTTCAGCTTTAGGAGCATATGTCAACAAGAGTTTAGCTAGACCAATTAAGGAACATACGAGTTTCCATTACGCTTTTGTTACGGAGATGCTTAAACTAGCTTCAACACGAATACATTTCTAGTCTGCGAGATCCATCTCCATCACACAAGGTCCCAAGGTCATCAAGGCTCCTTTCAGAGCCAGCAGTGCAAGAGAGATAAGGACAGAAATTCAGTCTGCAATACCAGGGACTGCATGATTACTGCACCTAGAAAAAAACGCGTCGATACAGGAAGCAAGCAGCTTCCACCACCGCGTTCGCTTCTAAACAGCCATTTTACTTCTAACTACATCCTTCCTTACAGCCAGCCTTCATTTTGTGTTCCTGCCCGGGTGCGCGGTTCCAGGCTGACAGCTAAGGAGACGATACCAGGGGTGCGCTCAGGTGGAGGAGATGCCTCCCGGCCAGGCCGGGTGCCGAGCGAGCCGCTCCGGTGCCAGGGCCTGGGGAGGGAGGTTTCCCGCCTCCCCCCGATTTTGAAAGTAAATGAAGGCGCCGCTCCCAATGGCGGGGGAGGGGGGAGCGAGGCTCCCTCCTCCTCCCGGGAGCCCGGCTCCTCCTGGAGAGGCAGGGGAGCCCGGGGACCCCTCTCCTGGCAGGTCGGCCCTGCTATCGTCCCTCCCCCCGGGCGGGCAGTGCCGTGTGTCCCGTCCCTCCCCCCGGGCGGGCGGGCTGGCTGTGCTGTCTCTCCCCCCGGCAGGCCGTGCGAGAGCGGCGGGGCGGGCACTCACCGCTCCGGCAGAGTGAGAGGCGGCGGCGGCGGCCTCATCCTCCTCCGGCGACGGCGGGCCGATCTTGCTGCAGGTGGCCGCCAGCAGAGCGAGCGGTGACGGCTGAGCGTCCTACCCACAATGGGCGGGTTCAGGGAGAGAAAGTGGGTGGCGGTTAGTGCGGGACAGCGACCGGGCTCCTCACAGACGCGCACACAGGAAGCGGCGGCGGCGGCACCGGCTCCCGCACCCGCTCACAACGTGTCACCCGGGGGAGGGGGGGAAGGGGCCCGGCCGGGCCGGGCCTGCGCTTACCTGGGGGGCGGCCGCCCCGGCTGAGGCCGAGGCGGCGCCGTTGCCGTGCTGGAGATACTCGCTGTGGCTGCTACTGTCCACGTCCAAGGCAGCCATTTCCTCTTGTTTCACGGGCTTCTCGGGAGCTGCGGGCACAGCGGGGAGGGGGAGGGGAGAGTCACTGACGGGAGCGATCACCCCCCTCCCTCTCCCTCCCTCCCTCTCCCCCCCCCTAACCCCAGCGCTCCCCCCGCCCTCCCGCACGGAGCCCTCCTCCTCCTCCTCCTCCTCCTCCCCGTGCTGCTGCCCCTGCCCCTCTTCTCCCTCCTCCCCCTGCTCCTCCTGCTGCTGCACTCAGTGCCGCTCTCGCCTCGCTCGCACACGGACGCTCCGGGGCCGGAGCGGGGAAGCGCAGGGCCGAAGCAGGAGCAGGGAGCCCCGCAGGGGCGGCTCGGTCGGTGCGTACGTACCGGTCATGGTGTGAGTGCGAGCGGCCGGCTGGCTGGCTGGGCGGGAGGCAGGCAGGCGGGCTGGCTGGCTTGCACACAGGCCCTGCTGGCTGGGGCTAGGCGGCTGCCGCCGGGGACATGCTTATTGTGCTCACGGGCTGAAGCGGCGGCGGCGGCCCGAGCCTACTCCGGGGTTTTTTTTCCTATTTTGATTGACGGTGCGGGAAAGCCGAAAGGTGGGGCTTGCAGCGGGAGAGGGGGCCCGGCCGACACCGCCGCCCGCCCGCCCGCCTGCCAGCCCGGAACTCCCGCCTACTCCCGCGCGCGCGCGCTCATTGGCTGCGCCTCGCCGCCGCTGCCGCTCGCACTGGCCGTCCGGCCTGCCAGTCACCCGCCAGGGGCGGGGGGGGCGCCCCATGCCGAGGCGGCTTCCTGTTTGCCAGGGCTTGTGCGAGGAACAATGAGCGGGACCTGCCGGGAGCCCGCGGCCTCCTCCGGCCCGGGCCCGCGAGGCCCCCGCACTGCGGGGAGCGGCCCGCCGCCGCGATTCTCCCGCTGGGGTGACGCGGCCCGCGGGGGCTGGCCGCTCGCCCGCGCCGCAGGGGTCAGCCCAGAAGCAGCACAGCTGCGCTGTGGCTGCCCCCCGGCCCCCTCCCCCGTCTCCCCGCCGCGCTGGCGGCTCGATGCGCGTGTGGCCGGGAGGCACCGGGATGGAGCGGCGCTCGTTTGAAATCGCCTTGGCGGGGGTGTCACGGCTGGCGACAGCCTTGGCTCCGGGACGTCGGCCGAGCTGCGCCCTAACAGCAGCCAACTGCTGCCGCCGCGCTGTGTCCCCGCCGGCGCTAAGATGTCTGCGCGCGGTCCCCAGGGGAGCCGACCAGTCCGTCAGACCCTGCCTGGCGGCGGCCCCGCGCCGATACCAGGTGCCGGAGCTCGCACGGCAGGCCTCCCCCTTCTGCGGGACGGGGGATCCTGGTCAGCGCCAGCCTGTGGCCGGCGGTGGCGCGGCCCCGGGAGTCAGAGCTCCGTGGCAGGCCCGCCGCCGTTGCATAAGCCTGCTAGTCGTCGCATCTCGAACCGGGCTGACCCGGGCGAGCTAAATCTAAAAAGCTCCTTTGCCTCTTCTGTAAAGTTAACCTCATCGAGGATACGGAAGCAAGTCAGATTTTAACACACCACGTCCTTCTAACAGGAGCGTGAAGGGTAACAACGTGCTCTGCTTGGAGCCAGGGAGCCGAGCCTTAGCACAAATCGAGCGCCTATGCCAGCAGATTTTATTTTAGCCATGTTAAGGAGAATTCATGGTTCTCCTGGGCGTCCATTTCTGCTCTGTTCCTAACGTTATGCAACACAAAGGAAACCAGGAGCTCTTGGATTGCTAAACTAAGGCAGGAAATACGTTTAAAGCATTATATAAGTATGTGATGATACATAAATTATTATTAGTGGGGCCTGTTTCTCTGTTACACCATGTAACCATGTGAAGTGTTCCTGTAAAGGGGAACAACTTGAGCTGGGCCTTTCCTCACATCCAAATGCACGTGCAGGGTGACAGGAGAGTGTGTAGGCTGAGGCAGTGATTTTGACCCTTTGCTTGCAGACTTCCCTGATGAAGGGTGTTTTTCTTGGTTACCTATCGTGGTTTTCCAGGGAGCTTGAAAAAGGCTGAAAAGCACTGGACTGGAGACCTCAAATCTACTTGCCTGTTACACTCTTCAGTGTAATTATCACTGAGAATTACCTAGCAGATAGAGTGAGCATAGTCTCATATGTTTGTAGTTGTGCTGAGAATATTAAGTCACAGGCCACCCAGATATTTGTCTCCACAGATAACCTGTGGAAAAGTTAGTAACCAGGAAACCTACAAATGTCAGTATTTTCAACAGCCTTTCAGAATAGAGAATGAACAGTGCTTTTTAATCAGCCCAGCACTATGACCTTGCAGTAACTGTGCAGGCTTAGCCTAAAAACTATTACAGAACAGGAAAAAATGCACTGAGAAAATGCAAATTCAGTATCAGGAAGTTACAAGAGAGGAAGACTGTAGTATCTTTGCTATGAGTGGAAGTTTGCTCTTACTGTGTGTGTGTAGTCTTATTTTAAGCCCATTTACTTTTGCTGGTATGTTGAGAGTGCCTTCAGATGACTTTTAATAGTAAATTGTAAGTTAATCCCAAAGCTGCTTGTCACAATTTTTTCCAGGGTGGTAAAAAAAAAAAACCCAACCCCACTTCTGTTTTTAAAATATCTATATTTGCTTACATAGTCTCTTGTGATTCTACTTTAGAATAAAAAAACATACCCATAAAGGAGAAGCTTTTTTTTGCAATTAATATGTTTTATTTTAATAACAGAACAAAAGTTGAGGAACAAAAGTTGTAACTAGGAACAGAAGCCATGGTTGTTGTGACATAAGATAATGTCAGAAGAAATTTTTAGCCAGTAAAAACCTAAATACAGAACCTTTAAAAGTGAGTCAGTATATACACACAAGCAAATTTTAAGAGAAAAATGAAAATGCAAGATTAAATGATCAACAAGACTACTGTAGTATCTAAAAAAAAGTCTTCTACAGCTGGTATAAAATCTGCAATTAATTTTGCAATACCTGAAGTTGTTAGTGAAATGGATGATCATCTGACATCCTGGAACCAGAACTATTCTAGATTACTTTGCACTTCTGATAACCAAGGAAGTGGTTCATTTAAAAGATTGACATGTATGAGAAATAATTCCTGTTCATATGCTGTGAGGGTGGGAATGACAGTGAAAAACTGGCCCTTACCAATTAGCAGGGTATTGCCAAACATCAGTGGTGTTTTGCTTTAGGAAGATTATGTTGTCTAGGACAAACTAAATAGTAAAGTTAGTCTTTCTTCTAGGATTGGATGTATGTTGAGAGCTCTGTGACTTCAGTGAGATGTGTTGATAGTTTACCTGTATGGATCTGCTTGCAGGCTTGGGACATAACTGCAATGCTTTATGACAGAAAGATTTGAAGTATTAATAATAGGATTTGGTTTATTTATTAAAAGAGTGTTTCAGTGCAATAAAACTCAGATGTAAATAGGCTTCACAACACTAGTTGAGGACCAACTTCTTCTAGTCAAGTACCTAAAATTAGGGGGACACTTTGTTGGTAATATTAAATTCAGATAAAAAAGAAGCAAAACATAATAGAATATTGATAGACTATTTTTAAAAATACTTTAAGATAAATTACAAGAAAGTTGCTAAAAAGGTATGCTGTTATGAAAAAGAGGTGTAAAAAAGTGACTCAGTCAGAAATGTTAAATAGAAACTGATGGTAATAAAAATATAATGTTTGTTTACCACTTCCCAGTGGAGATTAAGAACACATGAGAAGCAAATTGAAGGAAAAAAGGAAATTAGAAAATACATTATTTGAAGCTTTTTGCTCATCTATATACTAGCATCAAGACATGCACTAGAAGAATCAAGGATGTTTTGGGGAGATCATAGTGTCTGTACTGGATGGAAGTTCTGGGTCTTCCTGCTGAGTTAGCACTGTGCTGATATCTCCACAGAGATTGAGCTCCATGCCCAATTAGAGCAGCCATTGTTTCCTCTTTCTTGAGATTACCCACCAGATGTACTGTATCAGTATGTGATCTGAATAAACTAACCATGACCAGTTTATTATTAAAGAGCCTTGCCTCTCTAAGTCCTTGCCTTCCACTTCTAGGCTGCTTGTGGGAAACTAAAGGTCCTGGGATGAAGTCTCAATCCGTTGGCTGAAAACAGTGTGTTGTAATTTGAGTTATGTAGATATGGAGAAAGCCACACTGGTCTATAATACTGAGAATACGTCCACCAGCTACCAAAAGTGCAGCTATTTCAGAACTGAGATGCAGCCTTTGTGTTAAGTAGCAGCAGAGTTCAGGAAAGGAAGTGATGCCAACCAGCTTCTGATGAAACTTCAGGGAAGGTTTTGAAAGATCACATAAGATGCAAATTGGAAAGAAGACTAAAACTAACATCTGCCCACTAGTTTGGTTGTAAGCTCTGTGCTACATTTGGCCACTGTAACTTACATCTTACTGGTTTAAGTCTCAAAGCTTGGTCTCTGTGAGAATATCAGTTCAGCGCAGGTTCAGAAGGAAGTACAGCACCTAACACAACTACTGTCCAGTGCAGTGCTGGCTGTACTTGGCTTTTCTGTCTGTATACTCCATTGAACCTTATGACTAATGACATTATGTCTGTCTTTAGTAGACATACTGGTGACCCTGCATTTATTTAAAGGAACGTATCATTTAAGGGTCGTTGGTATGTGGTCCAGTTCAGTTTGCACGTCCATGTCACTCTGTTCCTCTGTAAAGTGGTGGTTTTGCCATGCTGAAGCCTAGAATGCAACTGGACAAGACAGGCAAGAATGCTTTCTGCTCTGCTGTGTTCCGTACCACTGGGATAACTCAGACTCAGATCACTTTAGTTTGAAAGGCTGGGTTTAAAATAACATGGAATAATCAGTAGGGATTCGATTCAACAAGCTACTTTAAAACACAGCCTTTACTGAAGGGACAACAAGCAGAATTATCTGTAAATCTCCTGCCTGAAAAAGTAACTAGTACACAAAACCCAGCAATTCAGAGGAGGTATCCTTTTAGAATTTGAGGTACCTGCTTTTACTTTAGTCATCTGTTTAAAATTTCAGTAGAATCTGGAGGGCCATATGTTTTGGTTTCTAAGTGCCAAACATTTACTTGGCACAACAAAAACAAAGATAATTATGAGGTTCTGAACCAGACCTTATTAAGCTTACTAGAATTCAACTTCATTCTGGATTTCAGCCTTCCTTTACAATTCATTAAAAGTCTTAGCGAACAGGAAATAATCTAGCTACTAGTCCTAGACATTGCATCCTTAATTTGTCACGTATGGACCCATTTGTTTAAGAATATTGGGTGATCTTTACGTAGGGCCACAGGCAGCACTGACAGGAGGATGACTAGTGAGGTTTCTTGAGTCGGCACATAGCAGTTGGAGACAGATGCACAACTTGAGTTCATCCCTTTATAAATCAACAGAGAAATGAGTCCTTGCCTGGTGTGAAATTGGCAAGGAAGCAGCGATGGTCAGAGAAAGGTGTTGGCTGGCGTGGTGTTGTCATCCCCCAGAAAGCACCTCCCTAGCCAGAGATGAGTGGCTATGAGAGCATAAATTTTGCAAGGCGGGAGCAGGCTTGAGCAGTAGGTGTGGTTTGACCAGAAGAAGCTGAACCAACCTAATAGGTCATTGACCTTGCCATAATTTAATCAACTTACACAACTGGCAGAAAATTAGCTCTGCAAAAATACACTGCTCCCCACATGGCAAGCTAAATTGAGTCAAACTAGATGCCGTGGGGTACAGGGCCCCATGGGTGGGAGCAGATGAGAAGTGATAGGACTCCCTTCAGCAGCAGCAAGGACATAGATTAATTCAGGGTGTCAAGCTTGCTAAACTGCACAGGAACTTGCTTTTGGCTGTGTCTGTAGAGTGCTTTTTGGTAGCCCAGGACTTCCAGCCTCTGGAGGAGCACAAGCAGCACTTGAGAGCATCTGAAATATCAAGGCATTGGTATAATCTGCTGCACAAGTGTGATGGTAACCAAGTGCAACCATATAGTAGACAACTAATATTTATTAAATGTTAAATTGGATTTTAGAAGAGCATTTTTTTCTGTTTTAAATGGGAAAGCAATTCTAAAAATCCTAGTTTATTTCTGAAAGAACTCCATTAAAGAGAGGTCAAAGAGAAATCTGTGGTACCTGGATCCAGCTGTTAACAGCAGACACATTTGATTCCACTGATCTGCTCACATCCAGTGGAAGCTGTTGACAGGATAAAGAAAGGCCTAGCAAACTAATGGAGAGCACAGCATTCACAGCAGGAGCACACCAGCTCCAGACACTTTCTGCACCTGACTGGAGGTCTGAGACAGGCAACCTAACCACAGTAAGAGGAAGGACCTGTGAATAAGTAGCTTAACAACCCCATCTGTGCACGAATCTCTAAAGGCTGTGACTCTTCACCAACACAGATGACAGATCTTCAAGGAATGGGGCCAACAGGAACTCTGTCCAGGCTCTACACAAGCAAGTGTGTGAGGACAGTCATCTGGAACATTGTTTATAGCCTAATCATTGTATTTATTAATTTTTTTAAGCAATTAGGACAAAATAAGTCATATTCCCTTTTAGTCACAAGTTCTTCCTCATTTGTTACAGCTGCAGCTCTCCCTGGATGATACATTTTTGTGTATTTTGCAAATTGTCAAATTCCATGGGGATATCTATTATTTGTCTGGTAAACAAGCTCTGTCCTTAATAACACGTTAGAGAAAACTAATTTCTGCTGTTTTTGCTTTCTTGTGTTAAACTATGTGACTAAGACAGGAGGATAATTTCTATGTACTTGCACAAGGGTTTTTTTTCCTCGATTAAGATTGTACTGTTTTGTTTTTAGTGGTTATACAAATAAAGATTATATTAATTATATCTTCTATGTAAAATTTGGGTGTTTTTTAATTAAATTGGAAGTTTATTCCATCTAAGTAACTTTTTTCATTAACAAAATTTGTTTCTTACAAGATGGAAACAAATTCATCTAATCTCTCTCCCATTTGGAGAGAAGTGTCAGAAAAAGCAGATAGGTACATAGCTGAAAAATTGCCCTTAGCAGGTAAACCCCCGTAAACAACCATTTCATTTCATCTCACTTACATGAGAAATGCATACCTCTTTTTTTCAAGCTTCCTCAAAGTTCCTGCCTTTGGGCTCCATCATTATCCTGTTTATATTTAAATTCCTCTCCTTTAAGGTCATCACAACACATATGGTTTAATTATAGAAATTAAAAAAAAAATCATAGATCCTTTAGGTAAGATTAGAAAAATTTTTAAGAGGAAGAAGTCCTTAAGCATGACTTGCAGAAGTAGTAATAATGGCATCTAATGATCATTCTCCATAGCCCATCACAAAATTGGAATGGAAATAAACAGATACATAGCTAAATTCACCTGAAAGAAAAAAAGAGTGTGTTTTGTTGTGTACTTCTTGTCTAGCGTAATTCTGTCTTTCTCCCAATTTGGCATTTTACTTCTAATAGTACTGATAGAAAAGGAGGCCATTGTGTAAATGAAAGAGGCTGGCAAATTATATACATGCACATATGTTTACTGAAGAACTGAAAACTTAATAGCAGGAGTTACATGATCTGAAAGGAAATATTTTTAGAGGGATGAAGTGATATTTTTTGGGAATCCCAGTCTGAAATCCCATTCCCAGAGCAAGAATTAGCAAGACTCTGTGGGTCCCTCTAGGAGAAGGAAGTCTGGGGCTACAGTCCAAACCACATCCGAAGCTCCTGCTGGCAAGTCTCAAGGTATTGGTGAGCAGCCCCAATTCCAGCAGCCTAATGGCCACAAGGTTAAGGTGGTCTGAACAATGAGGGGTCAAGTGAGTGTCCATTTTTGTATTTAAAGGACATTCATAAACCTGGATAACAGATGTAAACTCTTAGATATCTTTTGGTGAGGAAGTTTTTTTTTTTGTTTCTTAAACCCACAGGATCTTTGAAAGAGGAGTTGTGGGCAGCAACTTCCAGAAGAGGGCTGGGGTCCATGTATGGAGAACCTTCTCAGGGGGTGTCTGATGCACCTGACGACCTGACCTCACTGCAGTCTCAGCATTTCATTTTAGCTGGTGCTAGGGGACTGCAGGCAGCCCCTGCCATCTCCAGACGGGCTGGCTTGGATGCCCCCACAGTGCCTGATCTGCTCTCCCACCTCTGAGGATCCCCAGTTGTTGAACAGAGTTCTGGCATGTCCACAGTGGCACATATCGCTTTTGTGGGTTTTCTACAAGCATAGTTTCATTAAAGTAGACATAGCATTAAGAGCAACAGAACAAATTAGGTTTGTGCCTTTCTACTTAGAATTTTTGAAATAGGAGGTGGAAAGTTCTAGGGTTCATTTCAAACTTTTCTCTGTCTATGTTGCTGAGAAGTCAAAATTTAAAATTTGGGTAAGACCCTGGTAACAGATACATTCACCTTGATATTGTGATGCAATATCACAGACAAGCAGAATTGCATATACCAAGGAACAGAAAGCTGAGTGAGATTTGAAATTCCAATGCTGGTCATAGAAAAACTTTTCAGGGGAAAAAAATATACTAATTAAAATTTATCTGAGAAATGCCTCAGTAAAAAAACTGTCAATCTATTTCAACTTAAGTCTGAAAGAGGCACATTTGAGGCTTGAAAATTTACACACTAATGCTGCTGACAGACACCAGTAGACTTTTTTTAAGCTGCTAATTAACCTCTGGCTGCTATAGAAATTTCTTTAAAAATGCACATCTTCATCACCTTTTTTGCAGCTCACTAGCAATCACATAGCTCATGCTACTCAGACCAGGCTGCAGATCACTCTTGGTCCTTTTGACCTGTTTTCAGAATTACTGCACACCCTTCCCAATCTAACACTACTTGCAACGTCTGCACTTGCTGCAGGTGCCCTTCCTCTTTCTAAAAATTAATTAACAAAAGTTAATTATTTTTTAATGTACTGTTTCTCTCTCATGTCAATATCTGAATTATTGAAGTGGATCATTGCTATTAGTTTGTTTTCACAAAGTTGGAAAACCCAGAAACTCCACTACCATCTTAATTACTTACAAATGAAGGGTAAAATGCCTTCCTTTCCGTGGCAACACTCCCAGAGATGTAATGGAGACAGGATGTCAACAGCAAGCCTACGTTCCCTACACGTTCTTCCAGCCTCAGCGGGACCACTCAGGCACTGAAGGCAGAGCTTGCGTGTGCTGAGCATAAGCACAAGGATGCAGTTCCAGGACAAGGATCCCACCACATCTTTTACTTGACAATAGTAATGTGAGATTTTCAGCAACACGTGTTACGTTGAACAGAGAGGTGACTGAATATCCCATCTGCTGTGTAGAAAAAAAAGAATTAGTTCATCCTCCTTTTCCTCTCCCAAAGAAAAAGCATTACAATACTTTTTCCCTAGCCTGGATTCCTACAGAAATTAAAAGGGGTTTGAGATCATTATCTCTTCACGTGTAGAATAGATCTCCGTGTGCGTATGTGTGCACACATATGTGCATGTACATACTTGCACGTGGTGCAAGAGAGAGGGAACAAGAACAGTAGCCAATTTTAACCACATCTGACAGAACAATAAAGGGCTAAAAATGTTACATTCTTACACATTTCATGAAAACAGGCTGCAAAGTAAAAGGAGACCCACTGCAGCTTGAGTTAAAACCTTAACACCAAGAAAGCTGCAAAGATGAAAGATGTTAGGAATACCCACCCACAGGAAAAGCTGCAATCGGAGCTCCCAGCTATGTAGACCTGGAAGAATCCAAACAAGCGAGTGCCCAAGGGAAACCAAGCCCTGTCAGATCCATAGCTCATGGCGCTACTGGTTTGTGCTGGATTTCTATTTCCTTGCTGTCTGGCTCTGAAGATGACATACACAATTTTTGCCCTTTGACTCTGGGGGAGAAAAGGCTTCATTTTTTTTTTTTTTCACACAGATTTCTCAAACCTGGATAAGCTGAATCTCAAGATAAAAGGAAGGACCACAATGTGTTCTCAAAGACCCCATGGGATGTTCTCACCAGAGTCCCAGTGATCCACATGCAGCACACTAGACAAAAAGAAAACAGCATCTTCAAGTTCTCAGATCCTGGAGACTGGAGGAAAAAAAAATAATGCCCTGGCAGCCAGGACTTTGGTCTTGTTGAAGTTTGCAAAAGTCAGTGCTGTTAAGAAGCCTTTTATCCCACTTCCTAACCTGTCACATCACTGATGTCCAAGTGTCTAACCATTCTCACAAGTTTGGTGAGGGATACACATCTTGGGCCTGTCGATTTCCCTGATTTTTCCGTAATAGAGGTGCAGGATCCATGCAGCTAGAGGAAGGAGTAAGTCAGGCTTCTCAGCACTCTTGTCCCTTGCTGGTGCAGTGCAGGGCCCTCAGCTCTTCTGGTCTGTGGGAAACACACACGTCAGTGCCACACAGCTTTGACATCTCGTTTGGATGCCAAAGGAAAACTAAGAGAGGGTCCAAATGGGGTGCTGGGTGATGTACCAAAACACACGCCATCTCCATGGCACTTACCCACTGTAGTTCTTGTCTCCATCACATTTCCTCCCCATTCATAGTTGGGGCACATTTGACAATGTTTCTTTACATCATCACCTATTGGTCACACCTGGGGACAAACTCTGGTACTCCAACATTCACGGTCACCTCTGGGTGACTGCCTGCTTTTTTATGTCCTAGTCATTGTAATTTATGTTTCATCTATACCTCTCTTCTGTGCTGTACATTTCAGACCCTCCTTTGCTAGGCACGTTCATGTCTCTAAAAATAGCATCCAGGAACTTTTTATTCTTCATGTTGCACAGCACAGAAACTTGGCTCTCAAGCTCAGCAATCGTAGGTGCTGAGGCAATCAGTGCACCTAGGCTGCCTTGGATGCCCATAGCCATGTCTAGCAGTGCTCTGATTCACAGTCCTTCATACCCCACACAAAGGAAGGAGAGATGATGAAAGAATTCAGCAACCAAATCCTGCTATTCCCCTCTTCTTCCCAAAAAGGTTAACTCTGAGAAAACAGAAGTGCCCAATCTTGTCACAGGGTGACAGAGGAATGTGTGTGGCATTATTATCCTTGCTGCTACATGTGTGTAAGGTTAGCCTGAGATATTTTTAATGAATTTTTTTTTAATCTTTTGTTGCTATGAGAATATTAATGACCTGACACAATAATAGGAATCTCCAAGGCTTAGAGCAGTAAAATCAAGCTGCAGTCTTCTAAACTAGCTACATTTTGCAATTTTTATAGGAAAATACCCATTTTGTTCAGCATGTTATACCTGTCAGTCCGTTTATTCCTACACTAATCTAAAATAAATTATACAAGTAGCCTCCTTTTTGTGCTCTGTCATTCATTACTTAAGGATATAGAGAGGAAGTTAGAACAGTGTTTGACTAACAAGTAAATATTTAACAGACTGACTTCCATTTTAACAGTATTGGGGAACAGCATCATAAAACCTTAGAAAATTGGCAATACTCATTTTATAATGTGACACTGAAGTTAGTCACTGGAGCTATTTTATTTCCTGGATGAATGATAATTCCTGCAATAGGACAATTCAACATAAACATCTGCAATAAAACAGGTCAATTAAATCTGCAAGTTAATTCTAGGCCAGGGGGAGAAAGCCACCTTATTCTTACTTACTCTTCCCTAAGGAGTTAAGACCCCAGGACAGTATGACTCTGCATGAACTGGAAGCTAAACGTGCTTGAATTTAGAGTTGCTGGGACTCAGACCTTCACGGTTTTGTAGTTCACAATAATGCTCTTAGTTGGAAGTGCTGTAGCCAGAGAATGTTTCCTTATTAACATTGTTTTCAGGCAGGTTTCTAAGTCCGCAGGAAAAAACAAAACAAAAACTACAACAATTTTAAGGGTTTCCAAATGATCCATGAAACTTTGTTATCTGCCTCTGAGCTTCCCATGGGGAGAAATTTTTTTGTGAAAGTCAGCATAAAAAGCCCAAATTTGGCTTCTGTGAAAAGTGGCAGTTAGATATTACTTTTGTCACATAGAAATCAATAGGAATTAAAGTATGTTAATGATTTCCCACAGGGTCAGTGAGGCAGCCACTCATGCATCGAAAATGAGTGTCAGCCAACAGTGAGCCAATGCTCCTTTCTCCCATTTCCTTATCCGATCGTCAACCATTGGCCCACATTGGATACACAGGTCAACAGTATGACGATTATAAACAGAGAAGAGACTTCACAGAGATCATAACCTGCTGTTTCCTGAGCGAAACGGCCTCAACCTGCCCAGTATCTTGTATTTAATTCTGCTCTCCCTTCCAGTCTGTACCAGACAGTTTGGGATGTATTAACAGTCTGAGAACTCCCAACCAGTGACTATGCAAAGTATTTTCATTGCTGCAGCTAATCTACAAAGACAAATATTTTCTTGTTTACACTGTGAGAAACAAAGTATCTTTATCTCCGGATATAAAACATTTATTCTTTGTTGGATACCAATACTGTTCAACTCCAAAACTGTTTTAAATCCTGGCTTGTTGCTTATCTAATTCAGCAGTGTCCATTATAGCAATCAGAGAACTCCCTCCAATATTGCTCTACCTCCCAGTCTGAGGACTTGGTCCGTTGAGGATGTTCTCCTCATAAAGTCTCTGTTGATCATGGAAGGGATTATCCCCATTTCACAGACATGAATGAGATGTGCAGGAGTCTCAAGAGCCTTGCAAGAGGTCATGACAGAACCAAACACTAAACTCCCCATTTTTTGGATCTCAGTCTGTCTTCCCTTTCACATCTTTCCACCTCAAAGAAGAAAAATGGTACAACATTCTTCCTTATCCTTTGTTTAGAGTAAGAGCTTAATTATTTGGCTACTGCTCCATTCTGTTCTTTGGAAAATGTTTTTCCTTCCTTGTCCCAGATTTTCCAGATACACACGCCTTCACAGTTTGCAAATTGCTGCCACACAGCATCAGTTAACATTCTGGGAAGCAGTGGGCCAGCTATGGATGCGGCTCCCAAGCAGCACCAGCCCAGGTTCTGCCTGCACCACACACCTGCAGTAGGAAACAACTCAAGATGCTAATGGTGGGAGCAGCTCTGAATTGATCAACAACTCAGTGTCCTCTTGGGCACTTCAGCATCCAAGCAGGGGATCCTGCAAAGCTCACACAGAGCCTGCCACTGCCTGGCCCCTGCTCTCCCATTTTGGCCATTTCATGCACACTTGTGAGTAGGAAGCTTATAATTTCAGCCCCTGGGCCTTAACAGCAAACTTGAGCTTTTCAGCCTGGATGTTAACAGAAGCCATAACCAATATTTTGTCAATTAGTGCTATTGCCAAAATACTGGCTGAAGGTTAGTTAGATTTGGTTTTCCACATTCTTCTTTTTAAGGTTGTGCTGTACTTCAAAAAATAATGAAACAATTTTTTCCAAGTCCACCTGTGCAGTGTTAGTAATAGTTTCGTTGTGGGACAGTGCTCCTCTCTCAATCATCTCTGTAGATTTTTCAAACCTTCCCACCCGCCCATTTGAGTTGTAAATTCTCTGACATTTCCCTCTATCTTTCTATCAGAGAAGAAAAGGGCCATTGAATGATATCGTGCAGAGTCTCAAGCAGTTCCCGAATTGATTCCTCAAGGCTCAGGCTGGTGAGAGGGCAGCACAGCTCAGAGGCAGAGCCCAGCAGAATTTGCTGAGGAGGCTTTGAGCCAGCAGCATGCAGCTTGAAAAGTCTTTCTCCTTCAGACATGTTCATGGCTCGAATCATTACCAAATATAGAATGTATTCTTTAAAAGATACTACTTTCCCCATATGAAGTATCTAAAACTGTTGGAAAAAGCACGGCTGAAAAATACAATGATCCTCCTTGCCATATATGAGATGTGATTAAATCAAAATGCTCCCGCAGCCAGACCTGGTGGCCATACTAACCTTCACTGCACTCATCAGGGTAGGTGTACGAGATACCACCAGACTCCTCAGGGGTACACAGCCACGGCCTGGGCTCCTTGCACACAGCCAAGTGTGTAACAGACTACGCTGGCGTGCCTGTGGTCAAGCAGCCTGTTGGCATAGAGGAAAGGGGCATTCAGCAGGATCATTGTTAGTAACGGGAAGATATTAAAGGCAACCAAAACAAAGATGTAACGTTCCCTTGTCCAGATGCACCGCCAGTCTAAGAAAATGGCAGCTGTTTGCTGGGAGTAGCACAGTTAGATTAGGAGAGTCACAGTGACAAGTTGCAATGTAGATACCAGAAAAGTCTGCAGTCTGGGTTGTGTGCATCTGTTGCAAAACAGCACTTAACTGCTGTAGTGCTAGGTGGTTATGCTGCTTGGTTGAGTGAGAGAAAAAAGTGGGGGGGAGGAGGGAAAGCGAGCTGTCACAGCTCCTCGGGTCAGAGCCCTGACAGTCTACCTGCTCTGCTGCTCTGCCTGAGCACCTGAACATTATCACACTTGCCCTTCTGAGACATTAATACAAATACACTCCTTAGACACCAGCCAGCTAATCCCTCTGCCTTTCAGCATTTTGCATATTTGCTTTTCACTTTTGTATCCTTTTGTATGAGGCTGATAAATACAATCCAGCCATTGAGGAAGCAGGAAGACCCAGTGTTCTTCCACACTGACGCTGCATTCCTAGAAGGTAAATCTAGTTAAGGCATGCCTTAACCCCCTGCAGGAACTGAAGGAAAACCCCACATACTCTCAGCTTACATCTTTGATCCACGAGCCTTACCCATGGAGCACAGCATGCCTCCTATGGAATTTTGCTGAGGGCTGTTTTCCCCTCGTGCTGCCAGTGGGACCCCAGGAGGTGCAGTGTGCATCTGTTCCAGCTGCAGGACGACAGCTGGGGGTCAAGAAAATAAGAGGGAGAAGGGGCATCAAAACTATTTTCTGACTCATCAAAAACCAACAGAGAAAAAAAAACTTTAAAATTCTTTCAAGATGTTTTAATATTTAACATTAAAAGTTATAGAGATGTGATACTTACAAGTCACTCCCAAATAAACAAGAACTTTGCAAGCAGCTATTAGAATACTGCAGTTTGTAGTAATACTATTAAAAGCCAAAAATATGTACAGTCTTCCCTTCTAACCCAGGGGTGTGCCAAAATGCAAAATATCTTTCTAGTAACAAGAAGACCTACAGACAAAATGGTCTTGCAACATATCCCAGGCTGTGAATAGTGGGAATGTGTTTGGATCCTGTTTGTTCACATGTATCATTTCGGCAGCAACCATCAGGTTTAAACCGAATGGGTTCAATGCTCTACAGCTCCTGCTGGCCTTCTGGCAGTGGGCATCTCTCAGGCTGTTCATAAAGAACTTAAAAGAAGTAAAGAAGACAACATATCACACTATCTAGACTCTTATTAACAAACTTTCTAGCTGCTACAAGTTGGAAGTCTCTGAGCATGAACTACGTACATACACCACTATTCTCAACTTCAGTCGTGCAAAGAAAATTAGTATCTCTCAAAGATCAAACAGGATTTCATGCTGAACACAACTGAGCAGAAGATAGATTAATCTATTTTCACTGTTACAGTCAGGCCAAGTTTAGGATTCTGGAGGGAAACCTACACAGGTCTTTCCTTTTCAATGCAAGTTAAGGAGCCAAGTATCTTCTAAGTGAACTACATCTTCTGGTGTTGCTTTCTTAACTGCTATACTGGATTAGCTACTAGGGACAGCAAAAGCAAGGACCCCATCTGATCAAACTCAGTCAAGCAGTGACAGCAGGACTACCAGGGTCATATCCAACTGGCCAAGGGCAGCTCAATGGGGCTGTGCCACAGCCAGCTGCTGGTAAGCCAGACCAACAGTGGGTCATCTTGTGGGGTCTCATGGTTTCTTAAATCCATCCCTAACATTCTTTCTTCACTTTCCTGATATCTTCTTTTTATTCTCTTCATCCCTAGCTGTGCTTGGTGTTTACCAAAGTTTTACTTCTCTTCTTCAGCTTTGTTTATTCTGTTTTCTTGTTCTCAGTACTTCCACCCAAAGTTACACGCTTTGTTCTCTCTTCTCAACATGCACATTTGGAACAAACAGCACAATTGTGTGAGCTCTGAACTTGTCCCTGTGCAACCAAGGAGAAGAGGGGCATAAAATAGAAATAAGAAAAAGAAAAGGGTAGAGAGGCTGACTGCCTTGCAGCCACCTCTGAGAAGGCTAGTCCTCCCATGTGAGCCTAGAGCCACCAACACACTTCATACCAAAAGCAATTACTTTAGCAAGCCACATCACAAGGCTTTGCCTCCTCCTGCCTGACACTCAGTGGAGGGCAAGTAGGAAAGAACACACCCATTAAAATAACACCTTCAGCAGATCTTTCCTCGACCTGCTGATATGCCACGCAGCTGCAGCATTGCCAACAATTCAGCACAGAAAATACAAGGCTCCCTGGGAGAAGTCCTTCCCAGACCTTCTTTTTCTCAAGTCTGAGGAGTCCCAGTGGCCTCAGCATTGCACCTAGCCCAGAGGGCGATTCCAGCTCGCTTTCTCCTACTCTGCTGTTGCACTGGGACCAGCAGGGAAAGGTTCTGTGTAAGGTCACAGTTCCTCCACCGTGCTGGCAGAAGCAGGTCTCTGCCTTTGGCTGGTGGCCTCCAAAAGCTCCTCAAAAACCCCAGCAAGATGAGTGGCCATTGCAAGCTCTTGCATACACCTACCTTGATATGATTATAGGGTCATAGCCTTCAGGGGAAAAACAGACTGGTTCCTCCCTTCTACTCAATGAGTCAAAGTAGCCTTAGAAATTCCTTTTAATAACAGAGAGCAATTTTTAAGTGGCTGGTGTTTTTCAAAAAGGGAGCGATAACATGTATTCAAAGAGTCACAGCAAGGTTTTTATCTTGAAAAAGCTTAATTTCCTGAAGCACATATCAAAATCCCACCCTGTGAATCCCTTTGGTGCAATAGAGCTCTCCTTGTTAAAATTCTGCACAAGCATATTTCCTCCCCGCTCCCTCAGGTACCTTTCTCTCTATGTACACTACAATAACAACTGCACCTTTACTAAGATTGAACACAATAACCAGGTCTTTGTAGAGGATAATTAACAGCCAGCAGTAGATCTTAGCATTTATTCAATGGAGTATGAATGAGTTATGAAAATTCTTTTTTCTGGAGAGGTAATGGGATATTGTTACTTTTGCATATGCTTTGTCTCTTGCATGATAGCATATTTATGGTGTTCAGAGTTTCAAGTGAGAAACATGTACATAGATATTGTGCGCCTGTGTTCAGGCAGTTATGCCTCAACATGTTTGCCTCTCTTTCTGTCATTAACAAAATCCCCATTCCATCTGTATCTAATCCAAATTCCTCGTGTCCTTTCTGAGCAGGATGAGTAGACCTGAGCCTCTCCAGCTGTTCCTAGAGATGCGAAGGTTCATTTCTGGAATTGAATTTCCACAGTCTTACGTAAACTATCTAGATTAGTGCCCTCACACAGGATACTCCACAGAGTATTTGGGGGGGGAATACACATTACACAGTTCTGAAATACAGGGAGCCCCTCAACTTGTGTGTGCTTTTCATTTTGTGATAGAAAACTGTCATGTTGTTCTTTACTATTGAATAGCTAAGTATGTGTGAAAAGCAGCAACTCCCACTTGCAGTAGTGTATATATATCTACAGAATGTATTTGTGTATGTATATACATTACATATATAAAAATACATAAATATCTTTCAACTCTAAGACTAAAAACAACTGTAGCACAATTTAAATGAGAACATGGTCTTTTTAAAGTTGAAATACTAACAAGCATTAGTAATAAGGCAAAAGGAAGAAAAAATGTCCAGGTATATTAAAAAATAATAAATAAAACCAAAGTTTCATTTGGACTATTCCCAAAACTCACAATCTCAGTTCTCATCCAAGCTCCCAGGAGATGACTAAGAGAAGGGAACTTAGGCTGAGGAAATGCACGCTTTTTGCTGCTGACTCACAAAACACCTTTTCCCCACTTTTTTGCAACCCTAGAAATGTTGGTGTTCCAGAAGCTACTGCAGAAAATGCCAAGCTCTTACCTGGCTGCCCACTCCAGGCACCTTCTGCATCACCAGGGCATATTGAGATGCGACTGCTTGGGTGCCAGAACCAGACTGGGACACACTGGGCTTTTTTGCTGCTGTTACTTGGGTTTGCAGTGCTAAGCACACATGAAAACTTGGGAATGCTGCCAGAAAAGGAGCAGTTTTATCTGTGAAATGGCTGGAAAAGCAGTAACGTGATGGCTGGCATGTCAAGCAGTGTGCCAGGCAGCCCGGGCTGGGGTAGGAGCCCTGGCTGTAAATGGGCCACGACAGGGAGTTTCCCATTGCCGGTCAGGGTTTGCTGAAGCTGGAAACACGGCTATACACTGACACTTCACACCAACGCTCCTGACAATGGACTTCACACCATTTCTCTAATTGTTGCTGAATAGGTGGGGTTTTAATTCTCCACTGCAACCTAAAAATCCCCTTTCAGTCCAGCAAGCCATTCACACTGAAGGTGCGTTTCCAAAGCTGTGATCTTAAGAGAGGACAGGGAATAAAAACATTGCAGCCCTTGCCTGCAGCGCAGCAGCCCTCAAAGGTGACCTCCAAAGGCAGCCCACGAGCCTCCGACCTCCCCTGCCCTTTTATCATGTTTTAAAGGAGTCTTGAATTGTTTTTTTCTTTCAAAACTAGCAGGGATAGATGAGAGGTTCTGCACTATGGTTTGTTTATTCATTTGTTTTCCTTTTGAAACATAGATCCTGTCTCCCCCAGAAGGGATTCTGGCTAACTGGACAACTAATGAAACAATAATATTGCCTGAGACGAGGAGTGAAAGTCTAGAGGGGAAAATGCATTTTTTAATTTATTTTTTGTTTTTAATCTGACTGCTTAGCATTCCTTCTTCATAGTTAACATCTACTGGAGTTCAGTCATCAACGGACATTTTGGAGAAACAAGCTTTTTTAAAACATCCAAGACCTCCACTCCTCCTAGCAAAGCCCCCATACTAAACACAGAGCTGCCATCCCACAGAACAGCTTTTCAGGCAAGACCAACATTTAGTACTGTGCACACTTTAGGGGCTAAACAAAGCAAAAAAAAGGGCATTTGTCTCTCAAGAATCAGTCCACTGCCTTTTTAACCATCATGCAAAAGAAAACAAGAAAACAAGAATTGCTCTGTGAATCACATGTGGACAGCAGACATGATGAGTTGGAGATATTTAGTTCATTTTCAGGGATTTCTTCTAAGCATGGCACACCATGTGCTCTGTAGTCCTTAGCTAACATTTCCCTTACTGTGAGATAAAGGAACATGTAACATTTTGAACTGCTGGCCAAAAGGCCATTTGACAAGTACTGCACTTGAAGTTATTCACTGCAAAGATGAGCTAAAAACGAGTCTGCTGCTGCATAGGTGCAGAAAAGCCTCTCTTTGTAGAGGAGGGGTTTTTGACGTTAAATTAGGTTCAGTAGATGCTGATGGAGATGCACATAATGAATTCGTAACTACGGGGAAGCCAAGCATCATTTCTGACCCAGATGAGATCTGCAGCCCTCTGCGGATGCCCTGCCCGGCTGGCAGGAGCAGCACTGCCCTCCCGGCCCCCTGCCCCCAGCCCTGCAGCTCCCTGCCAGGGGCTGGCAGCGCTCCGGCACCTTTCCCGGCGCCGGCAGCCCCATCACGGCAACAAACACAAACATGGATTACTACACTGAACACGTCAGGCTAAGTCAATAGTTTAATAACCACTATTAAGGCTTTTCCAAATCCATTTAACCACTGTAAATTATTCCAAAATAAAATAGCCTCAGCCAATCAGCTGTGTAGTCACTGACCCACAACTATGTGCTTATTTCTCAATTAAGCAAATCTCCACACCCCGATTGGCTCTAGCTGCTTCTGTGGTTTTCTATGTTGCAAGACCCACTATCTAAATCCCTGTCCTCTGCCCGAGAACCTCAGCTGGCTGTTCCTGACACCAGGCACTGTCACTTTGCCCTCACTGGTAGTGATGCTGGTGCTGGGATAAACCTCTCCACTCCGCTTGTCCCCTGCCATCCCCCTCCATCACATCCCCCAGCTAAAGCCAACCCCCCTGCCCTGCCAGAGTGCAGGACCACCCTGAAGACCTGTGCTTGCCTGTGCGAGGAGACAGGTCACTCACCAGCTGGCACTGTCCCCAAGCTCCCTGGGACCAAACCCAGGGCAGCCACCTCTCACCTCTTGAAGCAGCATCTCAACTCCCATTGGGCTCCAGGACCCCAGCAGGGTCCTGGGTGCTTCACTGGCACCAGGGAGGTGAACGGGCATGGGCACTGCCAGCTGCAGCAGGGAGGTGACAGGGCTGGGAGCGCAGCGACGAGCCCCTGGCACTGCTCAGCCATATGGAGCCGGAGAGTTTATAGTAGCCAATCAGCCCATCGGGGAGAGCCCGTCAGGCACAGCAGGAATAATTGGAGGGAGCTCCTAATTAATTTGATAATAACCCTATCCTGTACTAACACACTCCACATGCAAAAATGGGTAAAAAGTGCCAATTAACAGTGGAAGTGAAAGGAAACGTGTGATGGAGATTCAGGGAACTTCGCACCAAGGCCTGACGGTATGCAGTGGTGCAGGGTCCTCGGCAGCACTGTCCCTCCTCAGGCACCTGAGTGACCTGCTTGCATCTTCTGTAGCCTAGTATCTGCTGTAGCCTGCGTCTCCCACGGAATGAGTTAGCTGCCTTCTCAGTACTCACATCTATCAACTGTACATGGGCTCACAATATGTTTCAGGGGTGATCTCAGTTGTTCTCCTGGTCTGTTTTGCAAGACCTAAGATCCTCATCCTCCTCAAATGCACAGGAGCCTGTGGAGCATGCGTGCCTGCAAGCCATGGAGTGAGGTACAGCCAGCAGAACAGGGCCTCATCTCATTTGAAAATAAGGCCAAGGTGGGCATCAACAGATGTCTTAATCCTTCCACAACACTGTCATCGGTTTTCTTCTTTTTCTCCCTGATTGTCCAATCCATCCAGAGGTTGGGGTGAAGCGAGCAGAGCCACCCTCTGCGAGGTCCCCTGCCTGTCTCACACCACTGCTGGCCTGGGGCCAGCAGAGTCAGCCTGAAGGTGGCACCTGCAGAGAGCTGGGACTCCACAGGGACCCCAGAGCTGCCTCTCGCCCCCCACAGCACTCAGCGCAAGCTGCTGCTAGTCCACAAATCAGATTTAGGACTTAATTTCTAAATACTGATGCTGGCCTGCCACCAGCATTTAAGATAGCCTTTTTTTTTTCCTCCCATTGTTAGTCTGTGTCAGGCTGCTTTGTATTTTCACTCCTGAATTTTCTCAGAACACTCAACATTCTGTATTGCAACCTAATCCCAGGGCCAAAACTGGAAAATAATTCAATATATTTTTCAGGAAATAGGCAACTCAGATCTAATTATATGTTGCTAAAGTTTTACCAGGTATCTCGTAGTCACTACTTTTAAAGCTCCCATAGAGCGTGCAGCTATGAGGAGCTCCAGCTTCCTTTCTGGGCAACCACGGAAGAGGGGTTTTTATTAATATTTGTGAACACAGACAAAAGTCTGTGCCCTGTGGATGCTATTGTGATCACCAGAACAGACAGGCTGTGCTTTACTCATTTCCTAATCTGTGCCTTGCAAAGCAGAGAGGACATACAGGAATTTGCGTATTCCAGAATTTGTGTAGGCAAGGAGAGGAGCTTCAGAGCACAGAAAGGCCATCCCTGCTGGCTCCTCTCAGGGGCTAGAGCAGAGAAAGGGGACCCGAGTTGAAGGGCCTGTCCTCACAGCAGTTGTTCATTCACCAAGCCAGGGGTGACTCCTAGACACTTGGTACCCAGCACTTGCTTTCAGCCACAGGGTGAAGATGGTTGGGATGAAGCAGGTGACCCAAACATGGTGGTGTCCCACATCTCAGAGTCAGCAGCCTTTGGAGACCTCAGCCAGAGGATAAATTAATGGGAGGGTAATTGTGGCCAACTGCCACCCGGCTGGGGATGCCTGTGCCTGGCGTGCCAGTGGCATGAGCTGTGCCCCGGAACCATTAGCATGCCTGTGTATTCTCAACGGGGCTGAAATCAGGTTTAACAAAGCCTCGGAGGAACACCCTGTACCTGAGGAGCCCCTTGACCCCCCCCCACCCTGAGTCGAGGGTCAGCAGAGGGAGCCCAAAGCCACAGCGTGGGCAGGGGTGGGAAACAGGGTTTGTACTTTGGTGGCAAAGCCAAGCAAGATTTCCTTCCTCACAGGACAACACCTTTGGGACCAAATCTTGGGTTTAAAACAAAGCCAAAAAGGAAAACCCTCCCCCAATACTCACAACCCTCTTCAAAAAGCTTCAATTTAAAATGAAACACAAACTTGGCACCTTGCCACAGGACTGCACAGCTTTTAACTGACCCCATATGTAAAGTTAACCTGAGCGAGCTGTTAAATACTTTAATCCAGCCCTCCTCCCCTGCCCTAGAGGCACCTTCTTCCTGGGAACTCTGGAACCAAATCTCTGCAAAAGCAAGCTTTAAATCTGGAAACATAAACCACTCTCCCATCTTGTTAGAGAATGAAGTATTTGCTGGGACATAACAAACAGTAAACTAAACGCCCAAGTTAGGGATCAGGCAAGACCCAGGCCTCCTGCAAGGAGCAACACTGAGACACGATTTCAAACCCACTCAGCTTTGCTATGAGATTGTACATGTCTCCACCTCAGGTAAGACCTAGCCCACCTCAGGCTCCTCACAAGCTACCTTTGCCTTTCTCCCATAAAGCACTCACATCTGGGAAGAGTTGTTAACTGTTAGTGGTAGCAGTCAGTCACGGCACAGTCTGCCTGTTAATGAGATGAATATACCGAAGAGGCTCTCCATCGTACCACATGCCACAGAGAAGGCATTGGCTGTAGAAACCATCCCTGCTGCTGCTGCCAGCTCCCATCCAAGCACATTGCACAGGGGGAGGGGTCTGCTCCTCCTTCCCTGGGAATTTATTAATTTTAGGCCGCATTGCAGTAGAGAAGATTCACCCCCCAGTAGAAATGAAGAATAAAACACACTGTTTCCTTAGAGCAAAGAGACCGAAACTGAAGCGTAGGACATGCTTAGTTAAAAAAAAACACAACACATGCAACTTTGATGTATTTGATGCAGGAAATGACATGGTTTCTCTAGCTACATTGCTATGAAATCTTAAGTGAAAGATTGCTTCCAGCAGAACACACTGATTAAATCTGAAGAGATTTAAGAAAAAGTTAGATTTCAAGGCCCAATTAATTTTCTGATTAAGAAGTCAAGATGGGTAAGGAACTGGGAGCAGCAGCTGAGATGCAAGTCTTCCTCATTGATTATGCTTCTCTTTATTAATGAAGTTTTAAAAACCAAGGTACAGGAGAATAAAAGACTGAACTTTGATGGATGTGGTACGCCATAAACTAGAACCAGTCCTCCAGATTTTTGCTTTCAGCTTTGCTTTTACTAAGCAGAAGTTGCCTTTAAAGATAATTTAACATGATTACAGGTCCCTCTCTAAGACTGAAGTTTTTTCTTAATAATAGCCCATATAGATTGCCCCTTCTTCCTTTACAGTGTTAAAAGAAAAAGAACAAGCCTGAAAGGTTTGAGAACCAATGCTTCCTGCTTGTCTCTTTTTCCTGGCATCCCAGAGTCATGCAAAATCTTGTCCTTCCTTTTTTTGCTAGAAAAATTTGTAGATGATCTGGGCTTTTCCATGAGGAGAGAGGGGCTCCCTTGCTCCTATGGAAGAGTAGGAGAAAGGCAGTTCCTCAAAAAAGGATTTTTTTCTTATAAATCTGTTAGTAATGATCATAAAAATGAAAACAGTCTAAATAAGAGATGTTTCTGGGTGTTGAATGAGAATATCATGCACTCAGCAGAAGTGAGCTGGTATCAGCTGTTCTCCAGCCAGCCTCACAGAACAGATGTGCCATTTCAGTGTTTAAAAACATACAACTGAAAACCAAAACCCTTTCCAAGATCTTCTTTACACACTAATAATCAAGCAGCACGTTATTTTCAATGAATAATGACTAGAAATAATTTCTGGAGAACCATGGTCCTAATAAAAAAATCTAAACTCTGACTTAAAAATTTGACTAAAAAGAAGGAAAACTCCCCTGTGCCAGGGAATTTAAAATACTTCCCCATGCCCAAATCAGCCACATACAAATGCTAGAACAAGGGGTTACCTAAAAAAAGGAGGGGTGAAAAATACCATCCAGTAGTAAAGTCAACTCTACTGAGATTCCAATGTACTGCAGGCAGTGAAAACTGTCTAACCCCCTGAAGTTTGCAATCCTCATCTAAAGTACTGTATACTCTGTAAGTAAAACCTCCTGCCCCAGAAATCCAAGGGAGGGTGAAAGAACTCACTTGAAGGTTTGCCTCTTTGAAAAAGACCTGAGGAAAGGAAAAAAAGAGGTCCATTTCAGGGCTCACAGAATAAGTGTATTTAGATACTCCTCCTTAAGAAAGGACCCAGATGCAAGCAAGGTTTGTGCCATAGTTTAAATCCAGGTTCCCAGGAAAACTTGCTTACAGAAAGATCAGAAGATCTGAGGATCATTACTGCAGAGGATTCAGAGAAATTATCTCCTAATACGCAGTTGAAGACAGAACTAGTCTTGGTCTCTCTTTGGCTTGAACCTCTCCTGAAATTTAATGCTGACAAATCAAAAAGGGATATATCCAGAATCCATAACCCTGATAAAAATGGGAAATCTGTATCATCTTAATCAAAGGATATGCCACCCTGAGCTGGATCTGTGTCTTGTCCCTTGGCCTCAGATGACTCCTGTGTGCTAGAGGTTAAGGGTTTGTTAAAGAATACGGGTTTTGATTAAGTGTCACATATGGTGTAAAACATCCTCTTTATCATTGGAAGTGAAGGTTGGGGGCCAGACAGTGCCTTTTAGTGAGCTTCTAATACAAATTAGGTATCTTAGGTAATGGGTGGTTTTCAGACAGGATTGATCTTTCTATGGTCCAGTGAAAGTAGGTGTGTTTGGCGAGATGTCACAAAAGCGAGCTTCCTGGCACCTATACTAATGGGCTGGTTACCCCTTTTGGAGTAGGACTTGAAACATGTAGCACAGGAATCCCCCCTCCCCCTTCCTAACTTTTTCATTTTCTTGATGTAATGGGCAAAGGTCTATATATCCTTTACTCCTTTGGTATTTCAGTCCTTGTATTTGCAGTATCACTCAGTGAATCTTAAGCCACTCAACCTTTTAGTCACTTACAGCTCCCTAAACTTGCATGAACTTAAAGATGAAGCAGTTATGAGTAGACTAGGTTACTTACTATTTTTATCAGTGTACAACCTTTAAAGAAAAATGTATCGAGTACACCATCACCACCACAACCAAATTATTTCTATTCCCCGTTAAGTCCTCCTTAGAAACTTTGATTGCACAGAGACCTAGGAAGAACTGTAGAGATGTTAAACCCTAAGTTCCCCTGCCTCAAAAATAAGAGCAAACATGCCTTTCTATAGACATCAAAACGCGTCTGTATTTTCCTCTTTATGAAGCAGAAATTCTCTCAGCTTTGTGCAAAGAGTGGCATGATCAAAAGCACAAACTGAGCACATGGGAGCCAGAAGCTCTAATGCAGAGTCCAACCACGGACCTCAGGTAAAGAGGGTATAATACAAAATAAACTTCTCCTTTATAGTGCATTGACATGTTGTAGTTAAAACTTTTCTGAGAAGTTGCCATGGATTTATGAAGAAGGGAAAGCACAAATGCACAGTCAGTATTACAGGCTCATAAACCCAGCCAATGAAAAACATCCATGAATCTTTAAATACGCAAGGATATGTCAGAAGCATTTTAATAGTTTGCTGCATTTCCCACACACCCACTCATCATTTGACCACTGGTAAATATAAAATCTGCTAAAAATATTTAGAGAATTAAGATACAAAAGTCTATTCTAATTCTCACCCAGAAAAGCTTCCTTGGTCCCCAATTTAACTAACTAGGATAACCAAGATTTAGAGCATGAATACCCTTAATTTGCTTATAAAAATGCATTTGTATTTAGGCAAAGACTTAGGTACATCTGTAACTCTCAGCACAGTCCTCAGCCAGGCCCCCAGCAAGGCTCAGGAACCAAATGCCTTTGGGGTCACCAACGGGTCCTTGGGCCCCCAAAAGAAATCAGCTGTCTTATTTTGAAGGTGTTTACCTTGACTGTCAGGGATATGGTATATCTTTTTTTTTCTAATGCATTTAAAAGGTATTTCCTCCTAAGTAAAGGCATCAAATGGAATACAAATAACATGTATTTTTACTGATTGCAAGAAATAATACATTAATACTTCTAAGAAACTACTAGTTTCAGAGTGAACGTACCCATCTCAGAATGGCCACCATGCCAATGCCCTTCCAAACCTCTCCAGGAGCTCACTTAGGATATAAACATATTTTATGAGATTTTCTTATATGACACCTCATGTTCTTCTTCATGGAAGAACTGAAAAATATTTCAAAACTGCAGTTTGCCAAAATAACTCATTTGCTCCTCAGAAACACCCCAGATCCTGCAGGAAGAACTGGCCAGCAGCAGAGCACATGCAAGCCAGGGGACCACTTAGCTTTGCTAGTTCATTCCACTACAACCATGCTGTCAGGAGCATGCAGGAGATTTACAACCAGGTTTTATTTTCTTTCCCACCTCAGTAGGCTGGGTCAGTATATCAGTAGGGCAAGAGTAAACAGGCTGCTTGCAGGATCAAGAGTCAGGCAGCCACAGCATGGACCTGCAGCCCTATTTAACTAGCAGAAAGGGAAGTTTGCTGGAGCTTACCTTTCAGATCCAGGATGGCAGCAGCATCCCAGCAGCACTTTCTGGCCTGCCCTGCCACCCTCTGTTTCCTGTGGACACCATCAGTGGCCCAAACCCCCTATGCGGGGTCATGAGGAGCATAAGACAGGATTCAGCAACTGGCAGTTCATTTTCTTTGTGCCACAGTAGAATTACTGCAAAGAGAATAAACAGAGAAATACCACTGCTGCAAAGAGGCATTATAGAGATACTGGTGACTCTCCAGCTTATTCCACAACACAGATTTTGTGCCTCCCTTGTATTATTCAATTTGGCAGAGATAAGAAGTGCTAGAAGCATAACATCAAATGGAACTTGCCTGAAGGATCTATTCTACATTTATTATTCTCTTTTTCTTTTTGTGCTGATGGTAATACAAATTAGTAAAAGTTGTGACTAAAAGGTGATTGGATTCCTGGAATTTCCCTCTTGTCCCATGGCCATCAAATGGCTACTGCATTGCCTTGGTGGGCAGATCACTCACCAAGCTGGCTGCCTTTGCCTGAGGTGCAAGGAAGGGGAAATCCATTCTGTTTGGGGATGAAGAGTGGAAAGATGGGAAGGTTTAGAGCCCATTGCCACATGAGGCCTTGCTGGTGGTCCTGATGAAATGTACAGTAGGCATGTCCTCCTTGAAAGGTGGGTGATGGATGTGACCAAACTTTGCCTCAGGCTATGTAAGAGGCAAACAAGACTTTGGAAATGGAGGTCTACTATCAAAGCAATCTACTTGAAGAGGTTACAATGAGATGAAGAGAAGACAATTTCCTTTCTTCCTTACTCTTGAATGCCAACACAGCCCAGAAAAGAATACATCTTAAATGCAGCCCAAGGCCCTGATGCACATACTGGCTCTTCCTGAGCTGTTCCCAGCATCTTGCTCCCTCTGGGCCACGTGGTGCTTTGTGCCACCCCGGGGTGTGCAGGGCTTTGCCCCACACTCTGTTGGTGGCTCGTGACAGATGAGCTCGACAGCCTGTACTGCAACCAGGTGACTGAGCATTAGCTCCCCTGCCAGTGCAGGCACTAACTAAATCTCACTCCTAATCCAGATCGCTTCTGATAAGAACAAAAGCTGCATGCAAATGAATATTTCCATCTTAGTTCAAATTCTAGGTTTCAACCGCAATATTAACGCTATTTTACAGTGTAATTTACTTGTAATAATATGTCATTATTGCCATTTTAGAGTTTTCTCTTAAAGTAGTAAAGAAAATGTTTTAAAAGGCACAAATAGCTGCAGCATAGATCTCCATTCAGCTGAAGAATCTGTGCTCTCCCGTCAGAATAGCACGTAATTGAAAACAATGACATCCCCAATGCGCCAAACACTCCAGTCATTAACGCATTTTTATTTTGGAATAAAAGAGCACAGTTACAGCTTTTTTTCCTAAATAGTAAATATAAATTAAACATTTCTCTTTCATTCCCAGAATGGCATCTGCCAGCGAAGCCAGGGCTGACCTCAAACGCTTTCCACAAGTGCATCTCAAACCAACACACTGGGTTCAGACACAAACCTCCCCAAAGCAAAGGGTTTACCTGCCACACAGCACATAAAAGGCAGCCTGTTACAGGAGAAGCGCCCTTACCTGGTGACAACTTCCTGAGCCCCAGGTGACAGTACCATTGGGTTGGTGAGAATTGCAGAAAACTCAGGCAAAGCCTTCAAAACCCAGGCTGCATGTGAAGGGATGGAGATGTTACAAGAAGAAGGCATCACTTAATGGACAAGATGTACTTCATACACGTAATTTTACACCAGTTATGTTTCCATCTCTCCTATATATCTTCAGATGAAACACGATGAATCATTAGTCCTCTTCATGGGTGAGGGAACTCGTCCCATGGAAGAGCTGACAGTCAAAGTCTTTGCTCTGTGAAAGGTTCCACAAACATTAAGTGCAGGATCCCACTGTTATTTATGAAAAATATGTCAACAGTTGGACTTAAATAGCAGCCATTCCTTGGTAGGAACTTGAAAAACCTGTTTATGCCTTGCACAGACTTCCAGCCCCTTCCCATGTAAGAAGTGTCCTCACAGGTCTGCCTTGCCCCTTACATGCTCCCAGTCTGTGGGAGGAGGGATGGGAGCTGTGGTTGGCAGGAATGGAGATATGGACACTCCTGCTCCGGGGAAAAGTCCTTCCTGCAGTCTGTGTAGGACAGCCCTCTGCAGAGAGGTCACACCATTGTGCTCCTTGGGCACGAGCCCATACTCTGGGCAACCCTGAACTCACCAGCCCTGTAACCTGCTGAGGGACCACGAGTTGGATGCCACCACTCTGGAGATTTGACTGAAGCCTGGTGAGCGAAGGAGACATCAGGCTTTGGCTGCTGGTCAGGAAGAAAAATGTTTTTGTATAAACTTTTTCACCCTAACATGACAAGTGAAGAGGGACTTCAAAAACAATTTTAAATTTTGATTAGTCTCTATCCTTGCTTACTTCATGGCATACCTGTTTGCATAGCCAGATGGTTGCATTTGGTCCATCAGAGTGGAGCCCAGAATCAAGGGATGCAGGCTGTCTGTGTGGGAAAGTCTAAAGGCTGTCACAGGCTTCCTGTCCTTCTCCAGGATTCCCACTGCTCTTGCCCCATTGCAGCACTCCACAGACAGGGAGCTTTTTAAGATCCAGGTGGTCAGGAGGGTTGTAGGTTACACATCAAGTTGTCTCCTGAAGTCTGGGAGTTTATACCAGCAGCAACTGTTGCTAAGCAGCTGTGAGACTTATGCTGCATTTCAAAAAAATATGATTTCTCAGTGTGATGTCTATCTGAATTTGGCAGAAAAATATTTAATGGCTGGCAAAACATCAGTAAATAAAAGCAGATCAAGATGATGTTGTTATAATAACAGATTACATTACTATTCTCTGTCCTTAGGAAAACCCTGATTAGACCAAGATCCTCAGAGGGTCTTATGAATAAGTCAGGAAGGGGCTGTAATGACGCTGCGTGAGCACACATGAGCTGCAGCACAGCCAGCGAGGTGCCGGGTGCCTCTCAGAAACAGGCACTAGGCTGGATGACTAACAGCAGTTATCACAGGGGGGGTGTTGATTTTCTTTAATAATTTGGGCCAGATTTTGCACTAGCATAAACTAGTACTACTCTATTGAAGCCAAGAGAGTGCTGCCAATTTTTATCAGCAAAAACTGACCGTTCGACTATTTTAAACACCTTTTTTATGCAAGTCTTCATTATCTTATTGAAGAAGTGTACCTCAGTCAGAGTATTCCCCACTACAGGGACAAGCAAGAGACTTTTCTTGTTAATCAATGAGCGGGAAACTCCAATAGCTGAAGTGCCCTTCCACTTTTGCAAGCGTACCTAGCACTGATTGCTGATCTTAGATCTTGAATTGCATAATTACTGAACTAAGAGAAAATTACTTTTTGCTTGCAAGCATCAGGACAGCTCTGAATCCATGAATGACTCACCCTCAGGCAATGGTGTTTAATTTATGAGCTATTTATCTCCTTGCACACACCCCAGCACAAACAATTATACTTAGTAATTTGTTGATCTTATCAAGGCTGTTTGATGTTACCATTGCTACCTCCAATAATGCTGTGCTTTGAAACTTAAACAGGATTTATAACCAAATTTGGATACTTAACACATGATTCAGATTTCAGGGAAGTTTAACTCTTTGGCAACTAAAAGGTTTTACATGTAATTTTCAAAGAAGAGCATATGTTGCATCTTTTGCTGACAGTGTTGGCAAGGTGGCCCTTCAGCGGCATCAGAACCCCTGGGAAGAGACACAGGTGAGTTTTTCTAGCAGATAAACAAGAGAGAAGTGAGAGGGCCCTGTCCTGGGCCAGGGCACCTGCTTCAGCTCCATCCTGTCCTGCTAAGGCTGGGTGCAGTTAAACCCTCGTGCTGGTGCTCACACACTGAGAGGCTGTGTCCTCCCTCAGAGCCCATCCTGCTGCTCCATCTCGCTCTTGGGAACATTTTTATGTGGGCAACTGCCTTCCTCATTACTGAGCAAGGACTTTATTAACCTTTAAATTATTACATGTTTACATAAATTGAACTTTATGAACACCTTTGCACAATCTAACTCTCTTTGTTGTGGGGATAGGTACCAAACTTGGGGCCACACGTGCTTACCTCACACTGTACTACAGGTGCTGGCAGCTCCTCTGGGGCTCTACAGCTGTGAGGTGGTGAAGGTCCTCACAATGGGGTTCCCAAATCCCCTCTCATAAACCTTTCGTCCTTCTCCATGCATGCTGCCACAATCATTCAGCTCATGGAAATAGAGCAAGTGAACTCGGGGTAAGAGGTATGAGCTGTGCAGGGATTTAACTCTGCACTTTCAAGTCCAGGCTTACATGAGCCACAAGGCCAGACCCAGGGGCACTGTCCGGGTGAGGTGGGGAATCGATGCTGGCAACTGTGGGGGCCAGGGTCTGCAGCCAGTGCACCCTGCACCCAGCTCTGCTTGAGCTGAAGGGTCTGGGCCACTGGCGATAAACACACTGCCAACACAGAGCAGTACTTCTTCCATCCCAGCCCTCACCAAAATAGCCCTTGGTTATTTATCCACATTTGGACATACCCCTGTATCTGATCTCAACCTTTTAAATGCCCCCTGTTGTGCAGAGTTCCTGCCCTGCAGGGCTCAGCAGTGCTGAAGCCAAAGACCTTCCCCTCCCTCAAGCAGCAGCAGAGCCACAGAAGGCAGGAAAACCCCATGTTTGTGTTCACCCAGCCTGGATCTGCAGGCCCACTTACCTTCCGAGACTGGGGTGGATGTATTTTGTTGACTTACATGTCACATGTGCTCTTGCAACAGCCACAGGTTTTATTTTCTGTATGGTTTAGAAAGTTTTTCTGTGCTGAGCACATACATTTTGCCTGTAAAAAATAAAAGGCTGGAGGCATTCTGTGACCGCGCAGAGCCCTAATGAGCTCTGATGAGCAGGCACCTACCAAATCATGGGTTTATGACAGCAAGCACACACATGTAACTGATTTCACAATATGCAACACGCTGCCATATGTGTCTATTCTCATGGACCAGGAATGGGCACTACCTGTAGATAGAAGCCAAGAAATAACTGCTTCAAAGACAGCCTTGAAACGCAGAAATTACTTCAAAACTTTCAAAGCCCAATCAGCACACCACTGCTTCAGTCTGTTGGGATACTGTGATGGATACCACTACTTGGATTTTTATTTTATTTTTTTCAAAGACTCCAGTGGTTTTCCTGATTTAGTTGAAGTGAAATGGTGGATTAGCATAATCAAACATGGAATTACTATGGGAGGAGTGTCATGGTTTGGTGGGTTGCTGAGACATCTCTAGTCCAGCAACAAGTCCTGTTTACCTCCCAGATGTCTCAGGACAACCACCAGACATTCTGAGTGCCAAAGTACCCTGCTTTGTCTCTTGGATTGTTCGAGACAAGCACTATACATCGGAATGTCACAAGGAGTAAAAACTCAAATTATTATTAGTTTTAAAGAACTATGGACTTCTAATCATTTCCCCCCCTTCATCCACTGTGGGCCAAGTTCATGAGTGGAGAGAAAGGTTAAAATTTAGCTAAATTTTTTAAACTGAAAACCTTGCCACACACATTGCTCTTTCCAAACATAATTTTATCGTCCTACTCTGCACCTTGTAGGAGAAACCCTCAGTGTTTAAACAGGCTGACAGAAAGGGGCATGCAGGATCACTGCTGACTGCTGCTAAGGACCAAGAGAGCTCTGCAAGGATGGTTTGGACAAGCCTGGCAGCCACAAGAACATAAAACACAGCACTGAGAAAATGTGTGGCTGATGCTTTTGAGGGCTATTGTCCAGGTTGCTGGCCCAGGGGTGGGAGGAGTGGAGCACACTGCCATCAGGCTGAATGCCTGGGGGCTGCTGTTGCCCAGCCAGGAGCCCTGCCCAGGGACCTGCGGTGCTCAGCAGGGCTGCCCCTGCCCACCACCGGCACCACCAGGTGATCACAAGCAGTATCAGTGAAGCACCAGGAGGTGTTCAGCTAAGCTACCCCAGCTACAGTGCAGCCACTCCAGAAGGAAACTTGAGGGAAACTCCCCTCTCCATGGGAGACGAGGAAGGAAAATGTAGCTTACAACATGGCACACAGACTCCTTTGACCAAGCAGGCCCTGTGGTCTAGGAAGGGGAGAAGAAGGTAGATGGAAACCTGCAGCAGGTAAGAAAGGTCCGTCAAGAATGGTAAATAATTTAAAACATAATAATGCTACCACCTCTCCAGGGCTGGACACAGCAAATAAACATGAAATTAATACTTTTATTTTAATAAAAATGCAGAACCCGGAAGGACATTAAAGAGATCATGCTCTTTACTGGTGTTTGGGGACAGCCTTTGAATAAAAGTTGCTTTGGAGAGGAAACAGGAATGGCTGTACTGGGTCAGATCAGAAGCTCAATCAGTCCAGCATCCTGGTTTTTGACAGTGGCCAGCAGATGCCTGACAATGTATACATACCAGTTTTTTCTCCCAGCATCCAGCAGTTTGTGACTTGAGGACACTGCAATTACAGAGATGATACCTTTATCTTCAACAGGGTTTATTTTTCACAATCAATCCTCTTTCTCTTCCCCCATGGCTTTATCCAAGCATTTTTTTAACCCTTGCCAGCCTTTGGCATCCACATCTTCTTGTGGCAAGAAGTGCACAGCTGAAACCTTGTAAAATAAATGTTTGTTTTAGCCTGTAACCCACACTGGCCCGAGTACTGAATTAATGAAGACATGGAAATCCTTCAGTTCCCCTGCGGATTCTGACCCCAAAGATACTCAAATGGCAGCTGTGACATCGCCAGCTACATCTTAGCTCTTATGCTACTAAAACGTTTACTTCAGTTTTCAAATAGCTGGACAAGCACACCTAAGTTTCAGCCAGATAGGTGGCTATTTCTACTTCATCACTGATCACACCCACCATGTTTTAGTTTAGGTAGCATGCTATGAAACAATATGATGTTTTATCTGATATATTAATCAGACAGAAAGCCCAAACCTGCTCCCCCCCGCGCTGTTCTGGGAAACGCTGATTAGGACAGAAAACTCTACCCTACATGAGAGTTATCTGTGGGTATAAATAGTCTTCAAAAGTTGTGCTTCTGTTCTTCGTGCTTCTTAAAGGTCTGAAATGTCATATATTGGGGTGCCTATTCCTACAGAGTCACCCTGCATACCAGTGTGGAAACAGCTGCTTTCACAGACATCTCCACATCACTTTCAGGCACTCTCTTTTGCCCAGTCTGGAGGAAGGGAGCAGTGATTTCCGTGTTCCACTAGCACTGTTTTAATCCCAGAAACATGCCATCAATGCCATGGCTATTAGGCACCAAGGAGTTCAAGTTGAAAGGAAGGGTTAGTACTGCTCCCCCTTTGCAAAATTCCCTACTTTCCCTATTTTGGAAGAACATTGCCTACAATGTTTTTTCACCCTTCTCCAGCTGGAGAAACAAAAGGTCTCCTACTCACCATCATCATCCCCAGTGAGTACAGGTCACCAAGCCTTAGTGAAGAGCATGGAGACAGATTTCACTTTTTTTTCTTAAATAGGGAATGCAAGTAGGATGGATATATTGCACCTGGAGTCACCTGTGCAGGTTGAAATGCATAAATAATGTGTGCTTGGCTCAAGTTAAATCACAATTCTATTTAAAACAAGAGTGAAACTTGCCACGTATATCAACAGGTTTTTAAGAGCTGTGTATCTTAAATGCATAGACCCACTAAGGCTGCACATACTTAATGGGGCAGTTGCCACAAGTCACCAGTGATAGGAGTAACAGAGCTTACCAGATTATTCTTTCTTTTAACAAAACTTGTTTTTATTCTGGAATAATTTATTAGCTTCGGTAGTTAAAAGAACATTAGTTAAAACAGCTGAAGAAAAACTACTCAGACAAGTTAAACTGAAACATAAAACATTATAGAATATATATTTTAAAGAAGATATAGCAAATATTTTCAATTCATTTTATATTTTTAGAATACTGTAATAAATTAAGAAAGCCCTGTCTATCAAGAAAAACTTAATTAAATTTCTAGTTATTTTCAGAACAGGGAGGTTTCATGTAGTACACACATTCAAATCTAAACAAATATTAATTAACTGTAACTAGGAGATGCAAAATTAAAAGCAATCCATTAATTGTGCTGTCCTTTCTAACAACTTCTTCACTGACATGTAATAATTCACTAATGAGCATGGGGATATTTTGGAAACCAGAACGAAATTCAGACAGGACAAGGGAACACATTTCAGCAGGTATTACTGCAGTGAAGAGGTAACTTCTCTTTCACCAATACACGTACTCCACTTCTCACTCACCTTTCATTGCGTCTATAAGCCAGCATGAGCCCTTCTCTGTTTCTAGCACTTTGCTGACTTCCAAGAGAAACAGGCAGGCTCCATTTTCTTTTGGATTCGACTTTTAACACAAGGTTTGGTGGTCCTCATCTTTTCTCAATTATGTAACATCAAAATAATGCCAAGAACAAACATTAACTACACCAGGGAGACTACACAAAAGAGAACTCCAAGGGCTCCAAAACATCTGAAGTCCTAATTTCTTTGCTTTACAATACCCTCCCCCCTCCTATCGCCATGAAAAAAGGAGACACTATTTAAAACAAAATCAACAACTACGTATTGAAGTCATCTGCCCTCCCTCTTTCTCCTCAGTGCAATTAAAGGCATGATGCCAACTTTTCAACAATGAGTCTCGTGGCTCTGGCCGACCCATGTCTTACTCTTTCGGAAATGAGCAATGAAGCTCAAAGACAGCACCTCAAGGGAAGCCTTGGAGCAGGACACAACCAACGCTCCCAATACCTTAAGCACAGAGGGGAGATTAGATAGTGATATGTTGCCTTTTCAAACTTTATAGCAAGCAATTTTATCACAACAATAAGGCACACCAACGAGACACAGCTAAAGTCAGCATCTCTCCCAGCCCTGACCCTAGTGAATCTGTAGCTGAAACCACAGGCACCTCAGAAAGTCAAGCTGTTTTAAATACATTAAACATACTGCAAGTAAGGGCCATTGTACTGGTCACATTAAAAGTATAAACTTGGCTTTATTTTTGCCAAGAACTTATTCTTCTGTGTTACCCAAAGAGACTAGCTCTCCCTGATAGTTAACGGGGTAAAAAAGTATTCACAACTGCAGCCTCATTTCCGCAGAAGGACTTGCCTACCCAGCACAGCATTACCTCTTCCTTCACAACACTATCTGTGTCACCCTCTGCTGGCCTGAAAACCAGA